>JAWHQI010000181.1:5187500-5629493 GCA_033032865.1 Dactylorhiza incarnata | reverse complement strand
CTGACACCACAGCTAGGGTTGCATTTGTTTAGATTGCACTTACACGGCCTACCATGCATTAGAAAAAGACATAAATATACTAACAATTCTAATAGGAAATCTCTTGCAAATATGATAATTTGTCATTACTATCAGTTGTTGGTTCCTAACCACGCTAGCTTGGTCCAATTTAAAAAAAACAATGTTATAAAATGCAGGCCATAAGAGATCTTACATTCAAGTCTATATAATGGTGTTAATTCATCCTTTAGAATTGCTATCCCATGTCTTCATTCTTGGGAGGAGTTGTTGTATTATGTTTTTCTAAGCAACCTAATAGGATAAACATATTGATGGAATTATCGCATCGAGTTTATTTTGTATTTCAGTCTATGTATTAGAGTCTTTAGGTATGTGTATCAGTTTACTCCCACTCCCACATGGGCTATTCAAGTTTTGTGAGTATTTATAGTCCTTTAAATATCACTTTAAAGGAAGAATAATATGTACCTTCTATTTTCCTCTCAATATTTCAACATGGTATTAGAGCAGGAATATTTTCCTCCTTAAAATTTTTCTCGATCTCATAAGCGTTGCGGCATCGGCATTGTTTCAGCTCCCGCAGCCCCACGGAATTGTTTCAGCTCCCACAGCTCACACAACATCGACAACATTGTTTGCTCTCCAGCAACTCCACGGCTTCCGCTCCCGCAATTTTTTCTATCATAGATCTCGTCTACTGCATCCCGATTGTTTTCGTTGGTTGTCTTAGATCCCGACGACGACCACTCTGTTGCTCCAGATCCCGACGAATACTCATCATCCCATCATTTTCGTCGAACTGAGGCCCGACGACGATCTCCCAACTCCAGATCGAGCGCTCTTCTTCCACTCGACATAGATCACGACAGCTCCCGTGAAATCTTGTTGTAAATGTGCTTCTCCAGACGTTTCGAGGTCTCCGAGTCCTCCATCTGGGGTACAAGGCCCTCCTTGCACGTGCAATCGCCGCTTGTGACAACCAAAATGGAGCTCGATGAACAACTAGGCTTTATTCTCGATGTCCTGAGCCCGAGTCTCCACTCTAAGTCCAGTTTCTTTGACTTCCCCCTTCTCTGTTTGCATTGCTTCGACTCTTGGGACGTAGATATGGACTTCACCTGTCGGCTTGCTGTAGAACGAGGGAGATTCTGTAGCTTTCTTGGATGACAGTCCATTCCAGATCTGATCGGTCCAGATCCAATTCCCATTGTTGCTTCCCCTTCCAGGGTGTCGTCTTCTCGCAGATGATGGAGCATCTTGATGGCTTAATTGTCTTTATGTTGTCTTTCATAGTCCGTTATATTATTTCCGCCTGTGTCGTCCAGATGTTAGTTTTTTGTGTTTCATTATGTCGAAATGCATGTGTGTCCCACGCGAAGGGCGTGTTAAAGACGAAGGTGACTCGGACCCCGACTATGGTTGACCCCGCATAGTGGAATTCGTCCGAGTGGATCCCTACATGTTGAATATTCGTCACCACGGTGGTATTTTCCGACTGTCGCTTTAGTACCACGCGACCCAACAGGCTTCTGTTTGTGTTGTTAGACCCATATTTCCTCATTTTTGTTAGGTACATGTGCTCCAATACGGACTTTCTATGTGGATGTCTAGTTGTGTGTTTAAATGTACATACTCGAACCCCCATCTTCTGTTATCGTGTTTCTTCAACATGTTTTTCGAGTGTAGATGATGTTGTTGGCATACCACTGTGTTTGTGGTATTGACTGATGAAATCATGTGTGTATTGCTCATGTTTTGTGCACTCATGTCTTTACATCCCGAGCCACCACCGATATTCATCCTACGCATCTCTAACCTCCATTACTTTTATCAACATATGGCATTTTCAAGTTGTGTTTTACCCTCTAATTTGAGGGGGGGGGGGGGGGGTTGGAGTTATTGCATCGAGTATATTTTGTATTTCAGTCTATGTATTAAATTCTTTAGGTATGTGTGTATGAGTTTAGTCCCATATTGGCTATTCATGTTTTGTTAGTCCGTGTAGTCTTTTAAATACCCTTTTAAGGGAAAAACAATATGTACCTTCTATTTGCCTCTCAATATTTCAACACTTACCAAACAATAACAATTATAGGAAATCTATAATTCAAGTGAACAACAATTTTTTTTCAAGTGGATATAACGAATTTCTAAAGGACAAGAAAATAAAATTATCAACTTACGGGACAGTCCAAGTCCAGACAATATTTTTCCATTTCCAAGTGTAATATAGTTCTTATATCTTCGATCATCAACAGCAGCAGCCACAGTTGTTATCCATGGACTAAAAGATACTAAGGTTTTGGGGAATGGACCTCCATTTCCAGCTGCCTGTGCAACAAATACCCCAGCCTTCACAGCAGAAAGAAGGGCCGCATCAAAAGGATTCAAGAATGTGATTTTTGTAGTTGAAGGAGGACTGTTTGGCCCAACTGAAAGATTGATCACATCTACACCATCCTGAACTGCCTGTTTACATTGCATTTTCCACATAAAAACATTCTCCAGGATATTTTGAAGTAATATATATAGTATTTTTCCCATGCTGGTGGCACAAGATCGAATGAAGGTTGGAAGAAACATGACAAGAACATAGATTATATGGCATAAAAAAGAAATGATCTTCTCAAACATAGTATTTTAGATACATTAAATCTGCATTCCCTCATTTACTTGGAATAACTGATGAGATTAGAATGGTTGAAATCTAAAGAAATACTTTAAAAATCAGTAGATTTTGAAATGAAATAGCTTTCAAGAATAGATGCACGGAAAACATCCGTGGATGATTTTACAGAAATTCACCGAAGGATATGCATACACTAGACAACTTTATCTAGTATATATGGCATAAAAAAGAAATGATCTTCTCAAACATTATCTAGTACCTGATCAATAGCAGCCACCACATCAGATACATAGCCACCAAAAAGCCTATATAGAACTTTGTATATAGCAATCCTGAATGAAATAAAAAAAGAGAGTAGATAATACAGATACCAAACTGCTTAAATGAAACCAATGTTAAATATTTCCTTACAATAAACATGTTACTTAACCTGGCACGTGGAGCCATGCCGCTGGCTTTACCAAACTCATGGCCATGTAATCTCACTGGAATTCCATTGTTTCCAGCAGCTATTGCTGCTGTGTGACTGAAAGATGAGATTTAAACAAATCTAAATAAAGAACACTAAAATTTCAATAGATTATATTTAAAACAAGTGCATGGAAACAAATCTAAAATTATCTTCTTCATCATGATCCATAGGCACTGGATATTTAATTTGGATTTTTGCTATCAAACACATGAAGATATATATTAGAATTTACACAACCTAAAACCACTAGGGTTTTCGTAGAGGGGTCCAAGATCTATATTAAGCATATAAAGCTACATGAGTTTCCCGATGTCATGTGGGGCAGACTATATTCTAAGAATGCCCCATGTGAATAGGAGTATGGGCAACGGTCAAACTCTTGGGATGATGTAAGACTAGAATGAGGGGTTATAATAGTTTTATAAAACACTGGAAGCATCATTGCATACCCCTCTTTCTTGCCTATTTATAGTTCAAAAAGATGATATTCATAGAGAAGGACTAATCTCCATCTCATCATGCTGCATGCTTTTACACAATGATAATTGATCTCCAACACATGATTTTTTTAATTAGGTGATGTGAGGGTGGACTGTTGGACCAAGCATGCTTTGATACCATATTAGAACTTAAGCATCAAACCATAACAATTGGCCTACTCGTGCCACCTTGGACTCGAAAGACATGACTGATGATATGGAGTTATCCCACTCCAGTAAGATTCATTGTCCGATAAGTGATGCCATTTGATGATGAGATCGAGTCTGACTCATACTCTATGGCCTTGAAAGAGAGTGAGTACGAGCAACCCGGTGATCTTATAGTGGTGTCCTTCCCCGACCCCCTGCATTGACTTAGTTATTGCACTGATCATAGACTCGCCCTTGAGTGCATGTTCCTCTGAATTTCCCCACATTGCGGTGACGATTTGTGTCCCGAGTGAGGGTCAAGAGCGTAATATTAACTTTATAATTGTTGTCTCTCCTGCTCTAGAGGACACTATTATTATCGATGATACTCATCTCCAGGATAATCCTGCTATGAATGAATTCTTTAATGAGTCCCCCCGTTGTGCCCCCGGGTAAGCCACTTGATGGTTCTTTCTTTCTAAGAAACATTTTCCCTAGTGTGAATGTCTTCAATGTGAGCGATCGTTATATTTGCGATGAATTTTTCTATTTACCGCCCAAAGAGCCTCCTGACGAGTCACATCCCCTAAGAGAAATTTGGCACGTCATGCACTCAAATCTTTGTGCCGACATCTTATGTGGTCATTTGTGTGTTCGTCGCACACTCAATGAGTATTTTTACACCTCACCGAAAGTACTACTAGATAAATCACTCATCTTTAGGGAATTTTACCGCTAAGTAGAGTCTATATTTAGTGAGTCGGTTGAGTTTGACATTCATCATTTACATTTATTACATGATTTGCATCTCAAACTCGATGTAAAATTATATTAAATAATGAATATTTTAAAACTTGCGTGGGTAATCGCATGAGATAACAAATATTTAAGAAAGGTGATTGGGTGATGATTAGCACATTTTTTGAGGGGTTCCCATTAGGAACAACTATGAATCCGAGTGCTAGGCGAATAGGTCCACACACTGTCATGAGAGAGTCTAAATCAAATTTATATGAGCATGATATTACTGGGAATATGGATATTCATCTCATAGTAAATGTAGAGAATTTGATTCTAGATGTGCCACCTAGTTTTGGACCTTCATTAAAAACAAGAATCACTTTTTGAGTTACAAGATCATACATTCAAAGAGTTTTGTAAGTTTCAAGAAGAGTCATAAATGGAATAAAGCCCACTTTAAACTCCCAATTTTTAGAAAATAGACCGTTTTATTTCAAGCCTATTTATCTAACCCTAAACCCACTTTGGTAAGGCAGCTGGAAAAAAAAGAAATTAAACAAAGAACGACTTCTTTGTATCTTTTCTCCAACCGATGAACAACAAGCCCCCTCCTCTGATCGCTCGATCTCGCCACGCTCCTCCACGACACAACCCCTAAGGGTCCGGCGACCTCCGACGACTCATCCTTGACCATCCTCCGACGCGCCAAGCCTCCAGCGGCCGTTCGGACCAAGCCCGCAAATTTCCCATGCGTCAGCCGTAATCCCTTTGATCTGGTATTATATGTCTTCCCCCTCAGATCATGTCTTCACTTCGGTTCCCCTTCTGAGCAACCTCCTTCGACACTCCTCCCACTCAAGCCTCTCCCGATCACCCAGTCTTCCTCGACTCCCGCACAGGGACCCAGTAGAAAAAGAATAAAATGTAATTCCTTGTTATATTTCAGCTTATTACATTGGTTACATTGCTCCTATATATATACACACGAGGGGAACCAAATACATGATTATAGATGTGGGACTAAATACAAAAAAGGAGGAGGGCGCTAAACTCACACCAATTGGTGTTAAACGCACACCAATTACCAACACTCCCCCTCAAGGTGGGCGAAAGATATCCACTAAGCTCATCTTGTCACGCAATCTACATAAGTTCAACGAGTTAAGTCCTTTGGTTAGACAATCAGTCACTTGCTCTTTCGTAGCAACATGTCCCAGTTTTAGCGTTCCACCATCCAACTTTTCTTTGATGAAGAACCTTTCGATCTCTATATGCTTGGTTTTATCATGTTGGACGAGATTGTTTGCAATGTTAATAGCTGACTTGCTATCACACCACAATGTCATCTGTCCACCTTGATCCATCTTGAGTTCAACCAGCAGGGCCTTTAGCCATAACATCTCCCCTACACCTAAGGTCATGGCCCTGCACTCTGTCTTGGTTGTATATCTCGCAACTACAATCTGTTTCTTGCTTTTCCAAGAGACAAGGTTGCCTCCCACAAACATGCAATATCCTGATGTGGACCTCCTGTCATCAGCACAACTAGCCCAGTCAGAATCACAATAGCCCTCGATGTTTAAATGTCCATTCTTCCGGAAGACCAGCCCCTTTCCTGGTGCACTCTTCAAGTACCTAAGGATCTGATACACGACATCCATGTGACCCTTCCTAGGATTATACATATAGCGGACCACTACACTCACGACAAAAGCTATTCTGGGACGTGTGTGGGTCAGATAGATCAAGCGGCCTACCAACCTTTGGTACCTCTCTTTATCAATTGGTTATCCCGCCTCAGCACTGAGCTTGTTCTTTTGATCAATATGGGAAGCTGCAAGCCCGCACCCCAACATTCCTGTCTATTTGAGCAGATCTAGCACATACTTTCGTTGGGATAGAACGATCCCCTTTGCACCACGAGCTACCTCAATCCCAAGGAAGTATCTTAGCTGCCCCAAGTCCTTTACCCCAAACTCCTTGCCCAACCTCGTCTTCAGTTGAGCAATTTCGCTCTCATCATCACCAGTAATAATCATGTCATCCACATACACAGCAAGTATCATAGTGTGAACTTCACATCGCTAAAGAACACTGTATGATCAACATTGACCTGCTGATATCCCATGTTAACAATAACTCTCCTAAACTTGTCAAACCAGGCTCGAGGAGATTGCTTTAGCCCATATAGAGACTTCTTGAGTCTACACACCTTTCCTGCAGTTTGATTTGTGCCAAAGCCCGGTGGTACCTTCATGTACACCTCTTCCAATAAACCCCCCATGAGGAAAGACATTCTTCACGTCGAGCTGGTGTAGCTTCCATCCCCCATTTGTCGTCAAGGATATCAGTGTCCGCACTGTGCTCATCTTTGCGACGGGTGCAAATGTCTCATCGTAATCAATGTCATAAGTCTGACAATATCCCTTTGCTATTAATCGAGCCTTGCAGCACTCAACCCAACCTTTTGGGTTTTGTTTCACAGTAAAAACCCACTTGCACCCAACTAACTTTTTTCCTGGTGGTAGCAATACGAGATCCCAGGTTTTATTCTTTTCCAATGCCCCAAGTTCTTCTAGCATTGCAGTTTTCCACTGTGGATCTTCCTTAGCAATCTGTCAACACTTAGGAATAGAGACAATGTCCAAAGATACAATGAATGCTCCATGTATAGGTGATATATGAGAGTAGTAAACAAATTGGGCAATATCACAGGGAAAAGCCATATCGATCAGGCGAGCCTCCCGCATTCCTGCGGGAATTCCTCCTTACCGATATGGGAGTGGAAGTAGTGAGATGAGGAATTATATCACCTGTGAATTCGGAGATTGGGGTGGATGGAGTAGGTGCCTCATGAGTTGATGTAGGCCGAGACAAGGGACTTGGCACAAGTGGCACTATGGGCATTGTAGGTGTTCTAGCCTCACTCTGTTGCCTTCTTCTTGTATACACTCCTAGCTCCCCTTGAATTTGAGGTCCTCTATTCGCAGAGTCATTCTCTTCATGTATCGGCGTCACATACGACTCTGTCCTTTTGCATAAGAGGATAAGGGATACTCAATATCCACCTCTCACCACCACTGTTATCCTCCCCTTCTCGCACCATACTGTTTGTAACGAGTGAGTCCTCAAGAGGCAAGTCAACCGGAGAAGAATAATATGACGCACATTCTCTAAATGTGACATCCATACTAACGAATAATTTTCTTTCCACTGGACTCCAACACACATATCCCTTTTGGGTAGTTGAATACCCAAGAAAAACATACTTCAGGGCCCTTGGATCCAGCTTTCCCACGATGGGTTTGTTGTCCTGCACAAAGCACACGCAACCAAAGGTCTTGAGGGATAGGATATCTCCATTCTTTCCTCGCAACACCTCAATCGGAGACTTCCAATTCAATACTCGCGAGGGCATCCGAGTGATCAAATATGTCGTTGTTAGAATAGTTTGCCCCCACAAGTACTTTGGCACCTTCATTGATATCATCATGCTCCGGGTTACTTCCAGAAGGTGTCTATTCTTCCGTTCGGCTACCCCGTTCTGCTCTGGTGTGTATGGACAAGTGGTTTGATGTTGAATTCCTTGTGAGGATAAGTACTCTTCAAACACTTTGCTAGTGTACTATGTCTCATTATCAAATCACAACACCTTCACAACTGCATCGTATTAAGTTTGAACCTCTTTGTGAAAATCCTTGAAGCATGCAAACACATCACTTTTGTTTTCATTAGATAAAGCCAGATGACATGAGAGAAACAGTAAATGAAAGATATGAAATACCAAAATCCATTCACAGTAGGTGTGAGACATGGTCCCCAAACATCAAAATGCACTAGATTAAATGGATAAGAACTCTGTTGGGAATACATTTGACTCAAAACAACAAAAGAAGGATGACCCAGACGCCGATGATGAAGTAGTAGCAAGTCCTCTGCGCTCCTCCTGTGTTGACGCCAGGAAAATCCTGGCCTCAAGATTCGGACCAATGCAGCCGGAGGCTACTCGCCCAGCAGTCCAACGAGATGACTTGGCTGGCAACGACGAAGAAGCTAGAAGAGCAACAAACAGGACCCCAGGTGCTGCGGCAGGGAGGTCCCACCACGTACCCAGAAGCTCAAGGGAGTCTTCCCCTCCAAAACCAAAAATGGCCGAGCTTGGTACAAGGAAGGCAGGGACCTGGCGAGTATCTCGCCTGAGGGGGTCAACCTCATCCAAAAAGTTCCTCTTTCTTGTACCCCTGGGGGTCTATTTATGGACAAATCCTGGGGGGTAGTTACCTGACCATACTCGCCCAAGCTCGGTTCCTGCTCGCCAAGCTCGGTTCCTGCTCGCCAAGCTCGCTTCCTGCTCGCCAAGCACCCTTCCTGCTCGCCAAGCTCCCTTCCTGCTCGCCAAGCTCCCTTCCTGCTCGCCAAGTTCCCTTCCTGCTCGCCAAGCTCCCTTCCTGCTCGCCAAGCTCCCTTCCTGCTCGCCAAGCTCCCTTCCAGCTCGCCAAGCTCCCTTCCTGCTCGCCCAGCTCGCTTCCTGCTCGCCAAGCTCCCTTCCTGCTCGCCAAGCTCCCTTCCTGCTCGCCAAGCTCCCTTCCTGCTCGCCCAGCTCGCGCCTTGCTCGCCCAGCTCGCGCAGCTCGGTCTGCGAATAGGCGTCTCCTTGGGCCTTTCTAATCTCGACGAATTACGGGTAGTACATCCTGTCTCCCACAATACTCTCTATAATGGTTGAAAGAGCTGAGTCCATACTTTCCCTATCCAGGTACTACAAGCCACTATGCCATGTGTCAGTCCCAAGTCTCCTGCCAGTCTCCTTCTCCTGGGATCACCTTCGGGATATCAAACAAAACAACACATTTTAGTTGAGATATAATGCCACTAATGGATAAGAGATTCATAGGAAAGGAAAGAGCATGCAAAACATTGGACAGAGTCAAGGTGTTGGTACATTGCACTGTACCCTTACCAACCACTGGCTGAGCAGTGTCATCAGCAATTTGAATGCATTCTAGGACTGTTATGGGAGTATACGAACGTAATTTCCTAGCATTCCCAATGACATGTCGAGAAGCACCCGAATCGATAATTCAATCTGATGATCTAGTGGTGGATATAGATGTGAGGGCAAGTGTATCACCAGTACCTGTGGTTGAGTGAGCAAAAGAGACAACATTACCCCTTGATGAAGTCGGGGGTGAGTGCATCATCAATCATACACTTTTGCTTCCTCTGCATCAGTTGGGTGTAAGCATCCAGAATCTCCTGCTCCTCTGAGTAACCCGTACCTGTCATGCCCTCTTCTACCCCCTCCTCTGTTATTGTCAGATTTGTCTGGTAGCCTCCTCTTCCACCACCTCTACGACCTTCTCGTCCACGACCACGATTCCCAAACTTTCCCCTTCCACTTGCATGTTGCTCCTTTGGTGGCTTGGGGCAAGCATATCGTAGATGACCAATCTCACCACAATTGTAACATTGTCGTGTCTCACCCTGAGTAACCCGTACCTGTCATGCCCTCTTCTACCCCCTCCTCTGTTATTGTCAGATTTGCCTGGTAGCCTCCTCTTCCACCACCTCTACGACCTTCTCGTACACGACCACGATTCCCAAACTTTCCCCTTCCACTTGCATGTTGCTCCTTTGGTGGCTTGGGGCAAGCATATCGTAGATGACCAATCTCACCATAATTGTAACATTGTCGTGTCTCACCCTTATATCCTGAATGCCCTGAATTGGTGACCGCTAGAGCTAATTTCACACCTGAAGATGTAGTTGCACCGGACTGAAGCCTATTCCGGCTCTCCTCCTGCATTATAGCTGAGATTGTCTTATCTAGGGAAGGAATTTTTTGTTGAGCAAGCAGTATTGCACACCTCGGCTCAAATGTCGGGTTCAATCCTCTCATAAAATGCATAGTCCGTCTCTGAGCATCTCGCTCTCCCTTCGTGCACGTAAGGTCTTTGCAACAGGCAGTTGGCAAAAAATGATCATAGGCAGCCCACAGTCGTTCCAGATCTGCGGCATACTCCTGGATCAAGCGATCGCCTTGTGTGACGGACTTTATCTCCCTCTCAATTTGAAATACTCTCATATTGTTGTCGACTCCTGCATAGATCCTCGACAGCTTTGCCCACATATCACTCACGATTTCTATGTTATCCACCGTGATAGCGATAGACGCGGCCATCGAGTTGAGGAACCAAGTGTGTAAGAGACTATGTGTAGTTTTCCACTCATTGTACCCATCAGAGTCCCTTTCTGGCTCCCCCTTCTCACCAGTTAGGTAGCCTTCCAAGTTCCTCCCGGAGAGTGCCCTCTTCACCCGACAGGACCAACTTAAATATGTAGCTGATCCATCAAGTTTCAGCTCCACAGGGGGAAGATCCAGCTTCACCAGAGACGGCAACGACTGAGTTAACCCCTCGCCTTTGGACATCCGCAAGAACTCGAAGAACACTTTTAGATCTACCTCCTCCATTTTGGCAACCAATTTCTCCATAAGCGCGTACCGCGTTTGATAGACTATTTATTTTGTCAAGTCCGCACTTGCACGCTATGCAACTTCTCCACGCGCACGCCACCAAGCAAATCGTATCACGCTCCTTGTGGTGTCGTGCCTCCCCCTCAAGCGAACACGCGCGTCCTCTGGTAGCGGCAATTAAATAGAGCGCCAGCACTGCCCTCGGCTGTGCTGGAAGTTTAGGTTTATGCGGGCCTGGGTACTCTTCTAGCTGCGACAAATCCCAACCTTGCGTGAACCGTGCGTCTCCACTCCTCCAGCTTGCGCGAACCGCGTGCCTCTGCTCCTCCAGGTGTGTGAACCGCGCGTCTCAAATGTGTGAGCGTCACACTCCTCCGCGGTTGCTGTGGGAACCGCGTGTTTGTTGTGGGACCACGTGTCTCAAATGCGCGAGCGCCGCACTCCTCCTTCGTGGTTGTTGCGCGTCTCAAATGCGTGAGCGCCGCACTCCTCCTCCGCGGTTGCTGCGGGAACTGCGCATCTCCACTCCTCCGGCTGCGGGAACCGCGCGTCTCAACTGTGCGAACAGTGTGTCGTTGTTTCTTCCGTTCGATCTCTGCACCGATCCAAAGACGATGCAGCGCTTGCTACCACACGAAGTGCTGCGCCGAACGGTCCTTCTCCCTGCGCGCTCCTTGATGTGTCGTGTGGTCTCCTTCCTCGAAGGTGTTGCAGCCCTAGTGTCGCAGCAAATTCGCCAGAGAGATCATCTCTGGAGTTCGTCCCGCTGCACTCGCTCGCACCGGATCTGAACCTGCCTTTGATACCAAGTAGAAAAGGAATAAAATGCAATTCCTTTTATATTTCAACTTATTACATTGGTTACATTGCTCCCTTATATATACACACATGAGGGGAACCAAATACATGATTGGAGATGTGGGACTAAATACAAAAAAGGAGGAGGGCGCTAAACACACACCAATTGGTGTTAAATGCACACCAATTACCAATAGACCCCCATGAACCCTACTCCCTTCCCTGCCACATAGGGCATAGCCAACCTCCACAACCTCCTTATACCACCTAACCCTCCTCGACTCCACACAGAGACCCCTATTCCCCAACTCCCTTCGCTGCCAAGAAACCAACTTCCACAACCTCTCCATGTACCACACAACCCTCTGAACAGTCCACCAGTACCATCTTCCCTCCACAGAAACCCAACTGAGTTATCCTCATTGTTGCACAGTCGCTAACAACACCTGATTAAGATCTGATCTCTTGTTGTGGGTGCCAGAAGCTTTCTTGCAAGGTATTAATCTCGCTCATTTTCATCTACAATATTTTCATGCAACGGATTTAAGTAAACACATTAAAGCTTGCTTGTGAATCATTTCATCCACATTGTCATTATTTCTACATTTGGTCACTCTCTTTAATTAAATATTTGCATATTATTATGAGTCGAGTTTGTTGGGGGAAAACCAAAATATTACTTAAGTTTCCTTTGTTAATCAATTAACTCAATCACCAAAAGCTACAAGATTTAATCTCATTTGTTTTTAATTCTCAACTTAGCCTACATCTGATATATAGGGCCTAAACTATTACTTAATTTCAGTAACTTCTCTTTCAATTTCAATATGGGATTCATTTCATTTCTACACCTTTCATGTAGAAGTCCACCACTCTCGAAGCTTACCAATTTTGGGAGTTTAATTTTCTAGCTTTGATAAAAATGATTTGCCCAATAGCCTTGAGGATATCAATAATTGGTAAAAACTTAAGCTTAATACATAGGCTTTTGTGAAGTAATATATTCATGAATACAGATTCTTTAGCCAACAATATTTTTGAAGCAGTTGCATTTATTCTAAAGTTTGGTATGTAATCTTGTACATGTTTCTCATATTTTTGTTTCAGATTCGATCATAAGATCCACTTTTCTTCGTAATCAATGATCAATAGCTTAATTACAATGTACCAATTCTATTCATACTGCTACAGATCCTCAGAATCAAGTAAGAACCCGGAACATTTTTAGGATTAAACACTGTCCACATGTAAAGAAATACAGGACCATTAGCTTAATTACAATGTACAAAAAATATGATCAATGAGCAATGGTGATGCAGGTAGGTTATTGATGTGGACTAACAGTAATGCAAACCTACATAAGTGGTGTCAAGTTGACTCATGCAAGCCTATTATATATGTGTGTATGATTCAAATTAATCCAGAATAAATTTAGCAGCAAGGAAGTAAATGAAGCTAGCAGTGATACACAGCATTCACAACAATTTCAATTGGGGCGAGGGCTTTAGCTAAAGCGTTCACTTATAAGTTTATAGGAAAATAAGAAAACAAAAGCCACAACAATTCAAAATCCCACACAAGTATGTAATGCCTTTCCAATATTCAATAAAGATGATGAAACACAATACAAGATACTAGCAAACGCATGGATCCGGCGGCGGAGGTAGGCGAGATATGGCGCTGTTTGAGGGAGGATGGGAGGCCAGCGGATCTTGGTTTACTCGAAAATGGGGCAGCTAGTGGAAGGGGGGAGGGGTGCAGGGAGGAAGCTATGCTACAACCAGTAGTAGCAGGGGAGGACTGGCGTTGGAGTATTGGATCGGGTGTGGAATGTCGGAGGAGGCAGGATCTGGCTATAGACATCAGACAGGGGTGGGATTGCGGCTGACGGAGAGGAGTCGGATGATAGGGGCGTCACCGTGGATGAGGGGTGGGGTTGCAGCTGGTGGGGGGTTTCGTGGGAGGTTAAGGAGCGTGTAGGGTAACATCAAGGGTAAATCGAAAAAATAATCTGGACATAACACCCCGGGTTCACGGCATCGCACCACGAATGATTATCTGGCTCTAAATTTTCTTCTGTGAAGCAAGCAATGCCCACCATGGTTGCCATCATCTCTTATTTATAATAAAAGTTAACTAGCATACCTAGCATGAACAACTATGATTGATCGTTACGCCTGTTGTCCGATCACTACTAGATAATAATCCAAAAATAATGGAAATACATTGAAAATAATAAAACGGTGCTCGTGAAATCGGATCGAAGTTCGATCAATGCCTCCTGCTCAAATACACGTAAGCGGGTCCCGCCAAGGGTGGCTCGCTCTCCATCGTCGATCATGCGGCTAAAACTGTTGTTGATCCCCATTAAATGGACTCTTCAACATATAAGATTGATTTGGGTAGAAGTTAATTGAAGTTTAATTTGCTAAAGAGCATCTTTAGTCAATCAACAACAAAGAAAAAGAATTCAATGTTTATTGTAAACATTGAAATTAACACTAGAATTCACAAATTTAAGATATAAGAATCCACAAATGTTGAAAGTTGACTTCAATATAACATATATGATTCCATAAATGTCGCATTATGAATAACTGATTCTTGATATTTGGTATGTTATAGAATGAAAATGGGTAATAAGATTGCTTACGTTCCGTGCCCATCGCCATCTAGAGGAGATGGAAAATCAACTGCCGGATTAAATGCTCCCGCAGCAATGGCGGCTTTTGCAAAATGCTGGGCTCCGACTATTTTCCCATTGCAGAAGTTTCTTTTGGTCTCTGGATCAATTTCACACTTTCCTCTAAAACGGGGAAGAGGGCCATATGGATCAGTGTTGTAGGTAGCAAAACTAGGATGTTTTGGGAACACCCCAGAGTCCACAAGGCCAATAACAATATTCTCCCCTTCTCTGTCAAAGCCTCCACCTGTAGGCCATACTCCAGTAGGCAGTCCCAAGAACTGTGGGGTGTGTGTTGTTAATTTCCTTACCTTGTTGTCTTTTTCAACATACTTCACTCCAGGGGCTTTGCTGAGTGCCACAGCCTAAAAATCAATCAGAGCATTAATGTCAGAAAACACGTATAAAGAGAGAAAAATAAAGAAAGAAAGAAAGAAAGAGTATAAGTTAGGCATAATGGCTTACTTGTTCATGACTCGTGTGAACAGAAAAACCATTAATTAGATGGCAATAGCTGTAAATCTTCTCATATGACTCGACTTCAAAGAGCGATTCAAGAAGTTCATCATGCTTTCTTTTCAGGTGAAGAGAGTATGATGTAACGGACTCGCTATGAGGTCATAGAACAAAGCAAGAGCTTGGTCAAAAAGAATTCTGAAGTGTGCTAACGGGTGATCAATAAGGTTGAATAAATGTGTTAAAGCAAATTATACAACTAGAATTAACTCAGGTTTTGAGTAATAACACTTAAAGTATACTAAAATTCAAGTGTTCGCACGTATGAGCGACTTCCCATAACCAAAATCTTAAAAATCTTCACATCCCAAGAATTATAAAACCATTAGAAATATGATAGAAATTTATTTTTTTAATATAAATATGATAGAATTAAAAGGTATAGATAAAGGAGGCCAACATGAATTTCCAGATGTCGGAGAACGGAAATAGTGGTTGTTGAAGTAATTTGTATAAAGGCCGGGCAGTTACCCTTGTATAACCGTCTGGTGTTGCTGCTCTGTATAAGGGTCGGGCTGCTACCCTTGTGTAACCGCCCGGTGTTGCTACTTGTTGTAGTCCGGGCGGTTACCTGTATTGTAACCGCCCGATGTATTTAGTCTCACATCGTCATTTGTACACTCTCATCTCCTCTATTTTATATAAAGAGGAGTGCACTCGTGTAATAAGTAGATTTTTGGAGAATTAAAATAAATATTTATATTTGTATTTTGGGTCTCACAGGGTAACAGAGGGAGGTTATGACGTGCAGACAACCTCTTGAAACCGCCCACCCTACTCTGCGCGAACAGCTTTACTAAGACCGCCCACCCTCATCCGTGTGGACTCCATGCAGACTCCACCTGCAAGCCCGCCCCTCCTACCCTCCACTTCTCCTTGCAGGCCTTTCTTTATGGTCGCCTACCCTCATCTGTGTGGACTCCGCGCGGCCTCCTTATTGCAACCGACCGGACTCGCCATTGTGACTATCCGTGCGGCCTCCCTTTTTCAACCTCCCGGACTCCTCTTTGTGACCAGTTCGCACATCCTCCCTTTTCCAACCGCCTGGACTCCTCTCTGACCCGTGCAACACGACTCTCTTTACCTTGGGCGGTTACTCTTCTAGTCCTGGCAGTTGCCTTGTCGTAGGCCTATCATGAGCACCCTATGCGGCCTCTTTTCTTGCCCCGCCTTCCCTCCCTAAAGTGCAAAATGAACTCCGGGTTACTACTATCTCCCTCAATAGGAAGAAGAATTTTTTGGAATGGGAGCAGTCGGTGCGACGTGTCCTTTAAACCAAAGGGCTCCTTCATCATATTACTTGTGCCCCCTACCGAACCTACAGAATAGTGGCTCCGTGATGATGGTCGGGTTCAGTCTTGGATTCTCAATTCTATGGAGACTGAACCCTACCGTATGACCATGTACCACGAGACTGCCAAAGCCATGTGGGACGAGCTTCAGTCCCTTTGCTCTGGCCAGGACAGTCTCCAACATCTCTTTGATATCTTTACTCAACTCCAGGCGGTTGACTCTAATGTGACTGGTGACCTAACCTCCTTTGTCGCCACATCCAAGACCCTCGTTGAGGCATGGCTTGGGCACCAGCCCCCTTCTTGGATTTTGATGTTCAACGCGCACAGAAGGAGGTTGTGGGCATTGCTCTCATGATGGCGCGGCTACCTCCCCATCTTCTCTGAGCGACCATCTTCTCCTCTCTCACTATTCAGTCTCTTGTCGACGTATGATCCATGATCCTTAAAGTCACTCCGCCTCCTAAAGCTGTGATGCATCCCTCTCCTGCCCTTCTGCACCACTCCCCAGCTATGCTCCCTCCCCCTGGGTCTCGGGTGGTCGCAATGGTTCTCGCAGCGGCAGACGTGATGATCGCAATCGTTCCTCTCGGTCAGACAATCGTCTGAGTACTTATTGTGGCCGCCCACATCATACTGAGGCCACCTGCTTCAAGAAACATGGATTTCCACCGCTGACATTCAATACGCCGTAACATGTTTCTCCTGCCGTGGATGTTCCCTCTCGCTCCGAAATTGACATCTTGCGCAAGGAACTTCGGTAACTTCGAGGGATGCTTACTTTGGCCTCCGACTCCGTCGACTTTACTACCAACGAAGGTATAGACTGATTTTCCCACAGTCTGGTGTGGATAGTGGACTACTACCAACCACATCACCCCACACAAACCTTCTCGGCATTCAGATACCTCTTCTCCAACGTTTATCACGGTGACCAATGGCGATACCACCCTGGTTTGCGGTTCTAGAGATGTGTCTCTCACTCCATCTCTTCTTCTCTGTTCTGTCCTTCATGTTCCTGGCTCTCAGTTTAATCTTCTCTTGTCAATCGCTTAACTTAGGACCTTGATTGCTCACTCAAGTTTTCTCCGTCTTCTTTTGTAATGCAGGATCGGCGGACTCGGAATATCATTGGTAGGGGCCGACTTTCAAATGGGTTGTACACTCTAGATCTTCCACCCTCAATTCTCTCCTCCGTCACATTCATTGAGTGGCACCGGCGTCTTGAACATGCTCTGCCTATTCTCAAGCGGGCTCTTCCAGATTTATTTCTTCTTCTGATTTTCAATGTGAATTTTGTATTTACGGGAAACAACATCGATATATTTTTCTCCTCATTGTACTCTGAGCACTGCTCCTTTTAATTTAGTGCATTCTAATATTTGGGGCCCCTACAAAGTGGCAAGTGTCTCTGGCTATCGTTATTGTGTTACTTTTGTTGATGATCATTTTCGAATGACGTGGTTGTATATGATGCGCGATCGCTCTAAGTTGTTGCGGATCTTTCACTCTTTTCAAGCTGAGACTAAAACCCAGTTCTAGCGCCCCCTTAAAATTCTTCGAACCAATAATGCTCGTGAATATACCAATCACAGTTTTCACGACACCAGTAATACCTTGGGCATAATCCACCAAACCTCATATCCTTATACGTCGCAACAGAACGGTGTGGCCGAGCGAAAAAATTGTAACCTCCTCGAGGTTGTCAGGTCCCTTATATTCCAAATGCATGTTCCTACCGTCTATTGGCATTTCGTCGTGTCCACTGTCTGCTACCTCATTAATCGCATGTCCACTGTCCGTCTATTGGCATTTCGTCTACTTCATCCGATATCTGAAGACTGCTTCGGGACAAGGACTTGTGTATAAGCCCTCCTCTTTATCACTTGTTACCTGCTCTGATACTGACTATGTTGGTTCTCTTGATGATCGTCGTTCCACAAGTGGGTACTGCACATACTTTGGTGGACATCTTGTCACTTGGCGTAGCAAGAAGCAAACTGTGGTTGCACGATCATTTGCAGAAGTTGAGTATCGATCAATGGCTTCTATCGTTTCGGAGCTCATATGGTTGGAGAGTCTTCTGAGTGATTTGGGTGTGAAACCCCCCTCTCCGGCCACTCTTTTATGTGACAGCCAAATTGTTATTCATATTGCCAAGAATTTTGTATTCCATAAACATACCAAGCACATCGAGGTTGATTGTCATTTTATTCGAAAAAATGTTCAACTTAAAAATTAGACCTGAGACATGTGCTTGTTGTTGGGTAAGTTGTTGATATACTCACTAAAGTCTTACCCTGACCATTATATCATCAATTTCTGTCAAGTTTGGCTCCTATTATTTGTATGCTCCAGCTTGTTGGGGGGGGGGGGGGGGGGGGGGGGGGGAGGTGTTGAAGTAATCAGTATAAAGGACGGCGGTTACCCTTGTGTAACCACCCGCTGTTGTCGCTCTGTATAAGGGCCAGGCAACTGCCCGGTGTTGCAACCTGGTGTAGTCTGGGCGGTTACCTGTATTGTAACCTCCCGATGTATTTTGTCTCACATCGTCATTTGCACATTCTCTCGCCTCTTCTATTCTATATACAGAGGGGTGAACTCGTGTAATAAGTAGATTTCTAGAGAATTAAAATAAATATTTGTATTTGTATTTGGGGTTTTTCACAGTGGACAAGGAAATATATCATTCTTTTTAGTAATATGTGTACATCAGCTCTGTGAGCAACATATCGTAAGATAATGTTATTCTCAAGTTTGGTATTTAATCTAGTTTATATCACACCTCCCAAACAATTTCTCATTCTTCATGAGACCTGACCATTTTCCTTCCTAACGCTTTCAAATTAACTAGAATAACCTTCCAAAATGCCTGTATGGATTATGGAATGTGTGCATAAGAGGGAGAGAGAGGAGAGATCGAGACCTAGTGATATCCATTTCTTCCATGGAATCCTTCGCTGTTGCAGCAAATCCATCAATCCCTCCACTGTAACTGACAACAGGTTCTCCTTCCATGGTAATAATGTAAACATCTCCATTTCCAGAACCTAGAAATGGTAGAAGCAAAAGAAAGAAGAGTCCGAGTCTTCTGTTCACCATTTATCAATGCCAAGAAAATCCCCGCTGTAAATGCATGAGGATGATGAAAATCCATTAGTAAATTGGACAGTTTCAAGCAGCCAAATATTTGAAAATAATTCAAATGAAAGTTCTATAATTCAGATTTTAGGCTTTGGTTCCAGATGAGCAGTCAAAGAAAAACTAAGAGAGTATAAATTCAGCAAGCTCAAGTGCAGATTAAATATTAATTGTATCTACATTCCAAATAAAAGGGAGAGAAACCATAAAGAGTAAAATATACTCATGTTTTGTATAACCTATGCATACAATTGATCATAAGTGGAGGAGCAGGAGATCTTTATAATATGCACAAAGCTACATTAGAGGTGTGTGACTATTCTCCGCACACCCACTTATACTCAGCGTCTATAGCCTCTAACACATGGACTATTTTTTCAATTGGGTTACCTGGTAATGGGTCGTTTGACCTAGCCTGCATTGTTGTTGTATTAAAACCTAAGCATTCAACCTAAAACCAATCAATTTTATGTGAAGAGGACCAGAATCTATATACAAGTGTGCAAGTCAACATGGATTCTTGATGTGGAGCTAAATTCATAATATCCTCCTCCACCCATAATAATTTAGAGATAGAAACACAACTCTAGATGGCGAAAACTAACTAATTGATAACACTGACTTCAATCAACTTCCATGGGTAAAGTTAGGGAAAATAACTTAAAGTCCTAAACTAAGCATCCGTTTGGCACGGTTTTTTTGCTCCGGGGAGTTTGGACAAAAACGCCACCGCCAATAGAATGTATGTTTGGCATGACAACGGTTATGACCGACATCAAAAAAAGAAACATAGTTTTAAACATAAAAGTGGATGAAACTCCTTAGGTGAGGTTGGACGTTCACGAACGACGATTCATAGCCTAAATGATTGATGCAAGAATTTAGCTCCCAATGGTTCAATTACTTGATAAAGAAAAAAGTATACCACAACACTGTAATGAGTTTTAGTTGGAAAAAAATAAGGAACAAAGGACCTTCGAAGTTCATGCAAAGAAATGTGCTTTAAGATCAAAAAAACATGGTCCCGCTTCACGCAGGTGGAATTTTTACAAATAACCCAGCAAACGAGAAGTCAACAGGAATCACAGATTGGCATTTAGATGAAAATTTTATATATAAACAAATAATAAGGTCTAAGCTCATAGATTTAAGCAATAAACGAATTTAAATTTTCATTCAGGCAGGATAATTAGGCATCCATCCTCCCAAGTCCCAACGAACAGAAGTCACATCATCATTAAAGTTGGATTACAAAGGTGGAAAAGCTCTTCCGCAAGGATTACGTGATCGCTCATCAATTCATTTTCAAAGCTTCACTCTCTGAATAGTTTACTGATTTAAATAATCGATGCAGAGCCAAGCATCAAAATCTTCTCCTACAAGCCCGATCAAAACTTCAACCAGATCGCTAAAATTATGCAGATTTCAAAAAGTTCAAAAGCAAAAGGAGCATCAGTCACTGACAGAATATTAAGAAACGTCGCCAACTACTTAAGAAACGTATAAAGCTACGGTGCTAGTTAAGAGTAAACTTCAAACCATTGATGTGCATAACAATCACAAAATCAACAAAAATTGAAGTTCTCGAAAGGAATGTTGATCTCCTACTTCATCCACCAATCCTTCAAACAAACTCTCTACAGTCTAACTACAAAATCACATCAAAGAAGAATCAAGAGAACCAAACCCACATCCCGAGGAACAAAGACCACTAAACTAGAATACGATTAGAATACTGTGCCCACCATCAAAAGACCCAGGTACCGTCGGCGCCAGATCGATCGCTCGGGCTATGAACGGAAGCGGATGTGGCTAGGGTTTGAAGGGGGTTCTCCTTCGCCACATTAATGCTCACAAGTAGAGCGGACGAGACAGAAGAGCTCGGCTCGAGCACTCATGGAGGTGAGGATCTTTCCAGTATTTTACGAGTCTGCCACTGAAAAATACGAGCTCCGAGAGAGAATGGTGAAGAAATAATGGGCATAAATGCCGAGCGGTAGGATTACACGCGGAGAAGCAGTGACGAATAGTACGGGGAGATGGACTACGTTAGACTAGAGTTATAGACGGTGATGGTTTCTCGCTCTCCGGTGGCGGAAGTGAAGATAGGCTGCGGAACATTGTACCGTCGGTGGATTTATGGTCAGCTGCAGCCTGTCGGTCTTTTCTTCCCGGGTCCCTTCGGTTAGAAAGAAATTACCGGGTCTACCCTAAACGGGCGGGAACTTGCTGTTTTGGATATGGAAAGAATATGATTACGGTAAATATTATTCCCGAAACTTTAGGCTGATTTCATTTCTCGGGTTTTATACGGAGGGTTTTAGTTTTAGTTAAAAATCAAAATTTTGTAGTTTTTGGTTTTGGTCTAAAATTAATTTTTTTGTTCGTTTGCACTCATGGTTTTGCAGGAAGATTTTGAAAAATAAATTTTATCAAATGAAAAATAATTTTTTTGTTCGTTTGTACACATGATTTTGCAGGAAGATTTTGGTCAATCATTTTTTCTTCATTTGCACTCATGGTTTTGCGAGTAAGATAATCGGACATGAAGGAAAATCTACCAAATTTGGTGGGTTTTGGGGATAGGTAGATTTCTAAAGTTTCAAAACCTATGGGTTTTGGGCAAAAGCCACTCCCGTCCGTAAAAAGGTTCAAACGAACAGCATAATTGATTTTGGTCCAAAACCTTCCTCCCAAAACCGATCGGATCAATTCCTTACTCTAAACACACGAAACTAACACAAATATTGATTTTGATATACACAAAACTAATTCCTTCCTCTCAAAACCCGCGAAACTGAATATAAATGAATATAATTTTTTTAATTTATGTATATTATTTATTTGTGATGATTTTTTAATTAATCGAAAGGTTAATTTTAGATTGGATTTTTTAAGAAAAAAAAATTACAAGATGAAATTATTCAGACTCATGTATATTCATTTTAGTGAATGAAATTTAAAATATAATAATACCCTATTCAAAATTTCACATGAATTTAATATTGGGATGAATCCACGAAATCACGACGAAAATTAATTCATTTTAGTTGAGAGACATGGAGATGAGAACCTACATGACTTCACGGAGGTGGATTATTGATTTTACGGATCTTTCATGTCTACAAAGCTCTGATGATGAAGATGACTCATCAACTTCTTCATCGTTGTTGAAACCGGCAACTTGATGAACAAGCCTCGGTCTCTGTGGAGTTCGGGACCCTCAGCAAGCTGAGGGGCGACCAACACTTACTCCCCCCAAGGGAGAGCTCTAGGTTGAAGGTTGAGGCACTATGAACTGGACCAAGGGCTCGGCGAGGAGGTCCCACCACATACCCGGAAGATCTTTAGAGCGCTTCCCCTCCCAAGCCAATGCCGGGCTTGGGCACCACTGGAGGCTCTCCTCACCCCACTAGAGAGAGACCCGGGGAGGGACAGGGAGAGAGAGCTAGCCTAGGATAAGCTTGCCTCCAAATGGTGCCCCTTGGTCCTATTTATAGAATTTCAGGATTTGGGCTGCAAATAACCACCAATTGGTCCGCGAAATTACCAAAATACCCTCGGAAATGGCTTGCGGATAGCCAAATCCCGTTGTTCTGGAGCGTTAAACGCAGACCAACCCCTCCCTCCGGAACTGGGCGAGAGGGGGTACCTCGCGGGGCTCGGCGAACCCCCTAATTAGGGCTGGGCGAGACCCAGCCAGGGGCGGCCCCCCTGTTGATCTCGCCCCTTCCTGCTGGGGCTGGGCGAGACCCAGCCAGGGGAGGCCCCCTGCTGGTCTCGCCCCTTACTGGGGCTGGGCGAGACCCAGCCAGGGGCGGGCCCCCTGGCTGGTCTCGCCCCTTACTGGGGCTGGGCGAGACCCAGCCAGGGGCGGCCCCCCTGGCTGGTGTCGCCCCCTACTGGGACTGGGCGAGACCCAGCCAGGGTCGCCCCCCTGGCTGGTCTCGCCCCTTACTGGGGCTGGGCGAGACCCAGCCAGGGGCGGCCCCCTGGCTGGTCTCGCCCCCCTACTGGGGCTGGGCGAGACCCAGCCAAGGTCGCCCCCTGGCTGGTCTCGCCCCTTACTGGGGTTCTCGCCCCCCTACCTTGGGGGGCACGGGACGAGGGGAGATCGCCCCCCTTACTGAGCTGGGCGAGCGGGAGGTCTCCACCTCCACCGCTCGCCCTCCTCTTTCCTTACCCCGGATCATAGTGAACAATAACGCTCCCAAATGTTTCTTATGCTTCGAGGACCTACTCGGCGAATACAGGGTTGTACAATCGTGCTCTCTCCTGCGATGAGATGTTATGACTGAATGAGAGTGAACTGCTCTCTTATGACTTTGAGATCATAATCTATTTATAGCGAAACATTAATACGTCCATTTTATGATTAAGATCATCGTATAAATATAAAATGACATCTGATATTCACACACAATCTAAATCGTTCCTATAATATAAAAAGTATCTACAACTAAGTAACGTGTGTAATTAACATAATTGGTCTAAAATAATAATTTTTCTAACATTTATTACAAATCAAGACATTTAAATTATATTTTCAATCAAGTTTTAAAAATAAATAATTAATGCGCGTCACTGGTTACCTAAATTTCATATAAATGCATGCATGCCACATTTCGGGAGTGAATAACCATTAGATAACCAAATTACAAAAGAGATGAAAATAAAATGTGTCTCCGTTTGTTTTAGCGGTGGCGTTTTAGAGCGTTGTGAATGAGGGCGGTGTGAATGGAGGGAGGGAAAGCTTTAATTTGGTGTTGAAGATCAAAAATGATGTTTTAGACCATTGAGAATGGAGAAAGGAGTTTTGTCAAATATATTTTTTCAGCGTTGCATTTTTTCCCCACCGCTAATGAAGAAAAAACACCGAAACAAACTGAGCCTGAGTCTTTATCCAATCTCTCCAAGTCCAGGCTTGCAAGCGGGTCGGTTCGGTTCGATTTTATGCAAAACCGAAACCGAACCGAATAGCCTCGGTTTTTACTTACCAAAAACCGAAACAGAACCGAAACCAATCGGTTCGGTTCGGTTTTTTACCTATCGGTTTGGTTTATTCATCATAAGCGGTTATACATCAAATATATGCTGATGCTAAGGTACAGAACAAAAATAGCATAACTAATGGCTACTATAAATCGTGCTACTTTTTGAAACTTCTAAAGATGGCGATTTCACTACTTCATATTTTTACAAGTACCACTTGGAAAAGATTTATTACACAGTTCCATAAAATGAAAATAAAATTCAAAAATATGCATCATCCTATTCAGGTCAAAATTCTATCAGATAAACAACTTTATTTGACAATTATTGAATATACCACTTAAAGGCTCACTCTATTTCTGCCATGACTCATAAATTTACCGACAAGGTTTAACAATTGAAACTTTCTAGATTCAATAAACTCAATGACAATTAAACTCGGAATCAACTATTATTCATAGCAAATTTAAAACAATAACAAAAGTTAAATGCTCAAAATTTAAAACAATAACAAAAGTCAAATGAATAAAGTAATGCATAAAATCGAATATAATGCCGCTCGCTAAAAGCCACATGAATTTCACGCGAACAAACTGCATAAATTAATGTTGATCCCTCGGTTCGGTTCGGTTCAATCGGTTTTCCCATGGGGAAAATCGAACCGAATCGAATGGGGGTCGGTTTTCGATCCCCGAAAACCTAACCGAACCGATCGATTCGGTCTGAAATTCGATTCGATTTGGTCGGTTTAGCCCGGTTCGTTCGGTTTCGCTTTTTGTCACTCGAAGATTTTGCATGTTCATCACCTTGCCTAGATATTTATCATGTCTATTCGTTTAATTTATACGGCCTCGACTGCATGTGAATGCCACAAAATTTATTATTGAGCCAACATTTGTATAAGCTTGCTGCACAATAAAAGTTGGTCATAACATTTATTGATCTAAGATCTTGGCCAAGGAGAAGATCTCTCTAGTGTTGAATAATACTCACTCATATAAAATTTTATGTTATACGCTCCGTTTGGCACGGAGTTTTTGCTCACGTGAGTTTGGACAAAAATGTCGTCGTCGTAGAATATGTTTGGCATGACAACGGTCATGACCGTCACCAAGAAAAGAAAGTTAGTTTTGAACATAATAAGGAATGAAGTTCCTTATGTGAGGTCGGGCGTTCACGAACGATGGTTCATAACAACCGCGTTCATGGCCGCTACCGCTGTGCCAAATGGACCAATAATATGTTTGGAGATATTGGTAGCTAGAGTGGTGAACCTAGTGGCTAGTTGTGGTGACTTTAATAATTTCACTTGTAGAATTATAACTGGAAAGTAGTTTTGGATTATAATTGGAAAGCAATTTGACTAAAACTAATTCAGTTTCTCTCCACTCTGAACCTACTTTGTTTCTTAAGAAGTTTTTTAAGAAATTAGCTTCCCTCATCAACTTATCCCTTATTTTGGTCATTGATGTGATGTTACATTTTCTCCTTATGTTGTATTTCCTTTGATATATATATATATATATATATATATATCTGCTATATATACAGAAATATTAAATTTATGAATTTTAAACCCATTGAAATGATTATGGCCGTCGAATCTGGCATGATATTTCATCAGCCGTCGGATCAAACCGCTCCCTCTCTCTTCATTTTTTCATAGATCTTCTACACCTACTAGGGGCGACCTAAACCTACTAGGGGTGACCTAAAACTATGTTAAAATAATTGAATTTGAATCAGGTACCGCCAAAAATACGCTACTCGATGTTAGCATATAGCCCGCCCCAATGAAGCCTTGCAATTTGTGTAGCCCACCCAAAATACGTCATTTTTCAAATACTGAATGTCATTTTTTTTAATTTATAACAGAATAAATACCTTAATCACACGATGTGGGACTAAATTTGAGCAAGATTTTAATAAATTAATATAAAAAGGAAATAGACGCGCCAAGTGAGGCTTGATACACTGACCATTACTTTTACAGTCATGCGCCTTATCTATTAAGTCATGAACACTTTCACATTATATTGCAGACACGATTTTTATATGTACTAATCTGAATGAAATTAAGATAAAATTAATTTTTTTTACATTAAGTTAAAATTAACTTTTTATATATACTAATATTATTTATA
Source organism: Dactylorhiza incarnata (assembly GCA_033032865.1). Classification (NCBI taxonomy): domain Eukaryota; kingdom Viridiplantae; phylum Streptophyta; class Magnoliopsida; order Asparagales; family Orchidaceae; genus Dactylorhiza; species Dactylorhiza incarnata. The sequence continues at coordinate 5,602,961 of JAWHQI010000181.1, read as the reverse complement.
ACCGCCTGGGCGGGAGAAGCCCGCCCCGATGCGGCCGAAGGCCGCCCGAGAGCATCGAGCACGGGCCCGCAGGGGGCGGGCAAAGCCCGCCGTCGCCGACCGAGTACTATCGCGCTTTGGATATTATTGGCTACTCTAAGAGGCGGTTGCTTCACAAATGAACTGTATTCGTAAGAGATGAGGCATACTAGCTTATAAGTAAAGTATACTCACAATGACAACCTAAACCTAATAAAACATGAAATATTCTTACAATTTAAGTCTTGATGGGTTGTCATATATTATGTAGAGAAATTCGGGTTACGGTTAGACAAAAAACACAACTCCTCCACTAAGATAATGGGGTCATGGGCGAGAAAGTAGGTTTAACCAAAAGAGAGTTAAACCCACTATCTCCGCAAACAACCGCGCACAGTCGCGCTCGGCCCCACGCCCAACCGCACGCGCACGACCGAACGCGCGCGACCGCGCACATGACCGCATCGCGGTCGCACACAACCGCACGCGCGCGCCCTGCGAGCTAGATAGCGCGCGCGCTGTGAGGCCCCCATTTGGACCCCACATACATCTGTATCTAAGCTATGTTTACATTTGTCCCAGGTTGAAGTGCGGCTAGTGAATACAAAATAAAGACACATAATAATAAGAATTTACTTTCGTACCTTGTATTATTTGTTGAATATTTTTCTGTTCTACCATATCCGTTCTTTTTTCTTTTGCGTATCCAAAGTCACGTCCATTACCTACAAAATTTGACGACGGGCTTAGTCATACGAATATGACTAAGTGAGGATATACCTCTTTCATTGCTGTAAATAATTAAAGTAAAACTTTCGCATTTGAAAACATGTTTTTCATACTAACCGTTTGTCTGTATCAGTAGTGACCTTATGAAACATATAATTATACGAACATGTTAGTATCACTAAAACAGTATGAGCAGAATAGAATCATAATCATATCATGTAACAAAGCAGGGTATCCGTATAAGCAATAAATCCTTGTATCAGTATATCAGTGTAAGCAATAATTCCATGTATCAATATGTCTATGAAAGAACATAATGATGGGGATCATAACTTTAAAGCAGTGTAATTGTGTATCAGTATAAGCAATAAATCCATCTATCAGTATATCTGTAAGAAATCATATATCAATATGTCTATCAGTATGTCTATCAGTATGTCTACATCAGTATATCAGTTTATCGTATCAGTATGTCATATCAGTATATCCGTATATTCGTATCTCTGTATATCAGTATTTCTTTGAATGTTTCATTTCTTAGGAAATATTAGGGACGATTTGAATCCTTTTTCCTTTACCCCGAGGGGTCATCATTTTACCCCGAAGGGTCATCATTTTACCCCGAAGGGTCATCATTTTACCCCGAAGGGTCATCATTTTACCCCGAATGGTCATCATTTTCCAAAACCAGTACGGACAACCCGCGTTTATGCCTTTCGGCTCGACTGGTTTGACATTTCATTTCATTCATGTGCATGCACTTCAATTCGCCCGTAATATAACCTCGTGTCGGCACGTTTACTTAATAGTGAGTTATTCATTTTCATATCCCCTCAGAATTCATTCGCCTGTTTGCCTTTAAGGGGCCATACAATATAGCGACAATAAATATCAGTGATATCAACTATGCATATAACATTCAGTATAATAAGAGTGTATATGTAAAAAGAAAATAAAGCAATAAAGCTTAAATGAAACAAGTAGCTCTCACCATCAGTATCAGTGTTCATAGCATTGTCATGACTATTTTGAGGTGCCATCCTCCGTGGTATCTGTAAATGCATCATATCATTTAGGGTCGTTTATATCGGGGTTGCACCTCGTTATAGCTACAATTTTAACTACTATGTTTACATCATTTGGAAGCTATTTAAACCGGCCCTCTAATTTGCTTAACCATAAAGAAGACAAGTTCAAATCAATGAGAAAACACATTTCTACTCACTGTTTTCATATATCCTCACTGTTTTAATTAACACCCAATACTCATTGTCTATATAATAGCAGCTGTCAGGAGGTAATGCAAAGCCCAAACCTCCTACAATGACTATCACAGGAATGACCCCCATTGATCAAAGATGATAACAGTTAACTGTAAGAAAGCTTAAGCAGGCATTTCAAATCAGTGTGCAAGATAAAGCTCCAAAACCTCCTTTTTCAAACCAAAATACAGCTAGCCCAAAGCTCCTACCACTAAAAGCAATTATGAATAGCATGGCAGTTAACAGCAAATCTACTAACAATTCCTCATCACTTAAGTTCTCATTAAGTTAACACCCCTCAAGAATAATATTAATAGCACTTAACAGTAAGGAGAATCCCCCATAAACCATACTAATTGCAGTTAACAGGAATCCCCCATAACAAAAGGATAGCGAAAGAAAAGCAGCTAGCTTCAATAAACAGTGCAACAAAACTGAAGAAGGTTATAGCAGTCGGCCAACCCAAAATCCAACTGAAACCCCCCAAAATCAAATCTCGATAAAGCCATAACCATCCCTAGAAAGCAGTAAGTAATTATAAGAGAGAACAGAAAGGAGGGGCTCACAGTGCAGGTAAGAAAATCTGGGCACCGATTCAGGACGAATACACGAACTCAAATGAACCCCAGGCCAAGCGACACCTTGCCAATCTTTGATCCCAACAGCAATTCAGGGATCCCATGCGATTTCGAGATTTCAAAGAGGGAGAGGAGGAGAATAGGGAAGAAGAAGATCGGCTCCCCAAAGCCCTAGCCGCGAGATAATCAAAGATAAAAGTAAAGAGTCGGTGATAACACTGATAAGGACAATTGGTTTATAACCATTTCAGTTAATATCTTCTCCCCACCGCCTCAGCTAATATTTAATTGCATTGCAGTAAGTCTCCGTTTAACAAACAACGTACAACCCATCCTATAACCAAATTCAGCCCACGAACATTAAATCCACATGAAGCCTCTATTAGCACCCCAGTCCAACCATGAGGAACCTCTATTAATACACCCAAATCCTTATGTAATTTGCCAACATATATAAGATAGTCAAAGTTCATATTACGAAATAAACATTTCGAATGCCGCAAAGTATTAACAACGCTCATATTCAACTTTCGACGCGACGCCGAGTTGACACTGATTTGTTTTTCATCATAGGGGACAAACTTAAATTTATTATTGAAATTGTATTATTCATTTGGGTCATTTCACGTTTTGGGTCGTTACACGCGCAACCTGCGCGCAACCTGCGTGCAACCTGCGCGCTAGCGCGCGCAACCTGCGCGCTAGCGCGCGCAACCTGCGCGCTAGCGCGCGCGCAACCTGCGCGCTAGCGTGGCCTGCGCGCCTAACCTGTTGCAACTCAACACTACTTGAAGGACACGACCTATAATCAACAGGTTAGGCAACTCAACACATTCTAGAGAGTCGGACTCAACTGGAAATGGAGACAGCTCAACACCTTCCAAAGAGTCGAACTCAACTGGAAGTGGAGGCAACTCAACACCTTCCAGGGAGGCGAACTCAACTGGAAGTGGAGGCAACTCAACACCTTCCAGGAAGCCGAGCTCAACTGGAAGTGGAGATAACTAAACACCTTCCAGGGAGCCGAGCTCAACTGGAAGTGGAGACAACTCAACACCTTCCAGCGAGTCGAACTCAACTGGAAGTGGAGGCAACTCAACACCTTCCAGAGAGGCAAACTCAACTCGAAGTGGAGGCAACTCAACACCTTCCAGGGAGCCGAGCTCAACTGGAATTGGAGAGAGCTCAACACCTTCCAGAGAGTCGAACTAAACTGGAAGTGGAGACAACTCAACACCTTCCAGAGAGTCGAACTCAACTGGAAGTGAAGACAGCTCAACACATTCTAGAGAGTCGAACTCAACTGGAGGTGGATGCAACTCAACACCTTCCAGAGAGTCGAACTCAACTGGAAGTTGAAACAGCTCAACACCTTCCAGAGTGTCAAACTGAACTGGAAGTGGAGACATCTCAACACCTTCCAGAGAGTCGAACTCAACTGGAAGTGGAGACAGCTCAACACCTTCCAGAGAGTCGAACTCGACTGGAAGTGGAGGCAACTCAACACCTTCCAGAGAGGCGAACTCCACTGGAAGTGGAGGCAACTCAACACCTTCCAGGGAGCCTAGCTCAACTGGAAGTGGAGACAGCTCAACACCTTCCAGGGAGCGGAGCTCAGCTGAAAGTGGAGACAACTCAACAACTTCCAGGGAGTCGAACTCAACTGGAAGTGGAGGCAACTCAACACCTTCCAGAGAGTCGAACTCAACTGGAAGTGGAGACAGCTCAACACCTTCCAGAGAGTCGAACTCAACTGGAAGTGGAGACAACTCAACACCTTCCAGGGAGTCAAACTCAACTGGAAGTGGAGGCACCTCAACACCTTCCAGAGAGTCGAACTCAACTGGAAGTGGAGGCAACTCAACACCTTCAAGAGATTCGAACTCAACTAGAGGTGGAGACAGCTCAACACCTTCCAGAGAGTCGAACTCAACTGGAAGTGGAGGCGCCCAACTCAACACCTTCCAGGGAGCCGAGCTCAACTGGAAGTGGAGGCAGCTCAACACCTTCCAGAGAGTCGAACTCAACTAGAAGTGGAGGCACCTCAACACCTTCCAGAGAGGCGAACTCAACTAGAAGTGGAGGCAATTCAACACCTTCCAGGGAGCCGAGCTCAACTGGAAGCGGAGAAAGCTCAACACCTTCCAGAGAGTCGAACTCAACTGAAAGTGGAGACAGCTCAACACCTTCCAGGGAGTGGAGCTCAGCTGAAAGTGGAGACAACTCAACACCTTCCAGAGAGTCGAACTCAACTGGAAGTGGAGGCAACTCAACACCTTCCAGAGAGTCGAATTAAACTGGAAGTGGAGACAGCTCAACACCTTCTAGAGAGTCGAACTCAACTGGAAGTTGAGGCAACTCAACACCTTCTAGGGAGCTGAGCTCAACTGAAAGGGGAGGCAGCTCAACACCTTCCAGAGAGTCGAACTCAACTGGAAGTGGAGGCACCTCAACACCTTCCAGAGAGGCGAACTCAACTGGAAGTGGAGGCCACTAAACACCTTCCAGAGAGGCGAACTCAACTGGAAGTGGAGGCCACTCAACACCTTCCAGGGAGCCGAGCTCAACTGGAAGTGCGGAAAGCTCAACACCTTCTAGAGAGTCGAACTCAACTGGAAGTGGAGACAGCTCAACACCTTCCAGGGAGCGGAGCTCAGCTGAAAGTGGAGACAACTCAACACCTTCCAGGGAGCCGAGCTCAACTGGAAGTGGAGACAACTCAACACCTTCTAGAGAGTCGAACTCAACTGGAAGTGGAGGCAACTTATAAGAGCCCGCGCAGCGGTCTCTTGTCAGGGTATTAACCAAATTCCTTGCCTCTCTGAGTGAGTTCTCCTGCCCTGCCGGCAACAACAAGCCCGGTCAGCGGTCTCTTCTCGGGGCCTTATCACAATGAAACTCCTGCCTCTCCGAGTGAGTTCTCCTGCCCTGCCGGCATCAACGAGCCCGGTCAGCGGTCTCTTCTCGGGGCCTTAACCAAATTTCTTTACCTCTCAGAGTGAGTTCTTCTGCCCTGCTGACATCAACAAGCCCGGTCAGCGGTCTCTTCTCGGGGCCTTATCACAATGAAACTCTTGCCTCTCCGAGTGAGTTCTCCTGCCCTGCCGGCATCAACAAGCCCGGTCAGCGGTCTCTTCTCTGGGCTTTATCCAAATGAGTCTCCTGCCTCTCCGAGTGAGTTCTCCTGCCCTGACGACATCAACTAGCCCGGTCAGCGGTCTCTTCTCGGGGCCTTAACTCATACAAATCTTCCTGACGAGCCTCCCAACGACCGACATCAACAAGCCCGGGCGAGTGGTCCCTAGTCGAGGACTTGGCCTAAATGCTATCTACCCAACAAGCCTCCCAGCGACCGACATCAATAAGCCCGGGCGAGTGGTCTCCAGTCGAGGACTTAGCCTAAATGCTATCTACCCGACGAGCCTCCCAGCGACCGACATCAACAAGCCCGGGCGAGTGGTCTCCAGTCGAGGACTTAGCCTAAATACTATCTACCCGACGAGCCTCCCAGCGACCGACATCAACAAGCTCGGGCGAGTGGTCTCCAATCGAGGACATAACCTAAATGCTATCTACCCGACGAGCCTCCCAGCGACCGACATCAATAAGCTTGGGCGAGTGGTCTCCAGTCGAGGACTTAGCCTAAATGCTATCTACCCGACGAGCCTCCCAGCGACCGGCATCAACAAGCCCGGGCGAGTGGTCTCCAGTCGGGGACTTAACTTAAATGCTATCTACCCGACGAGCCTCCCAGCGGCCGACATCAACAAGCCCGGGCGAGTGGTCTCCAGTCGGGGACTTATCTTAAATGCTATCTACCCGACGAGCCTCCTAGCGACCGACATCAACAAGCCCGGGCGAGTGGTCTCCAATCGGGGACTTAACTTAAATGCTATCTACCCGACGAGCCTCCCAGCGACCGGCATCAACAAGCCCGGGAGAGTGGTCTCCAGTCGGGGACTTAACTTAAATGCTATCTACCCGACGAGCCTCCCAGCGACCGACATCAACAAGCCCGGACGAGTGGTCTCCAGTCGGGGAATTAACTTAAATGTTATCTACCTGATGAGCCTCCCAACGACCGGCATCAACAAGCCCGGGAGAGTGGTCTCCATTCGGGGACTTAACTTAAATGCTATCTTTAACTACTTTTGATACATCATAAATTGATTACATGGCATTACAATGCGCTTCCTCGCGCTTACTCGGCCACATGCATCTTGGCCATCTCCTTCATCACTCCCTCCATCTCCTTAGCTTCCTCCTGGTCCGTCCAAGTAAAGTTATCCCCCCTCTGCCAGGGTTCTTGTTCCTTCCCTTACCTCCAGAAACTCTGGGCAGGTGGCTGTCGCATGACCCTCCTGCTGATGGAAGTCACAGTACGGCAGTGTCAACAACCTTGCTTCCTTCCATGCGCGACCCCTCTTCTTATTTCCCCCTTTTCGGCCGATCGTCATGGCCTGTAGGGGTTGGGGCTGCAATGGTCTTGGGTCTGGTTGCCACCCTACTGGGTTGAATTGTCCATGCCCCTCCTGAAAGTTTCCTCTCCCTTGGAAATGGCCTCTTCCTTGGCCTTGAGGGGGTCATCCTGTCGGCCTCCAAGTTGGTCGGGCGACTGGTGGTTGAAACCCCCAGCCTTGCTCCTGCCCAACGGGGGGTCCCTGGTGCCCCTGACTTCTTGCTTCCTCCTTCCTCTTCCTTCCTTGCTCCATACTCTCCTCCTCCGTCCACTTGGCCATTCTTGCCGCGAACTCCGGGTTTGTTGCCTCTACTTCAATCTCCCGCCTTGCTCGCTCCATCAACTCCTCATAAGACAGATGTGGGTCCCGGGACAAGCCCATGTGAAACAACTCTTGCCGCAACTCGAGGGTAAGCGCAAGTTATAGAGTGTGTCCGGGGACCTCATTGACGAGAAGGACCTCTTCTTGGAATCGATCCACGTAGCTTCCTAGCGGCTCTTCGGCTCTCTGTTGGATCAAGAAAAGGGCTCCCGCCCCTTTTCTCCTCTTCTTGGACGTCGAGAACCTCAACAGGAAACTCCGCTTCAAGTCCTCGAAGCTGTAGATGGACCCGGAGGGGAGTTGATGAAACTAGTCCCTAGCCTTCTCCTGGAAAGAGATGGCAAATAACCTACATTTGAAAGCATCGGTCGTCTGTCTGATAGACATGGCGTCCTCAAACCACTGGAGGTGCTGCTGGGGGTCATCCTTTCCCGTGTAGTGGGACATAATCGGCTCCCTAAATCCTTCCAGAACTGGGGCGAATAAGATCAACTCGCAGAAAGGGCTTCCCCTTCTTACCTGGCGGGTCGGCATTGCTCGCCCGACCTCCTTGCCGAGATGCAGAGTACTCGCCGGACTAGGGAACAACACCGTGCCCGGAGAGTTCCATCGTCCTCCACCCGCACTTCCTTGTCAGGTCGCCGAGTTGATGCCGTCTCGCATAGGGTAGGCGAGGTGAGAACGGGCACCGGCGGAGTCGAGCACTCGCCTGTGGGGGTGAGTGTGAATCGCAAAGTCTCCATGATCGACTTCCTGAACTCATCGAAATCACTTTTTTCTAACATAGTCGTCTGGAGGGGTGAGTTCCCTGGCTCTTCACTTCCAGCCATTGGACTTACTCAAGATTTTTCCGAACAAACTGCGTTCCACACTCACCGCACCAGAATGTTGAAACCCAAAAAATGGGATTCGAATAATTCGAAATCGGGGTAGGCAGCTTGCCCTTACTCCTCTCGGGTGAAATCCCACGACCGGTCACTTCGAGCCTAGGAACCTCTCTACTTGTGGACTTAGATGAAAATAGACCCCGCGAGCTGCAGCGAGGAGGTCCCGCCACTAACCCGAAAGATCTGAAGATCTTCCTCTCCCAAGCCAATGCCGAGCCTGGGCACCTCGGAGAACACTAGTGATCGAACACCTGACCGCTTGCATAAGGGACTTGGCGAGCGGAAGACAGAGACGCCTGCTAACCGACAACACACTAAGGGGGGTGGGGTAGAGAGATGCCAACCCTTCCCAAGGTGCCCATGTGGGTCTATTTATAGATTTCCTGAAAATGGGCTGCAGATAGCATGAGCGGTCTGCCAATAGCCAAGTTTCGCTGTTTGAAAATTCTAACCTGCAACCCAATTCAAACTTGACTTTGCTCTGGACGGACGAACCAAGGCCCACCTGCCCCAATGAACCGAGGTCACCCTGCCCGGGCGAGTGGACATCGGTCCACTCGCCAACTTGGTCGGGCGAGTGGGGGGAATCCCCCACTCGCCCAAGGGGCGGGCGAGTGGGGGGGGGGGGGATCCCCACTCGCCTAAGGGGCGGGCGAGGGGGGGGGGGGGCTCCCCTCACTCGCCCAAGGCCAAGGGGGCGGGCGAGTGGAAGGACTCTCCCCCCTTGCCCCGCTACTCCCTTCCTCCCTTCTCTGGGCCCTCCTCTTTCCTTGACCGATTCTGGTCGCCTCTGAGCAGTCACTTTACTTGTCTTGGTCACCTTAACTTCCGGTTTGATCTCAACGAATTACGGGTAATACAGTGATAATTTATTTCACCAGCGAGGTCTCTGGTTCAAGTCCAAGATGTCCCAATTGCGCCAGGGTAAAAAAATAGAAGACACATTTGTCTCTTTCTTGCATGCATCACTAAGTTTGGGGGGGGGGGGGGGGGGGGGGGGGGGCGGGGTTGAGCTTGGTAGAGCTTCACTCTTGAAACTATGTCATCGATTGCAGATTTGATATTTAACTGTCAAGATGGTAATGGTAGTATCTTGTATCTGAACCTAATGACTCACTTTTTTTATAAGGAATGAAGAAGATGACATAAATATGACATTGAAATACTCTGTTAGAACAAAAAGATAGGTTGTCAAGAACGTAGCTGAGGTAGGATGAACAATTTGTTACATCTAGTATGAATCATATATGCGATATACACACACACACACAAGTAGTCGTGCATCGAGGCCTCCCGACTCCGGTACAGTTGTGACAATGTATCTGGACTTCTTACACTCATTGTTAGCTTTAGCATTTTAAAGTATTTTTTAGATTTTTTTTAATTCAAAAGAAATATAGTATGTAATAATATATATATAACTATTTTTGGGCAAAATTGCTAAACGAGTCCCTATACTTTAATTGGGTCCTTTTTTTAGGCTTCATTTGGTTAGGATTTTGCAACCGCACGTTTGATAAAAACGCAACAGCGGGTGTGTAAACCCGTTTGTTTTTCCGCCAATGTTCGAACCGCCCGGCGTTTTGCAAGGATCAAAATTTTGCTGTTCGAAACTCCACGGGAGACCTCCGGTTTGCCGCGTTTAGCTGGGAGGAAAAATTTGCCCCGTGCAGGAATCGCCGCTCCAGGCGGCTTTTTTTGGGCTGCCGCCGGCGGCGCGCCGGCCTGACCGGAGCACACCGGCAGGTTTGCCGGACTCCGGCGAACCCGCCAGGTGTAGTCCGGCTGGGCTCCGGCAGGGCCACCGCCCTGTCGGAGCCCAGCCGGACTACCCCCGGCAGGTTCGCCGGAGTCCGGCGACCCCGCCGGTGGGCTCTGGTCAGGCCGGCGGCGGCTTCGCCGCCGGCGGCAACTATACCAAATTCGAGCCCGGGCAGGCGGAGGGAGGCGGAGAATAACAACAACAACAACAATAGAACCCATATAGTCCCCAATCATTGGGGGTATGGGCGGGGAAAGATTGGAAACAGACCTAACCTTTGGCTCTATGCACAAAGTGGCTTCTCTCAAAGGGAGGCGGAGAATAAAAATTAAAAAAAAAATTCCACCTATAGTTTGAATAGTAAATAAAATTACAATTTTTTTTAATATTATAATATATATATATTAGAATAATATATATATATAACAAAATTTATAAATTTATATAAATCAGAATTTTGATATTTTTATATAAAACAAAATTTATATATTTAAAAAAAAAATATAATAAAAAATATTTATAAAACGCCACCGCCGTTTTGCCAAATGGTTCTCTGTTCTGAACAGCTCTGCAAACACATACTACCCAAATTGATTTCCGTTTTCAGCATCCAGTTTCCACCAGATCTATTTACAAACCTCCCATTATAACAGCTCCCTTTACAACCGCAACCGCTAAACCAAATGAAGCCTTAATCAGTCCATGAATTTATAAATGCTTCAAATCAGTCCTAAAACTGCTAAAACATTTCAAAACTCCCAGAGTTATTTTTTGCTTATATTAACGGGAAATATATATAAAAGTTGTTTAAGTTAATAATATTTACTGTTTTTTCATTAAAATAAATTTTATTTGTACTTAGTCTATACTACTAGTAATTAGATATTTCTAAGAAATTTTACATAAATAAAAATCATGCTTGAAAATAATCAATAATAATCATAGGCATGACATTGCAGAGTGTTTAACATTTCCTTGATCTAATATAGTCACCATTAAGTGTCAAGTAGTTGAAGGATATGTGAAATTTATGATCAATTTACTGATCAAATTAAAGAAAGAAGATTTAACAAAAATTTGAAATTGTGAATCAAATTTATAAAAATTGGAAGTGTGTGCGAAATTTCTCGTATGATTCGAGTTTATTGATTTGATAGTTCTTAGTAATTATGGGGTAGTTAATTGGAAGTGGAATAGTGTGTGTGGTGGTGGCTGGAAACAGAGAAGGAATATCGTTTCAGACATTTAGAGGAGCTCTAACAAGAGAAATAGAGGGAAAGGGGGAGGAGGCGACTTACCATTTCGAAAAAGTGTCCGCTGGAGGAAGATGGAGGAACTCTGGCAAGAAGGAAGTCGAAAGGGGAGGACTCACACGGTTTCAAGTGGAGAGCATATGCTATTGGGAGAGAAACCTAAACCTAAGATTTTAATTTCAAAAATAAATAAGAAACGGTAATATAATTATAAAAATAACTTCGAGACTAAATTTGAATGATTTTAATAATTTAGAGACAGATTTTAAAGCTTTTATAAGTTCAAGGATTGATTTAAAAAAGAACCCAAAGTATAAGAACTGATTTAGTAATTTTGCTCCATTTTTATTAAAAAGAAATTGGCGCTGATATCCGCACTGCAGTCTTGGCTATCCGCACTCTATTTGTATGAGTTATTAAACGCTTTTTGGAAATATATGTCTTGTACATGTATTTTAAGAAAAATTGTTCAACACGAAAGTTGTTTCCTAAAAATGCATGTACAAGATGTATTTCCAAAAATTTGCTATCGTTACGCCATGATTTCAATCAGAACGGCAATACGTCTTTTGTGAGTGCATTTTTAGAAAAAATGTTGAACACGAAAGTTGTAGATCTCGACTAGATCTACAACTTTCGTGTTGAACACTCTTCCTAAAAATGCTATGTAACACGGATCGTCAAAACAGCAGTGCGAAAAATATATACGCCGCACAAAAATCTTGAAAGAGTTATTATTCGAGTGACGACAGTCATCTCCGTACAAATGGAACGTCAAAAAACACAGAAAACGTTGATGTTTCGACCAATGGCGTTCGAGCTGCAGCGCATGTGAGGGGAGGTTGCGGGTCCCATCCAATTTTGTCCTTATTCGGCAACACATCACATGCAGTTAAGTGAGACCACTGAGGAGATATTGTCTCTTTCAGCCCCGCATTCTTTTAAATTTACCACTCATATCCTTGTCCTACTCCGGTGATCATAAGCGATCAGATGATATTTTTGAATCCGTGGGCAGTATGATAATGCCATCATGAGATTGTAAATAACCACCCATAATCATTTCATTTGGTGAGCCCAAAGTGTTACTATATGGTCATGCGTACCAAAGTTTGGTTCGTTTGGCGAGCCGGCGGACTTCCGGTGTGTTTCCTGCCAACGCAATGCTGGCGGGATGGGGCGTTTGTTTTTCGGCCAACGGCGGCGTTGGCTGAGGCTCCGTTGGTGAACTCGCCCCCTCCATCCAGTCCGGGAGAAATTTTTGTGTCCGTGCCCCGGATACAGATATGTGTTTGAGGTTGACGTGATGCTGACACGTGTAAAGGGTTAGGACACTCGTTTTCATATCGTCTTTCCCATTCTGCAATACACATGGCTTCCTCACCATCGGCATGATGCTGCGCACCAAGAAGAAGAAGAAGAAGAAGAGTCGTCTTTCATTGACATCTCTATCGGGAGAAACAAAGTGAGGGGATAGAGAAGACACAACTCCTCTTCTCGTCACTGGAAATGGCTGCCGCTCGGTGGATAAGCAGATTAATTGGTTGACAAAGTTTTCAATTTGGAAAAATGGTGAAAACAAGTGGGATGTGTTCGGTGAAGAAGACAAAGAAGTGTTATTTCATTGAGAGAATTCATTTGTCTCTGAGATAAGTGAGTTGTATCTGAGATAATTCATTTATTTCAGAGATAATCAAGATGTACCTGATATAATACATTTGTCTCTGAGGTAATGGACTTGTCATCTCCGAGATAATCGAGTTGTATCTGAGATGATACATTTGTCTATAAGATAATAAATTTGTCTCTGCGATAATCTAGTTGTATTTGAGATTTTTGACATGTTCCTGCAATTTCGCAAAAACTTGAATAACTTTACACGTGTCAACATCTCGTGAGCCCCGAACATAGATATGTGTCACGGGCTTAAACACAAAAAATTCGCACAGTCCAAATTGCCGATAACAATTTGCTGCCTTCCCTACAACTGTCGGCCTCCCAAATGAACCCTTCATCTTCACCCCACGAATCCACATCAACGACAATTTCTTTATGATCACACCTCCACAAGTACGATGATCGATGGTGTCATCTCTCTCCCTCCTCACTCTAGGGCAGGTGCCCTAGCTTGAGTAGAAAGGGGATCCCATTTAATTTATATATATCTATTTTTAAAAAGTATGTCATTATCCCTTTGATTTTTATAAAATTTTGTAATTGGCGATACAAAACTTTTGTAACACGAGGCATTACGCGTCTCTTACTCTGGTAATCTTCTGACCTCTAAAAAATGCGCGTGCTTACAAGCGAAGGTTATATTAATGCTATAATCTTTGTAAAGTTACAAAAAAAAATACTTTTTTTCTGTTTTTAAATATGCTTGGGAAAAACTTTGCCTAACTTAACTCAGAAGGTATATTAATGCTCACATTCTTTTAATTATGCAGCAACATTCATCATGTAAGCATGTGCCCAATTAAGGCGCCTCCGCACCGACATTATCCCGCCGGTTGCCGTCCCCATGGATATTAAACAAAAACTTAACTACACAACTGCTAAACAATCATTGTCAAATGGGTATGACCTCGACGATTGCATAGCGTGTACGCATTGAGCGTACGTGTGATTTTGAACCTAAATTAAGGGCAAATTCGGCAGGAAAATCACTCAATTCGCGGCGCATCCACTCCAAATGTTACTGCTCGCCACGAGAAGTCGCTTGATAGTATAACCTTGTTAAAAAAGGATTCGCAGAGCGCGGGAGAATCATGCAAAGCCAGGCCAGTCAATTTGATCTCATCAAAGTTTTCGCACAACTCTCCGGCAAACATCTGGCCGGAAGCTTGGTTGTATTTCTCTGGCATCAAGTTTGCCAAAGTTGATAGATTGTGGCATCACTGCTGCCATCAACCGCACTTCCAAACAGCATGCTGATCACTTCCTTTGAAAATCCACAACTGCATCTTAGCTGGATCATAATTGTGCAAATTCTCAGGAAAACTTGCTCCTTTTAGCAGGGAGTGGGCTTCACAGGATAAATGCATAAGCTGTAAGCTCTATAATCTCTTTCCTTACAAGTCTAGGAAAGGAGTGAGCTTTTCGGCCAGATGGGGTTGCGAGCGCGAGGGGGCCCAAGGGCGAACCAAGGGTTGCTGGTGGCGTCGGCGGCAAAAACCGTGAAGAAGTCGGGGTGTCGGGATCAGGCTGAAGAGCAACCTGGTTAATTTTGGCTTGTTGTTGTTAAGGCTCTGCTTGGCACATCGACGGCGGTCGTGATCATGGTGGGTATATATGAACCGCCGTTTCAGAACCTCACCCAAGGACCTTCATCCACTTTTATGTTCAAAACTAATTTTCTTTTCTTGAGGGCGGTCGTAACCGTTGTCATGCTAACATACAATATATGACGTAGTGTTTTTGTCTGAGCAAAAATGCTGCGCCAAACAGAGCCCATGTCTTATTTGCCTATGAGTGACGGACATGTGGTTCCGTCCCTATGGTCCCTCCTCAATTTATATATTTTTTAATGTTTTGTTTTGTATTTATATTTTTATTTAATGTCTCTTTCCCCCTCTCTTTCTCTCTTCTCTATCTTTCTCTCTATATATTTCTTTTTCTTTAATCTTAAATAGATGCGGTCCCTTCTACTTTTTATTTAGGGAGTTGTTAAAGGCACCACAGTTTTGGTTAATCGCACCGCACTTTCTCCTAATTTTTTGTGCATTTTGGAAATACGTCTTGAACATGCATTTTTTAGGAAAGGTGTTCAACACGAAAGTTGTAGATCTCATCGAAATCTACAACTTTCGTGTTGAACACCTTTCCTAAAAATGCATGTACAAGACGTATTTTCAAAAGACGCGAAATCTGAGCGTATTTCCAAAGTACGCCTTATACATGCATTTTTAGGAAAAGTGTTCAACACTAAAGTTGTAGATCTCGTCGAAATCTACAACTTTCGTGTTGAACACTTTTCCTAAAAATGGATGTACAAGACATATTTCCAAAAGGCGCGAAAAATTAGGAGAAATTGCGGTGCGACTAGCCAAAACTGCGGCGCCTTTAACAACTTCCTTTATTTAATGTCGCTATCCCCCTCAATTTCTATCTCCTATATTTTTCTGTCACTCACGACATCCTCTCTTTCTATTTCTTTAATTTTATAAATATGCGGGGCCCTCCATTCTCTTCCTATTTTTTTTTAAATTGAAGGGTAAAAATGAAATATGACTGTTTAATCAAATGCATGGTTTCCTTTTTAATATAGTATAGATTTCAATTCTCTAAAAAAATATTTGCGGCCACAATTGTTTGCCACATTAATCCTCTAACGTTACAATCTCAAGAGATCGATGTTGAGCGAAGAAGAGATATATACGAAAACTAAAAAGAATTATTTGATGATGATGATAAAGAGTAGTAAGCAAGTAAATGACAGGCAAGAAAATTGAGTTTAATTTAGCAGCATTTATTTTCTCTACAATGAAAATAAGTGCTAAAAATTCGGTGGTGTATCAAATTTATGTTAGGAAATCATTAGTTATGTAATCCGAGATCTATTTTGTTTGTATAAATTATTTAATTATTGTTTTTTAATTAGTAAAAGTATTGGAACCCCAACCCGCGGCCAATAATGGCTAATATTTTTAATTTTAGTGCTTTTTGCTGGACGGATTCGTGACTCGTACCTTTTTTAACGAGGGTTTTAGCCACGAACTTTTTTCGTGGCTAGACCGTGTGGCGTATTAGACTGAGATTTATGTGTGTGAGCCCATTCGGATTCCAACTGAGCAGGGTTGTGAGCACAAATCTTCTTCTCTACACTGTGATCTCGAGTAGATTTAGGCTATGCTTGTTTGGGCGTATTTTGCAACATCTCCATTAGAGGGAAAACGTTAACGCTAAGAAAAACTGTTTGCTAACCCTCCAATTCTCATTGCCACCGCCGTTCCAAAGCTCCATTTCCACCGCTAAATTGTGATCAACACTCTCATTCCCACCGCTCCAACTCTCACCGCCAAAACAAACATTCCCTTAGGGTCCGTTCGTTTGGACGGAATTAGCATTGGAGATTAGAAATCTAATTCTAGTGTTCGGCGCAACGAAATTTAAGCGGATATTGGCTTTCATGTGAAAACCCATGACTTTTACTATGAAATGAAAAATCAAATAGCAATTCTTACCTCCGCCCATAGGTTTTCCGCATAATCAAATGTTTACGCTAAAGTTTTTCGACCTACGCGTGGGTTTTTCGCCCGAGTGTGTGTTTTCCTGCAGGGTGTGTTTTTCAGTCGGGCACGAGTTTTTCGGTCGGCCGCGTGCTTTTCGACCGGACGTTCATTTTTCTCCCAGACGGGCGTTTTTCACCCGGGCGCGATTTTTTCGCCCTTGCGCGTTTATTTCGCCCGAACGCGTTTTATTTCTCCCGGGCGCGTTTATTTCGGTCGGACGCGATTTTTTCGCCAGTGCGCGATTTTTTCGCCCGGGACGCGATTTTTTCGCCCGGGCGCGATTTTTTCGTCCGGGCGTGTTAATTTCACCCGGGCGCATATTTTTGCCCGGGCGCGATTTTTTCGCTTGGACGCGATTTTTTCGCCCGGGCGCGTTTATTTTGCCCGAGCGCGTTTTATTTCTCCCGGGCGCGTTTATTTCGGCCGGGCGCGATATTTTTGCACGGGTGCGATTTTTTCGCCCGGGCGCGATTTTTTCGCCCGGGCGCGATTTTTTCGCCCGGGGAGCGATTTTTTCGCCCGGGCGCGATTTTTTCGCCCGGGCGTGATTTTTTCGCCCGAGCGCGATTTTTTCGTCCGGGGAGGAATTTTTTCGCTCGAGCGCAATTTTTTCGTCCGAGCGCGTTTATTTCACCCGGGCGCATATTTTAGCCAGGGTGCGATTTTTTCGCCCCAGCGCGATTTTTCGCACGAGCGCGTTTATTTCGCCCGGGCGCGTTTTATTTCGGCCGGGTGTGATATTTTTGGCCGGGCGCGATTTTTTCGCCCGGGCGCGATTTTTTCGCCCGGGCGCGATTTTTTTCGCCCAGACGCATTTATTTCGGCTGGCTCAATTTTATCGCCCGTGCGCGATTTTTTCGCCCTGGCGCGATATTTTAGCCCGGGCGCCCATTTTTTGCCCGGGCGCGCGCTTTTCACCCGGGCGCGCGCTTTTTGCCCGGGCGCGCACTTTTCGACCGAGCGCGCGCTTTTAAAAATTTGAATTTTAAAAATTTAAATTCCAGAAAGCCAATTCCATTGTGCAGCCGAACACGTTACAGATATCAATTCCAATTCTGTTCACTGAATTCCATCCTGCAACCGAACAACAGAATTGGTTTTATGCACAAAACCAATTCCTGCAGATATTGATTTTCTGGCCAAAGCCAATTCCAGAAAGCCATTACCTGCACGCCGAACGGACCCTTAATGATCACGGGCATCGATTCCGGCCGAACTTGATGAATTCGCGCGCTCCTGCGGCGATGCTGGTGGACATATTAGGAGCAATGCATTGTAGTTGTGCGCAGAATCTCTGTTCTCATCAAGGCCAGCCCAAACCATATAAATGTGTATCTTCACTTCAATTTTCTTGCACATTTGATCTTCGCTTGTCAAATGATCATACAAGAATCCTCCTGACTCCAAATTACTCTTTTTTTTCAACAAATCTTTATTATTTTTGCATTCTCAACTACTTTAAGAACAAAAAAAATGAAGCAAGTAGTCCAAAAAGTGAAACTTCTACGAGCCTGGGCGCACATTTGAAATATACGCCAAACGTTAATCAATCACGACGGATCCAATCCGACCCTCACCCCAGTGCCTCAATTCGCATGTGCCCAAAATTTACTTATTTTCAAGCTTTCTTGGCAACTCTAAAGCATACAGATGACAACTAGAACATAGCTAAAATCAAATCGAAATGTGATTATTTATTGCTCCTCAACCATTCCAATTTTCCTTTCTTGGATCTAATCATGTTTTTTCTACTCTCACAAATAACCAGCACAGCTTCAAAGCCACGAATACTACTTCTTAGGCCCCTTAAAGAAGGGTCTGCAGAAGCGGGTTGACTTTCATGGGAAACGACCCCCGGGGATGGAGGGGAAACTTCTCCCATCTGTTTGGAGTGTCGGCATTTAAGGCTTCGTCGTTTGGCGCGGTGTTTTTGCTCCGGTGAGTTTGGACAAAAATGCCACAATTATAGAATGCATGTTTGGCATGACAATGATTATGACCATCACCAAGAAAAAAAACTATTTTTAAACATATTAGTGGATGAATCTCCTTAGGTGAGGTCGGGGAACGACGGTTCATAACCACCGCGTTCACTACCACCCCAAACGAAATCTAAGTTTATCGCGCCTAGCATCTCGGTTTGGACCGCCTCCTTCCGGCGTTGCGGCAGAGAGCAAAAGCTCCGCCAAACTACACCTAAGTCACCTTATAACAGTGGCTGATACATAAAGCATAGCCAGCTCGTGGATTGATAGATGAGAATCCAGGAAGAAGGCTTGATGGAGCCAAGGTGATTGAATACTGGAGGGCATAAGTATTAGCCGTGAAACATCCTGAAGAAGAATGTGAGAGTTGCCGTCTCTTTCTCGTCCCTTTTGCTTTGCGCAGTTTTGTGATCGGTCAAGCAGACTCAAGTGGTGGACGGTGTTTGGTCGGGCGACAATTTGATAAAACGGTAGAACCAGAGAGCGTTTTCCTCTTTCATTCTGTAATAATCGGAAAAACATTACAGGGCCATTCACTGGATGTACATGTGAAATATTTTGAAGTCGGAAGAACACGTCAACCAACCGGAGAATAAGGACACCAAAGATGAACACAAGCTTTCACAATACTAATTTTGGTAGCTAGTTACAACTGAACACGGCTGAATACAAGTTGCATCCAACTTGAATCACAACAGTCAATCGAAGGTAAGAACTTGGTCACGGACAAGGTCCGCTTCTCCTCCGGAGCACACCGCGCAGGTGATACTCGCTCCAATACTCACTCCTCGCTACAGAAGCTCGCTCCTCGCTACCGCCGACGGTATCGCTAGCGCCGGGCGTTAGCTCTGCTACTCGCAAGCTCGCTGCTCGCACTCCAAGCTTCTCGCACGCTCGCCGCGCACTGCTTCCTCCAATACTCGCTAGCGCGAGCGCTATCACTAGCGCCGGGCTCTATCTCCCGAGTAGGTACTCGCACTCCCAGCTACTCGCAAGCTCGCTGCTCGCCTCTTGTCGCTACCGCGCGCGCTAGCACTAGCGCCGGCGGTATCTCCACTGCTCGCTACTCGCTCAAGGGAGCTGGCCGAACTTACTCCAAGTCCGATGCTCGCCTGCCGAACTTACTCCAAGTCTGATGCTCGCCTGGTGGCGCTCTGGTATCTCTAACTCGCTCAAAGTTGATGATACTCGTCAGATCCAGGATCGATGGCGTTTAGAGGGGGGTACCCCTCTATTTATAGGCAAAACAAGGGGGGTGGCGAGTATGAGCTAGCGCTGGCGCTAGCTCACTTCAAATCTAACACCCCCCCTTGAAGTGAGCTCCGGGAACAACTCCAAGCAACGAGCGAAGCCTTCGGAACGGCCCCGCAGATAGGGGCTTCGTGAATATATCCGCAAGGTTGTCTTCACTCCGCACATGCTCCACAGCGATCAAGCCACCCAGCACCTTCTCTCTGATGAAGTGATGCTCGATCTCAATGTGCTTGGTTCTTGCATGACAAACTGGATTGGTTACCAGTTTCAATGCACTCTCATTGTCCCCGCGTAGCACAGTAGGTCCGCTGACCTCCTCGTCCACATCCTCCACTAGTCTCCTTAGCCAGGCACACTCCTGAGCTGCTAAGGACGACGCCTTGTATTCGGCCTCCGTGGTAGAAAGGGAAATAGAGTCCTGCTTCTTGCTACACCACGAGATAGCAGCTGCTCCACACAAGAACACGCAACCTGATGTCGACTTGCGATCATCAGCGTCACCTCCGTAATCTGCATTCGTGTACCCGTGCAGCTTGAAGTCAGACTTCTCATCATAGGACAACCCCATCTCAAGGGTGCCCTTCACGTACTTCAGTATCCCTTTGGCTGCCTCAAGATGAGGCTTCCGTGGCTCCTGCATATACCGACTAACTCGGCCGACAGCAAAGGCGATGTCCGGCCTTGTGATAGTCAAGTATATAAGACTCCCCACCAGTGCCCGAAAGATCTTCGGATCAGGAAGAATCCTCCCTTCTTCCTTCCGAAGCTTCAGCCCCGCCTCCAGAGGAACGGAACTGCTCTTCCCCTCCTTCATGCCGAATCTTTCGACGATTCTCTCGGCATACGCCCTCTGGGAAACATACAGCCCGCCTCTTCTCTTCTCAACTTGGAGGCCAAGGAAATGGTGCAGTTCACCAAGATCCTTCATCTCGAATCGTATGGAAAGCTACTGTCTCAGGGCCTCGACCTCCTCAGGGTTGTTCCCTGTCACGATCATGTCGTCGACGTATAGCAGCACCAGCACGTGAAGACCTCCACTCTTCTTCACGAACATGCTGGAGTCTGAGTCTGAGGCATCGTAGCCGCAGAACTGCAAGTACTCCGCAATCTTCCCATACCAGGCTCTCGGCGCCTGTTTCAGACCATAGAGGGCCTTCTTCAGCTTGCAGACGTGACGCGGTTGGGACTTGGACACGTATCCAGGTGGTTGCACCATGAATATGTCTTTGTCGATCTCTCCGTATAAGAACGCGTTCTTCACATCCAGCTGCCATAACTTCCAACCTCGGCACGCCGCCAAAGCGATGATCGTCCTCACCGACGTCATCTTCGCTACAGGACTGAAGGTCTCCTCGTAGTCCTCTTCGTAGGTCTGTGAGAAGCCTCGACCGACAAGCCTCGCCTTGTACCGCTCCACTTCTCCATCAGCTCTCTTCTTAACCTTGTACACCCATTTGCAGGTGACAGGTTTGATGCCCTCCACCATGGGAACCAGGTCCCATGTCTCATTCTTCTCAAGGGCCTCCATCTCCTCGATCATGGCCGCGTCCCACTCCTTGATGCCAACAGCATCCTCAAAGCAGACAGGTTCCCTCTCATCGAGTGGTCCTGCGAAGAAGCAGGAAACCAAACTCACGAAGTTCCCCTCCTTATAGCGAGCAGGCGGGACGATCGTCCTCTTCAACCTCCTCAAGGCTTGGCCACTATCTACCACTCCGGTAGACTCCTCTGGTTGAGCTCCTCTCTGAGCTCCTCTCTGAACTCCTCCTGAAGCGGTGCTCTCCCTGCTTCTTGAGTTCGTAGCTCCCCCTGAGCCAGAAGCTCCTCCTGAGCCAGATGGCGATGGAGCACTTGGAGATAACTCCAACTCCACAGTAGGGTCCTCAGTGACCCACTCCTCTTCCCTGCTAGCTTCTCCACTCTCCGGCAGCTCCACTGAAGAGACTCCCTGGTATGAGACCAGTTCGTCAAACACTATGTCGCGCGAGACGACGAACTTGTGGGGTCTGCGGATCCATGCACTTCCACCTCTTCTTCCGCTCATCGTAGCCGATGAAGATACACTTCCTCGCTTTCGGCTCCAACTTTGTTCTCTGAGCGTCCGGGACGTGCACGAAGCAGGTAGAACAGAACACCTTCATGTGACCCACATTGGGCTTCTCCCCGAACATGAGCTGGTGTGGAGACACCATCCTGTTAGGACTCAGAGGTAGCCTGTTGATCACATGAGTAGCGCACGCCATTCCCTCCGCCCATAAGGCCTTGGGAATGCTCTTGGAATGTAGCCAACTCCTGGTAGTCTCCACCAGATGGCGGATCTTCCTCTCTGCCACCCCATTCTGCTGCGGGGTGTGAGCGCAGGAGAGCTCCCGCCGAATGCCGAACCTCCTGCAGAAAGAAGCAAACTCATTGGAGGTAAACTCCCCTCCATTGTCGCTTCTCAGCTTCTTGACTCCGCGGTGCAGCCTCCCCTCCACAAGCTCCTTCCACTCGAGGAACTTGTTGAAGACTTCTGATTTCTCTCTCAGAAAGTACACCCACGTATAGCGGGTGTAGTCATCCACCAGAACCAGCGCATACTTATTGCCTCCATAAGTAAGGGTGGCGCACAGCCCCATAACATCAGCATGTACGCACTCAAGAGGTGTCTTACACCTCGTCTCCGACTTGTCAAATGGAAGTCAATGTGACTTTCCATATTGGCATCCGTCGCACACATGACCGTCGCCGTAGGAAGAGAGATGAGGCAGGCCACTCACTAGGCCCTTTGCCGCCATCATCTTCAGCTTGTCCATCCCCACATGACCCAGCCTCTCATGCCAGATCACAGCGTTGTCATTTGTCTTCAGCTTGTCCACATAGGCATTTGCAGACAGAACATACAAATCCTTCACCCTTCTCCCGGTGAGCGTGACGTCAGCATCAACAGACGATAGGTTCTTCAAGAACTTCACCTCCTTCGGTCCAAACAGCACGTGGTATCCAGCATCCACGACGTTAGCCACCGAGAAGAGGTTCTTCTTCATGCCAGGCACGTGATACACACTCTTCAGTGTCACTGGCTTCTCTCTACTCCCAAGGGACACCTTCCCTTCTCGCTCCACAGGATGCACTGTATCATCCGCAGTGATGATATCATCCGTTCCTTCATACGCTTCCAAGGAGTCGAACTTGGACATATCTCCTGTGAGATGATGCCCACAACCGGAATCCACTATCCAGTCGTTCTCGAGGTTGATGGAGGCTAAGACATCGACTGACGTTGCCGTCATCTCTGCCAGGAAACAATTGTCCCCCCTCTCACCGCCCTGGTGACCTCCACCTCTTCCTCCACCTCTCTGGTGATCTCCCTCCTTGTTAGCAGCATGACCGGCCTTCAGATTAGACCGGCAGTCCTTTGCCATATGCCCATACTTCTTACAGGCAAAGCAAAGGGTTCTCCCCTTCTCATCGCGCGCAGGGAGGAACTTCCCCCCATCTCCCTGAGAGGACGTTGAAGGTCCATCTCCGGAGTTCTTCTTTCTCTTGTCCCAGGATCTCCTCTTTCCTGAGAACAAGGCCTCGCCATCTCCTCCTGAGATGGATACTCCCGCCATCTGCTTCGTCAAGCTCTCCTGTGACGATAGCAGGTTCTCTAACTCCAGAAGGGAGGGCTGAGTAGCCCATCCTTGCACAGAAGTAACGAAGGGGACATACTCCCTCCTCAAGCCTCGGAGTATGTGCCGCTTCAACTTCGCCTCTGAGATTGGTTCTTCAGGATCCAAGGCCGAGATCTCCCCACATAGGTTCTTCACCTTCAGGAAGAAGGTGGATATCGCCATCTCGCCTTGAGTCGACTTCGCCAACTCATTCTCCAGGAATTGTAGCCGCGCCACATTCTTCTTGTTCAGCCTCAGTACTGGAACGAGAAACCCCTGTCTGTTTCTTGGACTTCCAGGCAATAAGTGAAGTACCCAAAAAGAGACAGAACCAGTGACAGATCGGCGGTCAACGGGATCACTGGCCCAAGTAGCATCCGAGTAAGCACGAAGCTGCAGAGAACTGCTACTGGAGTGGAAGAGACCACGTGAAGTCGTCCCCCGGAGATAACGCAACAGCCGCAGGAGATGACCATAATGCACAGAGGTAGGTGCACCAACAAACTGGCTTAAAACATGAACAACATGAGCAATGTCGGGCCGAGTAATAGTAAGGTAGACGAGGCTCCCAACAATGTGACGATAACGAGTAGGATCAGAGAGTGGAACCCCATCATCCGGTCGTAACTGAAGGTGAAGCTCCATAGGGGTGTCCACGGTGCGAGAGTTAGAGAGAGCAGCCCAAAAGTGAGGAGGCACATGAGAGGAGATAAGAAGAGTGCGTGCTGTCTCAATAATGTGACGATGCTTCCTTTCAGCGGTGCCATTTTGAGCATGGGCACCAGGGCAAGCAAGCTGAGGGAGAGTACCGTGGGTGGCAAGCAAATCTCGAAAAGCATGAGAGAGGTACTCCCCCCAGAATCGAAACGAAAAATGCGAATGGAAGCAGAGAACTGGGTGCGCACCATAGCAGAAAAAGTAACATATATCTGAAAGAAGTCAGAACGAGAATGCATAAAATAAATCCAACAGTAACGAGAATAATCATCAACAAAGATAACATAATATCGGTGACCACCTTTTGATACAAACGGTGCGGGACCCCAGACATCAGAATGAACTAAATCAAAAGGACGCGAAGATCTTGACTCACTAGACGGATAAGGGAGTTGGAGCTGTTTACCCAGCTTACAACCCGTACAAGAATGAGACCGATCAACAGAAACACGACCCAGAAAACCATGACTAATAAGCGACGCAAGGCGCGGGCCACTGGGATGACCAAGACGGTGATGCCACTGAGAGAAGGCCACCGAAGGAAGACAAAAGGTGACAGCAGTCGGAGATGACGAAGGAAGATGGAGGCGATCAAGGACGTACACCCCACTACGGCGACGGCCAACTCCAAGGAGTGTCCCTGTCAGACGATCCTGCGCACGATAAACAAACTCATCAAAAATAACAAGGCAACCATGTGATGTGAGTTGGCTGGCGGATATAAGGTTCATGGATAGCTTGGGTATGTAGGCAACGTCGGGGATATGAAAATGACTAGTATGGAGGAGGCCACGACTAGTAATGGGTAGAATAGTACCATTGGCTACCATGATACTAAGGGCAGGGGAAACTGGCTGGTAAGATGAGAGGTGTGTGGCATCATGAGTCATATGAAAAGAGGCTCCAGAGTCGAGCAACCAGTCGGAGGAAGAGATACCTGAAGGGGCGGAAGCTGCCAGCTGAGAGGAAGAAGCATCAGAAGCATCCAGGGAAAGAACGGAGACAATAGAGCGAGGCAGGGATCCCTGAGAGAGCTGCTGAGCAATCTGTTGTGCAAGCTCAGAAATAGAGAGAGACTGTGCCACAGCAGAGAAAGGAGCACCAGGAGCACGCTGCTGACCAGACTACTGAGCTCTCTGAAGCTTGCGACACTCTGATTTGATATGACCAAGGCACTGACAGTAGTGACAGCGGACAGATGAACGACGGGGAGCACCAGACTGAGCCGAAGAGGGCGCCGGAGGACGAAGAACAGGGCGCACCGGAGCACTATAACCTGACGAGGGCAACAGAGGAGCACTGACAAGAGAGGACTGCGGTGGAAGCTGGGGAGCAGCCAGAACAGCGTGAGGAATTCCACCAGAAGAAGTAATGGAGTCCAGGGAGTGGAGACGAGTCTCCTCAGCGATCACCAAGGCCAAAGTATCGCTGAGAGACGGAGGGGGATGCCGGTGCAGAAGCTGAGCGCGAATGGACTCGAACTCGGGGCGTAGGCGCATAAGAAACTCAAACAAGCGCTGACAGTCGCGATCCCGAGAGATGGCAACACACTGAGGGCATGTCGCACAGGGAGAAAGAGCCATCTCGTCGCACTGACGCCGGAGATCTAGGAGCTCAGCAATGAAGGTATGAACAGACCGATCACGCTGGTAGCAGACGCCAAGGGTCTGATACAGAGAGTAGCGCAGGGCCTGACTGGACGGCTGATAGAGGCGAC
Organism: Dactylorhiza incarnata; assembly: GCA_033032865.1. Lineage (NCBI taxonomy): Eukaryota > Viridiplantae > Streptophyta > Magnoliopsida > Asparagales > Orchidaceae > Dactylorhiza > Dactylorhiza incarnata. Next base: position 5,577,149 of record JAWHQI010000181.1, on the reverse strand, counting down.
GCAAGTGATCCCACATCGCCTTTGCTGTAGGGAGCTCGTAGACAGCCATCCGAATGGGAAGCTCGCAAGACTGACAGATCACAACAATCGCGCGAGAGTCGTCAGAGCGCCATCGCGCTAAGTCGGAGCCCTTGGTGGAGGCAGCCGAGCTGACAGTGGAAGAGTCAGCAGCAGGAGCAGGCACAGGAGCAGGCGCAGGAGCAGGAGCAGGCTCGGTGTACAACCCTCATTCTCCGAGGGTGGACCCCCCCAAGGCCACGTAGGCAGAGGTCAAAGTCAAAGAGTCAATACAGCAGTCAAGCCTAGGAGCAGAAGACACCCTAGGCGAGTATGGGTGCACTCATGCGAGTAACTCAGATACACGCCAAAGGTGGGCGACCATAGGTGATACTCGCCCATCTGCCCGGGAAGATCGCCTCAATGTCGCTAGTCGTCGGGCAGGGGCTGGGCTATAAAAACCCCCCTACCCCTTGGTTTTCCTATAAATAGGACCCCAGGGGTACTTGGATTGGCACCTGGCTGGAGCTCTCGAAACCCTGCTCTTGCATTCTGGAACCTGTCGCATTTGGCCGCTACTCCCGGTACTAGCCAAGTCGGTGCCTTCCTCGTACCCTGCTCGGCCATTCTTTGGTCTTGGAGGGGAAGTCTCTTCGGAGCTTCTGGGTACGTGGTGGGACCTCCCTGCCGCAGCACCTGGGGTCCTGTTTGTTGCTCTTCTAGCTTCTTCGTCGTTGCCAGCCAAGCCATCTCGTTGGGCTGCTGGGCGAGTAGCCTCCGGCTGCATCGGTCCGAATCTTGAGGTCAGGATTTTCCTGGCGTCAACACTTTGGTGCGGTGAGCGTGGATCGTAGTCCGAGAAGGAAAGTTCAGCAGGAAGCCGAGATGGTCGTAAGTGGCGACCATGAGGAGGTAGTCGGCAACTCGACCGCGAGTGGCGAGTTCGTGACACTAGCGGTTCTCGAAGCCTTCGCGCAGCGCATGGAGGGAGCCTTCGCGCAGCGCATGACGGGGATCTTGCAAACAACGCTTCAGCCGCGCGCCGAGATCACGGCGACCTCGCCGCATCGCCCAACTCCGTCCGAGGGAGGGAGTCCCCCTCGGCGAGCAGGAAAGGAGCACGTGGAGGATGAAACCGAGCGACCAAGGAGGTCACAATTCTACCAGCCAACCTCGCAAGGCATTCGCTTCCGCGAGCCGTGCGAGCAGGGGAGATACCAGGATACTCGCCCATATGGCGAGTATGGAGGTGATACTCGCCAAGTTGAGGATCGTCGCCGGGCAGGAGGGAGGAGCCCCTTCTGCGAGGAAATCCTTGCCGCGCCAGTGCCAGAGGGGTTCAGGGACCCCGCCTTGAATTACTATTCGGGGAAGGAGGACCCCGTCAGGCACATCCAATGGTTCGAGGATATTGTCTCTATCCGAACCATGTCGGACGCCTTCAAGTGCAGGTTGTTTGCCATCACCTTCCGTGCAAAGGCCTGGGACTGGTTCCATCAGTTGCCCGCCGGCTCGATCTACTGCTTTGAAGACCTGTGACGTGGGCTGACAACCCGTTTCGACACGGCCCGGAAGCTGAAGAAGGAGGCAACGGCCTTGTTTTATCTGGTGCAAAAGCCAGATGAGGCGTTGGGACCTTACATCGAGCGCTTTCAGGATGAGGTTCTGCAAATCCAGGAGGTGGATAGCAACATCCTGTTGCTAGCCTTGACGTTCGGCATAAGTCAAGGCCTCTTCAAGTTGGAGCTCAGTGAGAATCCCCCCTACTCCTACGACAACCTTATTCAGAGGGCCAATAAGTTTGTCCGGGGAGAGGCCTCCAACCCTGACTTCTTGGCAAGGTTGGCACGGGTGACCAGAGGCGACTGTGGAGAGAGGGATGGAATCCCTGAGAAGAGGAAGAGAGAAGACCCCAGAGGGAGGAAAGGAAGAGGCCGGAGCGGCAAGAAGAAAGGGGAAGAGCAGAGAAGAAGAGGGAGGAGCTTTGGAGGAAGGAAACCAGGAGGAGCGTGGAGAGAAGGCCCGTCGAGTCCCCTGAGCGTCAGGAAGAGGGAAGGCGCTACCAGGTCCCCGTCAACCGGCCACCTTGGAGGCCAGCTGGACGGCCCCAGCGTCGGGATCAAAGGGGGAGATCCCCGGAGAGAAGGCCCTTTCGCCAGCCAGAAAGGCGTCAGGAGAGAAGAAGAGACGAAGCGATGGCGGTAGCCGGGCGTGGCCGCCGTCAAGGAAGGAAGAAGCAGAAGCCGAGGAGACAGCAAGCAGAAGAGGTTCCCCTCTACTGTGACTTCCACCAGGTGGGGGGACATGCCATGGCTGCCTGCCCAGACTTTTGGGAAGCCCGGAGGAGGCTAGCAGCAGGAGAAGGTGGAGGGGAGCAGCGGAGGGTAGAGGCCCCTGTCGAGCCTCAGGCAGGGCAGGCTGCTGTCGTTCGAAGGAGGAACAAGGACCGGGTCGACCTGGGAGGTCGGGGAGACCTGGTCCAGGGAGGCAGAGTTGGAGTAATCCATGGGGGAGCAGGGCTGGAAGCTTCCCGCAAGGGAAGCCTCCATCAGATCTACCGCAGGAGTGTCGCCTCGACCTCACAAGCACCGCCCCCGATGGAGGAGATCACCTTCTCCGAAGAGGACATGCTAGGGAATGAGAATCCCTTCCATGATGCCCTCGTCATCCAGGCAGCAGTGGAAGACTTCACCGTTGATCGAATTCTGGTCGACAACGGTAGCTCTGTGAACGTCATCTTCAAGGGGACGTTCGATGGACTGGGAGTCAGACCCGACAGAGTTCGAGCATCAGATGGTCCCCTCTTCGGCTTCTCCGGAGAGAAGAAGGAGGTGGAAGGAGGAGCAGATCTCCTGGTAACACTCGGTGGCACCTCCATCAGCTGTCGATTTGTTATCGTCGACGCCCCGAGCTGCTATAGGGCTATCTTTGGGAGGCCGCTTCTCAACGCCTTCAAAGCCGTCCCATCCTCCTACCATCAGTGCTTGAAGTACTGTAAAGGAGACATCCAGGTGAGGATCAGGAGCGATCCAAGAGCCGCTAGGGAATGCTATCTTAGCGCCGTCAGTACCATCAGCTGGATGGCTGACGCGGAGGAGTTCGGAAGAGTGCTGGAGAGCCCGGCCAGGCTGGAGGTGGCCGAAGAAGTGGAAGAAATCGAGGTACTCTCCGCAGCGGGAGTGCCTGGGTTGCTGAAGATTGGCGGGTCGCTGAAGACCGAAGAGAAGATCGAGATGGCGGCGTGTCTGCAGAAGAACGTCGACATCTTTGCTTGGAGCGCAGCCGAGATGCCAGGAGTCGACCCTGAGGTTGCATGTCATCGCCTCAACCTGGATCCGGCTGTCCAGCCCGTCCGCCAGAAGAAGAGAAGGACCGCCACCATCCTTGCCAAGCCAATTCGGGAGGAAGTTAAGAAACTGCTAGATGCGGGTTTTGTATCAGAGATCCAGTACCCAGGCTGGGTCTCCAATGTTGTAATGGTGACAAAGGCGGGGGGGGGGGGGGGTAGCTGGAGAATGTGTGTGGATTTTTCCTTGATGAATAAAAGCTGCCCGAAGGATTGTTATCCCTTGCCTCGAATCGACGCGCTGGTTGATTCAGCCGTCGGTTTTTCTGTGATGAGTTTCCTTGATGCGTTTTCAGGATATCACCAGATCCGGATGCATCCCCCTGATTGCCGCGATGTCTCCTTCATCACCGATGATGGCTAATACAGCTACAAAATGATGCCCTTCGGTTTGAAGAATGCGGGAGCCACCTACCAGCGGATGATGGACCACATTTTCAAAGGGCAAAAGGGAAGGAATCTGGAAGTGTACGTGGACGATCTCTTGATCAAAAGCAAGAGCGTCCAGGAACACGTAACCGATCTGGTGGAGACCTTCGCGATGCTGAGGAGATTCAAGATGAGGCTCAATCCGACGAAGTGCGTCTTCGGAGCGGGCAGGGGAAAGTTCCTGGGACATCTCCTTACTCCGAGGGGAGTAGAGCCTAACCCCGACAAGGTTAAGGCGATCCTGGAGATGCCATCCCCAAAAACGATGAAGGAAGTCCAAAGGTTGACAGGCAGGCTGGCGGGTCTTAGCCGTTTCCTCTCAAAGGCCGGAGAGAAGTGCTCTCCATTCTTCAAAACGCTCCGCAAAACAGAAAGCTTCGAGTGGACCGAAGGATGTGAGATAGCATTCGGAAGGCTGAAGGAGCAGTTGACTCAGACACCTCTCCTTCAGAGCCCGAAGGAAGGCGAAGACCTGCTCATCTACCTAGGAGTAGGAGCGGAGGCAGTTAGCTCCATCTTGGTCCGGGAAGAAGGGAGGAGGCAGCTACCTATCTACTATGTCAGCCGGGTGCTGAAGAAAGCGGAGTTGAAGTATCCAATCCTGGAGAAGCTTGCCTTCGCCTTGGTGGTATCGGCACGAAAGCTCCGACCTTATTTTCAGGCTCACTCCATCCGAGTGGTAACTGATCATCCCCTCCGCAATATCCTGGAGGGAGTGGAGCACTCAGGGAGGTTGGCGAAATGGTCGGTAGAACTCAGCGAGTTCGACATTTCCTTCTCCCCCCGAGTGGCGATCAAGGCCCAGGTAGTAGCAGACTTCCTGGCTGACTTTTCGGTGGAAGCGGAGCCAGGAGAAGAGGTGCTCAACCCGATTCCTTGGAAGATGTTTGTTGATGGAGCTTCGGGCAAAAGTTCAGTGGGGGTGGGCATCGAACTCGTCAGTCCGCAAGGAACAAGGATCGAGCAAGCAGTCGAGATCCTCTTCCCCGTCACGAACAACCAGGCAGAGTACGAGGCCATAGTGGCAGGCTTGCGCCTTGCCAAGGAGCTGGGAATCCGTGATGTCTGGGCTTTCACGGATTCAATGGTGGTCGCGTCGCAGATTCGAGGCGAGTTCGAGGTGCGCGACACCATCTTGCAGAAGTACTTGGTAAAAGTAAAAGGACTGATTGGAGGCTTCCAGTCCTTCTTCGTCGAGCATGTGCCAAAGGAGGAGAACTCGGCAGCAGATCGCCTCGCCAAGTATGGGCCGAGGGCTGGAGGAACTATCACCGAGCTATTCCACCCGTCCATTGAAGAGGGAGAGATGATGGAGATCGAACAACGCCCCTCGTGGATGGATCCCTTTGTGGCATTCCTGGCCAGCGGCCAGCTCCCAGCGGACAGAGGGGATCAGAGAAGATTTCGGTACAAGGCGGTATACTACCTCCTGCAAGATGGGGAGCTGTACCGCAAGACCATCTCGGGCCCCCTGGCCAGATGTGTTTCTGAAGACAAAGTACCTCGAGTGTTGGAAGAGATCCACTCGGGAGAGTGTGGAAGTCATTCTTGGACTCGCACTTTGGAGCAGAGGGTCTTGAGGCATGGTTACTTCTGGCCTACTATCCGGAAGGATGCTGAGATCTTCTCGAAGAAGTGCCAGAAATGTCAGCTCTTCGCCCCCCTTCAGTTGCAGCCGGCCCAACAGCTCCGATCGATCATCTCCCCATGGCCGTTTGCCATCTGGGGAATGAACTTGATCGGCCCCTTCCCTCAAGCAAGTGGCCAGAGGAAGTTCGTTCTCATCATGATCGACTACTTCTCCAAGTGGATCGAGGCCAAAGCTCTAGCCAAGACCACCTCTCAAGTCGTGAAGAACTTCATCTGGGGAGAGATCGTCTGCAGATTCGGGATCCCTCTCGCCATCATCACCGACAATGGTCCCCAGTTTGCCAGCCTAGAGCTAGAGGATTTTTGCAGGCAACTAGGAACCGACCTTCGATTCGCTTCCGTGCATCACCCAAGGAGCAATGGCCAGGTAGAGGCCGCCAACAAGCTGATCATCAACCTACTTAAGAAGAAGGTGGAGAACCTAAGAGGTAATTGGGCGGACCAGCTCCCCTCGGTCCTGTGGGCTCTGAGAACCACTCCTAGCTCAGCCACAGGGGAAACGCCGTTCAAGCTCTCTCACGGGTCGGAAGCTCTCATTCCAGTAGAGTTTGAAGTCAGAAGCCCCAGGGTGATAGCCGCGGAAGACGGAAGCGAAGAATGGCGACTAGAGAACGAAGAGGTTCAGAAGCTATCTCTCGACTACATCGAGGAACTCCGAGATTTAGCTTCAGTCAGGCAAGAGGAGATCAAGCGCCGGATGGCAAAACATTTTGACAAAAATGTCCGCCTCAAACACTTCCAAACAGGTGACCTAGTCCTGAAGAAAGTGGATGCGGCAGGAAGATCAGCAGCCGTCGGAAAGCTCAACCCGAACTGGGAAGGACCTTTCATCATCCAGGAAGCACTCCTGACAGGAGGATACCGCTTGCAGAACCAGGAAGGCGAGCTGCTAGGGAGCACCTGGAACGGCGATGACCTGAAAAGGTTTTATCCCTAAGGGGGAATGTGTATATCCCATCCTTGTAAATTCATTTCTTTGAATAAAATTTACATCTCCCTGAAACATGGGACGAGGCAGCTTCCTTCACATCAACAAAGTTTTCAAAATAAAGAAGCCAGGTGAAGTCAATCTCCACGCTAGGTTGGGAAATGAGCCTCCGACTTAACCCTCGTAAAAACTCAGAACGGATGATGGGACAGTGCCTCGGGTGTGCGTTCCCTTAAGACCAAGCCTCTGCACTGACGGTCGAGATCAGCTCCCCCCTTGCATGTTGGCCGCGGTTCCCACCGACTGCATTTCTCGTCCGACTGTAGAGATTACCAGGAAAAAGTCTGGACGCCGACCTTCCGATTCGGCGAAGAGATGATCGATTTCACTAGCTCAGGGGACCCTTGAAAAAAAGGCGTCATGTACCCTCGAGAGCTGAAAAGCTCGCAGCAAAGCATTTCATTTTCTAAATTATTGTGTCAGATCACATGAGTTAGTGTGCCGGAAGTGTGCTTAACTCCCTGCTAAATTCGTTGAGCAACAGGAAGCAGGTCCGATCCACATCCAGCATCCAAGTGGGATGGAGGCCTCGGGATGATATGTCCCTTTGGACCTCCCCGACTGCCACTCCCTGCTTGACGTCGTCCTGCATCAACATTCACCGTAGCAGGTTGGAACACGAGCCTCCGACCACACCCTCGTAAAAACTCAGAACGGATGATGGGACAGTGCCTCGGTAGTGCGTTCTCCTAATGCCAAACCTCTGCACTGACGGTCGAGATCAGCTCCCCCCTTGCATATTGGTTGGTCGAGTTACCCTCCGACCGCATTTCTCATCCGACTGTAGAGATTACCAGGGGAAAGTCCGGAAGCCGACATTCCAACTTGGGAAGGGGCAAGACCGATTCGACCGACCGAAGAGTGGAGACACTCCGGCACCCAAGTAGGATGGAGACCTCGGGACGGTGTGTCCCCTTGGGCCTCCCCGACTGTCGTTCCCTACTTAACGTCATTCTTCGTCGACATCTGGTATCCAAGTAGGATGAAGGCCTTGGGATGATGTGTCCATCCGGACCTCCCCGACTGTCATTCCCTACCCCCTCTCTCATAAAAAACTCCCTTACGTAATTTTAAATGGGCTCTTCACCAGGTACAGAGCGAAGCCTTGAGAGCATGTGTCCCTCAGGACCCTCCAAGTAGCCTTCACAGCTCGACTTCACCAAGGGAATATTGAAAAAAGCGAGCATGTAAGTGCGAGCATGACGGAGTACTCGGTCTCGATGTATGTGCGAGTACCTAGGCGAGTATACATGTGCGAGTATACAGGTGCGAGCATATTAAGTGCGAGCATGCCAGAGTACTCGGTCTCGCCCCGAGCCTAGGAGCCTAAGCGGCATTCAAGAAAGAAAGCAAGCATCGAAGAAAAGGGCGAGCAAAAAGATTATACTCATTCTCTATCATAAATACATATACAAAAAATGCTTTGCAGATTTACAAAAGGAAGAAAGGCGACTATGAATCCTCGCCACCATCCTCGCCACCATCATCGCCGTCAGGATCGAGATCTTCCACATCATCACCCTCGTCCTCAGAATCGTCGTCGTCAGAATCGGTGGATGAGGATGAGAGATCTCGCATGGGGGAAGTGGACTCTTCGGCGAGTAATGCCGGGATGATGTCCATGACCGTCAGATGCATTGCCTCCGGCTTCAAGAAGCCATCGGCCTTCAAGCTGCTCAGGACCACCTTCCCGGTTGCTCGAGCGATCTCCCGGCGGATATGCGCCATATCATCGCCGACTATCCGGATCTGCTTGCCCACCCTGGAGGGGCCCGCCGACGAAGGCTGTTGCTCGGCAGGCCGAGTTTCCAACTCAGCGATTCACACTTGGGCGGCCTCCAAGGTTTGCCGAGTATCCTCCAGCTCCTTCTCGGCCTGGGACAACCTCTTTGCCGACTCCAACTCGGCAGCCTGCAGCGAGCGAAAAGAAGAAGGTTAGTTTAAATAAGTTTGCAAGGTAGCGAGTATCCCAAAACGCGAGTAAAGTCGCATTGGTGAGTACCTCAAACTCCTTAATCCTGTTCGCCATGGCGATCATCTTCGGGCCCTGCACCTTGATCATCTGCTCATATTCGAGCAGTTTCCTCGCCGTCGCATGCCCAAGCTCGACAGCCCGCAGGTTGGCTCGCGAGCTCTGATGGGCGAGATATTCGGCCGAGACCTCTTGCAAAGATTCAGCGTCCGCGCGACCATAGAGGGCGAACGAAACATCGAACGCCTCGCCCGTGTCCTCCCAATCCTCCGACCAGGCGGGGAGGTTGGTGCTCATGGTCACTTCATGGGCTCGCTCAGCCCAGGACACCAGAGGGCGACCATAAGCATCCTCGCTACCCCCACCTTCGCCGAAGAGAGGATGGCCGCTAGGCTCGCCCGCCTCCGATGGATCGGCCCTCGCTTTCAGGTCCCTCCTGGCGACCTCCTTCTTTCTCCCAGGCTCAGCGGACTTTGCCTTGGCTTTCCTCTTCTTCGAGGGCCCAACATCATCGTCGGCGACCTCCTGATCATCGCCGCCGGGAGACAAATCAACCAAGGCAGGAGTCCCCGCCTTCGGCGCCAAGGGAAGGAGCTCGCTCGGCAAAGAGCGAGTAGCTACAAAAGAGAAAACGTTAGACACCGGCTGAAAATGAATTGGCGAGTATGACCCAATGCTGTCGAGTACCTTCACCAGGGAACACCTCCGCGAGCTCATCTATTCGCCTCCTCCAGAAGACGACATCCAGCCGGCGACCTCGGAAGCTGTCGAGTAGCTTCTCCCGGCTTTCCTCCAGGTAAGGAGTGGCGAACGCACTCTCGGCCGGCTGGAAAGAGGAAGTCGGCACGACGCCAAAGTCGCCCTTAATGACGACTATGCGCTCCGTCCAGCGATGGTTCTTGTTCGCCGTGCCGACTAGGGTGCAGACATGGCTGCACAAAAAGACGACGCCTTCGCCGGTAGCGCCAAAGTGGAATACTCGCCGGAAGACGGAGAGATCAAAGACGATCCCCTGATCGCGCAGGTAGCAGAGGAATCCCACGATCATCGCCACTCCGTTTGGATTGATCTGTGCCGGGACTATCCCGTGGTAACGGAGGATCTGGCAAACCTCCGGCCACAAGGGTAGTCGCAGGCCGACTTCAAAGTGGCGGATGGGGAAGACCAGCTCGGTCGCCGAGAAGGAATTCAGGCGTTCATCCTCACGAGGAAGCCTGGCGACATATCCCGGCGACAAGTACTTGGCGGAGAACTCCTTCAAGTCGCTCGGCCGAGTAATCGGCTTCTTGAAGGAATTTGCCTCAAAGTTCTTCGCGTGACTTGCACGGCGAATCGCTGCCTCGTCAGCCATCCAAGAGTGGAAAGATTGAAGAAGCGAGTAGCGAAGTGGCGAGGAGAGAAGCAATCGAGAGATAGTCGCTATAAGAAAGGGAAGCTCGTCAAGAGAGTAATAAATACGTATCCACCCCCCCTATTTATAGTGCTCGACAAAGCTTGGCTTCCCGCGTACGCCACCGCGAGCGCGAGTAGGAGGTGGCGCGTATCGAGGAAAAGTCGCCAAAACCTAGGGTGCACGTCAAATCGCTGATGTCGAACGAGCGAGCACATGCATCGAATGTTTAGGCTACTCGCAACATCAACGCGACATTTAACAAATACTCGCGAAAATAAAAGACAAAAGAGAAAATCAAGACAGCACAGCAAGCAGGAAAGACAACAAAGGCGATAATCATACTCGCCAAATATCAATTTACTTATAAGAAGTCAAATAGTTCAGAATTACAAACATTCGCCAAAAGGCTACAAGCGACTATAAAGAAAAAAAGGGACAGGATCCTAGGGGTTCGGCTGAGCATCGGGAAGTTGTGGTTGTCGCCCAACCCAGCCCAAACCACGAGCTCTCTTGAAATGCTCGAAGGCCACGGACATCGCATCCTCGCCTTGTCGCAGCTGCTCCTCTATCCTCGCCAGGCGACTTACGGAGCCCATGCTCGCACGCATCCCCACCAGCTCGTCATGATGCAGCTGCTGGCGATGATCCATCCTGCCCACCCGGCGCTCCAGCTTGCCGACAGACTGAAGGCGAGATTCTACACTAGCCAGGCGAGTATCTAACTCTTCCAGCCGTGATGCTCGCACCTCCAGCTCGGTCAGACGACGCTGGGAGTCAGCAGCCGCCAAGAGCTCTACTCGCGCTTCCACCGCGGTCAGGCGTCGATGAGATTCGCTGATCGCGAGTTGCTCCAACTTCGCCTCCAAATCCAGGATGGCGCGAGTAGCCTTCTCCTGATACTCGCGAGAAGGAAGCCCGACGGCGTCGACCAGAGCCCCGATGGGGGTATGAGCGCGAGCTGCAGAAAAAGACATGAAAGCAAAATCTTAGTGACGAGTAGCGAGAAGACTCTTCTTGGAAGATACTCGGAAAAGCAGCGACTCTATTTACCAGGCTGATAGGCGTCACTCCGCGAGTCGCGGCGAGGACTCCGAGATGGTTGGCGAGGAGAGCTCCTTCCCCGATGCGGGGACGGACTGCGACGAGTGCCATCTCGCCGGTTTGAATGCGACCCGCCGATGTGCTCCCTGCTGGAAGGCGCATCACCCCGACCGCGACCATCCACTGGTCTCCCTCCCCCTCTGGGAGCGAAGAAACCAGAAGATCCCGCCATCCCACCTCGACGCGAGGACCCAGCCGGATGAACGGTGGGAGCCGAAGAAGACAGGAGGCGGCGATCATCCTGCATGTCGGCCGGAGGAGGAAACGGAGGAGGTGGAGGAAGTTGGTCCGCAGGTAGTTGCGAGCTACTCGCCACCTCAGGTCGCTGCAAAGGCGGTGGCGGCGGAGGAGGATTGCTCGCTGAAGGAGCCCTCTGCTCGCTCATCGGCCTCTTGTCTACCGCGGAGCTATGAAGGACCCGCACCGATCCGCCCCGGCGAGTTCCTCCGTCAGTCGTGTGCGGGATCATATGCGAGGATCGCAAAGGAATGGCGCTCAGAGACTCCTCCCGAGCATCGACGAGAAGCGGATCTGCGAAATAGTACAGAAACCGTCAGAGACCAGTCAACACTTGGGCGACTAATAAAAGTGGCGAGTAGGTAGCTCTCACTTTGCGCAGGAGTAACATCAGCTGGATCTTGAGCCGAGATCCTCGCAGTACTCGCCTCTGGAGCAGTATTCGGCAAAGGAAGATCGGGAGCAGGCGAGCCACCTGACTGGCCGAGACCCAAGTCGGCGAGCACCTGCTGGGTAGTGCCGACCTGAGAATCAGCGACATTCTCAGGGGCGACGACATTCTTCTGCTTCTTCTTGCTCTTCTTCTCCTTCTTCTTCTCCAGGCGCTTCCTCTTCCTGGAAGCGAGAAAGTCCTCAAGCTCGGCGTCGCGAGCAGGCTTCCGCAACGGCGGCAGCAGACTGGCAAGCTCGGCCAAATCCGCAGCAGCTTCCTCGGCAATACTAAGCGACATCTTAAAGCGAGAACAAATAAAACCTTGGCGTCAGAGACCCCTCCCCCTCTATATATAGGGCCGGGGCGTCAAAACAGCGAGATGCCGACTACACACTAATACTCGCCCAGAAGACAGCTCGTCGAAAAAGGGTTGGATGGTTCTTTCCGAGCAACTGCGTTACTCGCAAAGAGCGGGGATTGTGTACAACCCTCATTCTCCGAGGGTGGACCCCCCCCCCCCCCCCCCCAAGGCCACGTAGGCAGAGGTCAAAGTCAAAGAGTCAATACAGCAGTCAAGCCTAGGAGCAGAAGACACCCTAGGCGAGTATGGGTGCACTCGTGCGAGTAACTCGGATACTCGCCAAAGGTGGGAGACCATAGGTGATACTCGCCCATCTGCCCGGGAAGATCGCCTCAATGTCGCTAGTCGTCGGGCAGGGGCTGGGCTATAAAAACCCCCCTACCCCTTGGTTTTCCTATAAATAGGACCCCAGTGGTACTTGGATTGGCACCTGGACTGGAGCTCTCGAAACCCTGCTCTTGCATTCTGGAACCTGTCGCATTTGGCCGCTACTCCCGGTACTAGCCAAGTCGGTGCCTTCCTCGTACCCTGCTCGGCCATTCTTTGGTCTTGGAGGGGAAGTCTCTTCGGAGCTTCTGGGTACGTGGTGGGACCTCCCTGCCGCAGCACCTGGGGTCCTGTTTGTTGCTCTTCTAGCTTCTTCGTCGTTGCCAGCCAAGCCATCTCGTCGGGCTGCTGGGCGAGTAGCCTCCGGCTGCATCGGTCCGAATCTTGAGGTCAGGATTTTCCTGGCGTCAACACTCGGTGCCGTCAATGTGGCCCCATAGATCGAGACCACGGAGGATCACGCCGACGGTGGCGGACCATGCCTTGTAGTTTCGCCCATCGAGGATGACGTCCGCTTTTTGAAGGAAATCGCAAGAGTGAGACGAGGCCATCCGAGCAGCGGGATCGAACAAGAAGAATCAGCCGGATAAGATGGAGCAGGCAGAACGAACAGAAAAACCACTGTTCTAATCGGAAAAGAGCAGTTTGTAGACGATCGAATAAAGCAGGCGGAACCAGCAGGCGGGATCGAGCAGGCGGAACCAGCAGGCGGGATCGAGCAGGCGGAATCGCGATTGAAGAACAAGCGGGATCGATCGGCGTATCGGCAGAGAGGGAACGGAAACAGGATCGGCGCGGGTAGTGTAGATCGACGAACCTCCAGCGGCTAGTGCCGTGACAGATCACGACAGTCAGTGAGCGGGAACGATGAAGCAGGGACGATGAAGTAGGCTCGATCGAAGCAGGTAAACGATCAGGAAACGGGATCAAGCAGGCTCGATCGGGATCGGGATCAGGAGCGGCGAGCGGGATCGATCGAAGCGAGAGAGGCGGAAAGGGGAAGATCGTGCGTGAAAACCCTAAGGCTCTGATACCATGAAAGGAATAAAGAATGAATAATGTTACTCAACAATAAGTCTATATATATATATATACACGGAAGGGTGATCCCAACACCCAGAGGTGAGCCCAAGATAGTCGACCACCAGACTATACAATATAATACATCTAACACAAATCACATGGCAAATAATAAAAAGCTCTTCACTCAGTTAAATGAGACAGAAAAGTCATCAGTTTATCTAGGTGATGGAAACTCCAAGCCTATTGAGGGAAAGGGGATCATAACAGTGAAGGGTCCCGATGGGAGAAACAAGGTAATCCATGATGTTCAATATGTGCCATCATTGGCTCAGAATCTGCTCAGTGTCGGCCAGCTAATGACAAAAGGGTACACTGTCACATTCCAGTCAAACACATGCAACATTGCTGACACCAGTGGGAATCATGTTGCTACCTCCAAAATGTCAAAAAACAAAATATTTTCTCTTTCACTGGAGGCACCCCATCCAGCGGCTCTCACAACAATCAAACCCAACCCAGATATGGTCTTGAAATGGCACAGTCGATTGGGACATCTCAATTTCAACTCCATGCAGAACTTATTTGACAACAAACTTGGAAATGGTCTCCCAGAGCTCAAGATTCATCACTGCCAATGTGATACGTGTGCTATAGCAAAATCTCATCGACAACCTTTCCCTCAACAAACTCATAGATGCTCAAAGCCACTTGAACTGCTCCATTGAGACCTCTGGGGGCCATCCTCTTCTCCTACGACTGGAGGTAAAAAGTATTTTTTCCTCATTGTTGACGACTTTACAAGATATATGTGGTTATTCTTAATTGAACACAAATCATAAACATTATCTTGTTTCACTGAGTTTAAAAGACAAATTGAGAAGAAATTGGAAAGCAATATCAAAGCCCTAAGGAGTGATAATGGAGGGGAATTTGTCTCCCATGCCTTCCAGCATTTCTGCTCACTGGAGGGAATAAAACATGAGTTCACATTCCCCGGAACACCTCAGCAAAATGATGTTGTAGAACGCAGAAACAGAACTATCATGGAGATGGTTCGCTCAAGGCTCCACCACAAAAGTATGCCAAAGAAATTCTGGGGAGAGGCGGCAAGCTCAGCTGTTCATGCGCTGAACCGTGTACCAACCAAGGTAAACAACAAAACTACTTCTTATGAAATGTTGTACAATAAAAAACCCAAAATGGGGCATCTAAGAACCTTCGGTTGTATAGCATTTGCTCACATACTTAAGGAAAGAAGGGACAAATTAGACCAAACAGCGAAAAAATGTGTCTTCCTGGGTTACTGTGAAAACATGAAGGCATATAGGCTGTTTGATCCAATTTCCCAGCTTCTAATCATTTCCAGAGATGTAATCTTTGATGAAGAACAAGGCTGGTCTTGGACATCAGACAAAGAGGTGAACCCATATTCCTACAGCACGGTTGTGCTCAACCTGAACCCCCTCCAAGTGCTGCAGGATGTTCCAAATCTTGAAGAAGAGCTTGAACTTCAAGCCCCTAATTCACCTGAGTCATCATTGCCTTCACGGACCCGATCACTCCAAGATATCTATGACAGTACCAACATTGTGCTCCTGCATCATACTCCAACAAACTTTGAAGAAGCAGCCAGCCAAGAGGAGTGGAAACAAGCAATCAATGAAGAGATGAAAACAATTGAGAAGAATAATACCTGGTCATTAGTTCCCAGACCAGAAGGCAAGCCTGTCATCAGGCTGAAATGGATTTACAAGCTCAAAAGCAATGAAAATGGGGATATAATCAAGCATAAAGCTCGGATTGTTGCTAAGGGATATAGACAAAGGTTTGGAAGAGATTATGAGGAGACCTATGCTCCAGTGGCTCGAATGGACACAGTTAGATTGCTGCTTGCCATAGCCGCTAACAACAACTTTCCAATATATCAACTAGACGTAAAATCAGCATTCCTGAATGGAAAGTTAATTGAAGAAGTCTACGTCGACCAACCTGAAGGATACATCAGAAGGGGGAAGGAAGCATCAGTCTACAAACTTCATAAAGCCCTGTATGGACTGAAGCAGGCCCCCAGGGCCTGGCACGCCAACATTACGGCTTATTTCAACCAGGAAGGACTAATATCGAGCAAATTCGAGCCATCCCTCTTCATCAAATCTGATGCCAGTGGACACAAACTCATTGTTTGTCTCTACGTTGATGATCTCTTGATCACAGGGGGAAATGAAGAAGCAATACAACAATTCAAAAATAAGATGAAAGAGAGATATGAAATGTCTGACTTAGGCAACATAAAGTTTTTTCTGGGAATGCAAATAAGGCGGCATGAGAACTCTTTCTTCCTGTCTCAAGAGCAATATGCATGCGACATATTGAGAAAATCCAATATGTGGGACTGTAATCCAAGCCTCACCCCCATGTGCACCAGCACTAAGTTAGCAAAATTCGAAGAAGGAGATGAGAAAGCAAAAGAAGATATATACATAAGCCTGATTGGGTCTCTCATCTACCTCACCAATTCCAGGCCGGATTTAGAACATTCAGTGAACTTACTTTCACGATATGTAAGCAATCCAACTAGGTCTCACATGGAGGCTGCAAAACGTGTATTGAGGTACATAAAAGGAACAGCTTCTCACGGCATTCTCTACACCAAAGATCTCAACCCAACGCTCACAGGATTCTGCGATTCAGATTGGGGAGGCTCAAATGATGATCGAAGAAGCACCGAAGGGTATATATTCTTCTACGGTTCGAATCCAGTCTCTTGGAGCTCAAGGAAACAGCAAACGGTGGCGTTATCAACCACTGAAGCTGAATATATGGGAATAACTTCTGCTATTTGTGAAGGCATATGGATGCAGAGGATGATTGAAGAAATCACAGGAGAAAAAGAAAAAGCAATACTGCTTAAGTGCAATAACACCTCTGCCATAGCTTTGTCAAAAAATCCGGTGTTCCACAACCGAAGTAAGCACATAGCCATCAAATACCACTTCATTCGTGAAAAGATCGAGAACGAAGAAGCTCATCTAGAATATTGCTCTTCCGAAGCTCAGCTCGCCGACATTCTCACCAAGCCCTTAGATCGAGGCCGTTTTACAAAGCTTAAATCAAACCTAAAAGTTTCTGGACCGCCGGTTCAAGGGGGAATATTGGAAGTTGAACCAACCGGTCCAAGTGCTTGAATGAATATGCAGAATGCTAAGAGGCTAAATGGCGGTTTAAAGTCCAATGTCATTTAATGAACCTTTAATTAATGCTGCTGGGTCGTTTCTTCTCCTGTAATCTACTTTTTAAAAGCCAGCATTGTATTAGCAAACATTATGGAATGAATTGAATCTCTAACCTTCTTGTTCTTCAATGAAACGTGTTCTCTTCCACTCCCTGTTTTCAATAATTCCTGCACACAAGAATTAAGTTAGAGAGGTTCATTTTCCCATCAGTTTGAAGCAAATAGAAAATAGGGTAGTAGAAAATTTTGAAAACCATTGCCGGGAAGATTGCTTAAGCCCATACAATGACTTAAGAAGCCGGGAGACATGAGTACCCTGTCCAGATTTCCCCTGAAATTGAAAGCATGCAGATAGATGCATATAAACCTCTTCGAGTAAATCGCCATGCAAAAAGGCATTGTGCGCGTCTAATTGATTAAGAATCCAGCCTTTGGAAGCGGCTATAGCAAGAAGAACAGGGATGGTGGTCATTTTTGCGACGGGGGAAAGTATCTTGATAATCTAGACCCTCTTGTTGTGTGCAACCCTTAGCAACTAAACACGCTTGGTAACGTTCAATTGAGCCATTTGATTTATACTTAATTTTATAAATCCACTTGGAACCAATTGCATGTTTTCCTGGAGGTAAGGGTGTGACAACCCAAGTATGATTGTCCTGTAATGCCTGAATTTCAAGGGCCACGGCTGTTCTCCATGCAGAGCGTTGATAGGCTTCAGCGTAAGTTGTAGGCTCTCTGCTGGGGGAAAAGGTAGAAACATGAGAATGTAATACATCACCATTTGTAGAGATAACTTGCTTATTGGTAACACCTGAAGAACAAATATAGTCATCATGCCATTTGGGAGGAACGTGGGTTCGAGAAGATTTTCGAGGTGGGTTAGCGGGAGGGGATTGACTATGGAACTGAGGCTGATTCTGGAAAGGGACTTCAGCTAGCTAGGTGAGTTGGAGAAGAAGCAGAATTGGGAAGGAGAGCTGGAGTAGGAACAATAGGTTCATGGAAAGGGAGGTTGACTGGAATTGTGATTGGAGGAAGGAGATTGAGGTAGTGGTTGATCTGTAGATAAAGTTATGAATGGAAGAAATTCTTCAAAATCTGTTGGAAATGATTGAAGAAGGGGCAAAGACATGTTGCCAGTGGAGGTGGAAGTTGTTTGTGTCGAAGAAAATGGAAAAATGTTTTCAGAGAACTGAACGTCGCGACTCACAAATATTTTCTTTGTTTTTAGATAAAAAAAATTTATAGCCTTTTTGATTGAGGGGGTAACCAATGAAAACACAACGAGTTGCTCGGGGAGCAAATTTATCTATATTGTGAGATATAGTAGATGCAAAACAAAGACACCCAAACACACGAAAATGATGATAAGTGTGTGTTTTGTGAAATAGGAGTTCATAGGGGGGCTTGTTATGTAAAACAATAGATGGAATTTTATTGATTAAGTGGGTTGCCGTCAATACACACTCACCCCAGAACTCTATAGGAAGAGAAGCCTCGAATCTAAGGGACCTAGCAATTTCAAGAATATGGCGATGTTTTCATTCAGGTATTCCATTTCGTTGTGGAGAATAAACACAACTACTTTGATGAAGGATCCCGTTATTGGGCGAGTCTGGCAGGATCGATTTATCGCGTTTTTCACCCGGGCGTGCGTTTATGCCTCTAGGCGTGAAATTTTTCGCTCGGGCGCGAGTTTTCGCACGGACGCGAGTTTTTCGCCCGGGCGCGAGTTTTTCGCCCGGACGCGAGTTTTTCGCCCGGACGCGCGTTTTCGCCCGCACGCGCAAATTTCGCCCGGGCTGAAGTTTTCGCACGGGCGCGCGTTTTTCGCCCTGACGCGCGTTTTTCACGCGAGCGCGTGTTTTTCGCCCGGGGGCGCATTTTTCGCCCGGGCGCGCAATTTTTTGCCCCGGCGCGAGTTTTCCGCCTGGGCGCGCGTTTTTTCGCCCGAGCACGCGTTTTTCGCCCGGGAGAGTGTTTTTCGCCCGAGCGCACGTATTGTCGTCCGGGCGCGCAATGTCTCCTAGGCGCGAGTTTCTAGTCTGGGCGCGCATTTTGTCCCCCGGGAGCGCAATTTTTTGCTCGGGCGCGGAATTTTCTCCCGGGCGATTTTTCGCCTGAGAGCGCGTTTTCTCCCAGGGGCTCGTTTTTTGCCCGGGTTGCGCATTTTGTCGCCCGGGTGCAGAATTTTTCGCCCGAGCGCGCGTTTTTTCGCCCGGGGGCGCGTTTTTCGCCCGAGCACGTGTTTTTTGTCCGGGCACACATTTTTCGCCCGTGCGCACAATTTTCGCTCGGGCGCGAGTTTTTCATCAGGGCGCGCGTTTTTCGCCCGGGGGCGAGTTTTTCGCCCGGGCGCGCGTTTTTCGCCCGGGCGCGCGTTTCTCACTCGGGGGCGCGTTTTTCGCCTTGGCGCGCGTTTTGTCGCCAGGGTGCCCAATTTTTCGCCCGGGTGCGAGCTTTTCGCCCGGGCGCGCATTTTTTGCCATGACGCACATTTTTTATTATTTATGTAAAAAAATATTAGTTTCTTTATAATATTTTTTAATTCTTAGATTAAATTTTATTTAACAAACGAATAAAAGAATTAATCAATTCCACAATATTCAACAATATTGTTTATTAGGCGAACGATGAAATTGGAATTAGATCAATTCCAATTCTGAATATCGAATCCCAATATCGAATTCCAATATCAAATTTCAATATCAAATTCCAATTCCGTCCAAACGAACGAACCCTAATAGAATTTGGCCCCTAACTGGTTTATAGATGTCATTGAGGTCCAAAAGAAACTGCATTAACTTCTGCTCTTCTTGTTGTTTTTCCCAAGCTCACATAACAACGCAACAAATATTAGATTGACAGGTTGGTATGGAGGTAATTGCTTCTAATTCGTCCCATAGTTGTTTGAGCTTCGTATAATATCCTTCAATCTTCAACCCTTCTTGATGAGATGAGGTTATTGCCTTGCTTAAACAATAAGTCATCGAACCAGTGCTATTAGAAAAATGACGTTGCAGGTTGCTCCACATGAGTGATGCGGTGTTAGCATGAAGAATATAGTTTCCAATGTCTTTAGAAACAACACTAATTATCCAAGAAATAATCATGTTGTTGGTGTTGAAACCCAAAAAATGGGATTCGAACAGTTCAAAATTGGGGTAGACAGCTTTCCCTTACTCCTCTCAGGTGAAGTCCTACGACCGGTCACTTAGAGCCTAGGAACCTCTCTACTTGCAGACTTAGATGAAAATAGACCACGCGAGCTGTGGCGAGGAGGTCCCGCCACTAACCCGAAAGATCCGAAGATCTTCCCCTCCCAAGCCAATGCCGAGCCTGGGCACCTCGGAGAACACTAGCGAACACCTGACCGCTTGCCTAAGGGACTTGGCGAGCGGAAGACAGGGACGCCTGCTAACCGACAACACACTAGGGGGGGGCGGGGGGGGGGGGGGGGGGGGGGGGGGGTAGAGAGATGCCAACCATTCCCAAGGTGCCCATTGGAGTCTATTTATAGATTTCCTGAAAATGCGCTGCGGATAGTGTGAAAGGTCAGTCAATAGCCAAGTTCCGCTGTCTGAAAAGGCTAAACGCGGGCCGAAACATTACTTCCTGAATCTTCTCTGGCAACCCTGCAACCCTGCGACCTTGCAACCCTGCAACCCTGCGACCCTGCGATCGCCACCAAGGCAGGCGAGGGGGGCAAGTGGGACCTGAAACGCCCACTCCCGCCCTTGCCGGAGGTCCAAACGTGATTACACGAGACCCCACTCGTCCAAGAAGGGCGAGTGGGGGCTTCCTCCCACTCCTCCCCAAGAGAGCGAGCGAGTGGGGAGGAGGGTCTCCCCCCACCCGCCCCCAAAGGGGCGAGTGGGGGTCTCCCCCACTCACCCCCAAGGGGGCGGGCGAGTGGGGAGGGGGATCTCCCCCCACCCGCCCCAAAAGGGCGAGTGGGGGTCTCCCCCACTCGCCCCCAAGGGGGCGGGCGAGTGGGGAGGGGGGCCTCCCCCACCCGCCCCCAAAGGGGCGAGTGGGATCTTCCCCACTCGCCCCCAAGGGGGCGGGCGAGTGGGGAGGGTGGCCTCCCCCCACTCGCCCCTAAGGGGGCGAGCGAGTGGGGGTCTCTGCTCTGTCTGATCACGGTCATTTTCGACTGTGTTCAAGCGGCCATTTTACCCCGTTACGGTCATTTTCATCATCGCGACCATGTACACTCTACGCTACACGCGCTCGGCAAATATGGGGGTTGTACATTTACCTCCAGTCCGGTCTCGACGAATTACGGGTAATACAGTTGGCTTGTTCCCATTTGGACCGATTTATATCTCCTTCTTCTGGTTTTGTTATTGTACCGTTTACAAATCCTAACTTGTTTTTGCAGGTGAGAGCAATCTCCATGGATCTCCGCCAAGGGATGTAATTGGAAGTCCCTTTTAAGACTTGATTAACGAGTATCATACATGGAGCGTCGGAATTTAGTAGGATGAGCGAAGGAGAAACTTGGTTTCTTGATATTGTGGAATTTCCGTCATTTTCAGTTACAGAGCTTGGAAGATCCCCAATCTGTATTGTTGCGGGAAAGAGGGGGCGTCGAATTCAATTGGCAAGAAAGCTGCATCGAATGAGAATCGTCACTTCTCTGATATCATGATAAAATGGTAGAACCTGAGAGCTCTTTCCTCTTCCATTCAATAATAATTGGAAAAACATTACATGGTCATTCACTGGATGTACATATATATACTCAGTGCTCTCAGTAATTCAAAAATAAATAACAGAAAATGGCAAATTACAAAACATCCATTCATTATTTAGATAAGTTATAAATCAATATTTTTTCACAATTCGACGGTGTGCAGGTTTTGGCGTTGACATTTTTGGCGTGAGACTAAAAGTGTTTGAGTAACCTCCATTTTGAAGCCCAAAATATGAGGTGGTGCTTCATGCATGATAGTGCTGGAAATACCAAAAAAACTATATTTGGAGCTCCATTTTTCACTAAAGAATGAGAGCAAAAATACACTTTACCACCCCCTTTCCCCTCCCCTTGAGAGTACTCATCTCTCTATTGAAAATCAAGATGAGCTGAACATGTTTTTTAATTAAGTTTATTTTCAGTTTTGATTTAGTCGTGAGGAGCATTCAAATCCATTCAAATACTAGTACGTACATATTGCTTCAAATCCAGTCTTTCATGAGCGTACTAAACACATTGAAATTGATTGCCACTACGTTCGACAACAATTTCTCAATAATGTTATCTCTCTGCCTCATGTTTCATCTGCTTCCCAGATAGCTGATTTCTTTACCAAGTCTCACTCGGTCCAGCGACATGAATTTCTGATTCGTCAGCTCTCCTTAATCGACACATGTGACAATGTTGTTCCCTAATAGTTGAGCTGCTCTTCAAACTTCTACCTCAACCGATATCAGTTTGGGGGGGGGGGGGGGGGGGGGGTTGAACAATTTATATTTTGTATAAAAAAGCCCACTGTTTAGGCACATATTGTAAAGTCCACTTAGGCTCTTTAGTCCCACATTGCTATTCTGTTTTTATGTAACCTCTCTTCCTCTTATAAATACCCCTTCTTAGGATGAATATATATTCTCTATCAACTTCAACACATCTATCCAGAAGAGCCACACATCTTTTTCCAAGAGAAACATCAATTCATTCTATTGACTGATATTCATCCAGAAGCTGTAACGCCCTTTCCACCAGCTCGACGAGCCACCGGAGAAACTAATGGGCGTTACAGAAGCAGTTGCAAAAAAAAAAAAAAAACAATGCCCCTGAAATAGAAGAGTTGTGTTTAGATTTCAGAATAGATTGAAGTTTTCAGTTTCTATTTAATCATCCACAGAAGTGGAAATGCTAGCCCCTGAGTAGAACTCCACTAAAGTTGCTTCCTCCTTCACGGTAGAATAAGTTCCTTCTTCTGAAATTGCTTTCTCCCAGTTATCTCCAATTCCTATGTTGGCCTCTCTGCGCTCTCTAAGCGAGTTTGCTGTTTACACATCTAGAGACTTGGCTGTGGAGGAACAAGACCTGCACATTGGTTATCGCCATTGTTTGCAAAGAAGGATCAAAGGCCCGTGAATGTCCTTTCTCCTACCCGCGCTCCAATTGTGCGATTAATTTCTCACAAGTTTCTATGTTGTGACTCGCCGGTTGCAAGCATATTTTGAAACTTTGATTTAAATTTGATTTGTGTTGAGTTTATCTCATTTGGGTTTATCTACTGTGAATTTCATTGCGACTGAGATCGGTAATTGTGCAAAGTGATGAAGTACTCATGAGAATGTTAAATTTTGTGTTCGAAAAATACTCTCCGGTTTGTTCGTTCGGATGGAATTGCGCTCCTGAAATTGGAATTGAAGGTCTAATTCCAATTTTATCGTTCGTTTGGACACTTGAATGTTGAAATTGTAATTTTAATGAATTCTACGGAATTCATTTTTAACTAAAGTCAATTCTTCCCAATCTATATAAGAATTAGATAATTTTGATCGAGGCGCGTTTATCGCCTAGGGCGTGTTTTTTCACCCGAGGGCACATTTTTTTCGCCTGGGCAAGTATTTTTCGAACATACGAGAATTTTTCATTCGGACGCGCGTTTTCCCCCATGCGTGCATTTTTCACCCTGACACGCTTTTTTGCCAGAGCGCATTTTTCTCTCGCCCGGGTGCGCGTTTTTTGCCAGGGCGTGCATTTTTTTTTGCCCGGCACCACATTTTTCACTCGTGCGTGTTTTCGACTTGACTTGCGGTTTTTCGCCTTGGCCGCGTATTTTAACCCGATCGAGCATTTTTCGCACGGGCGAGCATTTTTCGAACGGGCGAGCGTTTTTTTTGCCGGGCACGCATTTTCACCCAGGGAAGCATTTTTTCGGTCGGGCGCGCTTTTTTCGCCACATCGCTCATTTTTTGCCCGGACGCGCGTATTCAGCCTGGGCGCACGTATTGCGCTGGGCTCACATATTCCGCCCGGACGCCCGTATTCCAGCCGGGCGCCCGTATTTCAGCGCACATATTTTGCCCGAGTGCGCGCATTTTTTCCAGGTGCGTGCATTTTTGCTCGGGCACGAGCATTTTAGCCCGGCCGAAAAAATGCGAGGTAATGAGCATTTTAGCCCGGGCACGGGCATATTTTACCTCCGGTTGTGAGGTAACGAACACATGGATAGTGAATATACATATGCATGATGGGGCGATACGTAGACCTGAGAGAGTACACTTGGTGCTCAAGCTGCCAAGAATCTAATTTCATTTGGCAAATTGAACTCAGGTGGCTGCAGCTTTGTCGCGAGAGGTAAAGTTCAGACGTGATATGCGGATGTGCTGTGCTCATGAAGCCTGTGTAATTTGCAATTACCTTAACAACCTGCTACATATTCATCATTCTTTATTTATTTGCTATCGGTGGTCGAATTAGAAATACAGCTAATCTCTCCCCCGGCGTTCATTAATGGCTTTCATGTAAAGTCTCAACTTTCCTCCCTTTTCTTCTCCCTTTTCTTCTTCTTTCCAACCCCAAAGGAGGAAGAAGAGAGGGGCAGAAATTAAACAGAAGAAAGAGATATAACATAAAAAGTAAGAAGGAATTTACTCCGCTCCCATACATACAACTGATAAAGGGGACAAATTCCCCCAATTTCCCTACTTTTCTCAAGATTTCACCGTTCTTTTTAACTCGTGAGTACTCGAAGTTCAGTTCTTTCCCTCCTTTTTCCTCTCCCCGGCCGCCGTGAAATAGCGGAAGGCGATGCCGGCCGCTCCAACGGGCGTTCCATTGCCGGGATCATCTTCTCCTGACCGTATCTCCGGCCGCCGATCGCGGTTCTCCAACCTCCGGGGAGTACGGTGGAGGATTAATCTTCGTATATTTCCCTCCTCCTCATCCGCTTCCATTGATGAAATCCGCCGCGTCGCCGCGAATGCTAGGAGGAGGTTAGATGATGCAACTGCTGATCCCTCTTTTGGGTTTGCTTCTCTTTTAATTCCTTGATTGCATCTTTGTGAATGGAATTTTAATACTTTTGTTCACTTTATGTGAATTGTAGGTCTCTGCTGATTCTTTTTGATGCAATGATGTTTTATAGTGCTTGATTAATGTGCATTCCGACATTGTTTATGTTCTGTGAATTTGGAATCAGATTTTTTTTTTTAACTTCCCCTTCGCTTCAAAGTTGCTAGGGATTAGTGAGCTCACTGTAATTTTCTACTCATGGCAATGTTGTGATCATTTTTTCCCTTTCATGATGTATTGGCACGTGTGTGCACAATGTGCTATTTAGCTTGATTGGAATATGATCACCTTAAACTTCTAAAGATGACATACAGCATCTTGGATTCTTTTTTGATCCCTTGAGCTTTTGTTTATCACTGTTTTTAACTATTTCATATATCTATAAGGATTGGCGACGTTTGCTGTCTTTCATTAGTTTTCTCGAGAGCATGGAGGAGCCTGTTATCCAAAATGAGAGCCCTTGAGCTAGAGAAAGAGGAGAGGAAGGCGACCAGGGATCGGCGACGTTGGTTCAATAGTTGTTGAAAAGAATGAGTCCTTGAATGTCATATTGAAAGGAAAAAATGGAGATTTTGAGAGTAAATTTTGCTACTAATGTAAAAAAAGAGGTTAAATCAGCACCTCCTTATCAGCACCCCCATATTTACAGCACCTATTTATTATCAGCAACTCTTTGTATTTTGTGAGTCATTAGTTTCCCTGTTCATCCGTTAATCTTCCACCTGTACGCCGCTTATATTAAAGTCTCCATTAATCTCCCTGTTTCCTATATATATAAAGGCAACGTCTGTATCCTAAAAAAAGCATTATTAAGACAGTAAAATCAGTATCTCTAAAACCTTGTGATATTCCCGTTTATACTTGTGTTCTTGTTTTCTATCAGTGGTATCATAGCCCTGCCCCTGGTTAAGGCAAAAACATTTTCTCTGCAATTTCATACTCCATGGCATCATCATCTACCACTTTCACACCCGCATTCCACCATTCTAGCATTCCCATTTTCTCAGGAGAGCTCTACGATTTCTGGAGCGACAAGATGCAGACGCTCCTCCATTCCCACGACCTATGGGACATCGTCAGTCAAGGCATGACAACCTCTGAGAAGTCTGTCGATGGAGCTGCTCCAAAGGTATCCAAAGAGGAACAAATAAGGGATTCTCGAGCCCTGCATTTGATCCAACAAGCCGTCAACAACAACATCTACCCCAGAATCATGGGGTCCAAATCTGCAAAGGAAGCCTGGGAACGCCTAGCAAATGAATATAAAGGATCGAAAAAAGTGGTAAAAATGAAGCTCCATTTTCTTTGTCGAAATTTTGATGAGATGAAGATGAAGGAAGGAGAAAAGGTACAAGAATACTTTGCTAAACTTACTGGCATCATTAACCAGATAAGAAACCTGGGAGGTGCTCTTGACGAGCAACAAGTTGTGGAAAAAGTGCTCAGGTCACTACCGAACACGTATAATCACATTGTTGCTGCCATTCTTGAGGCACATGATCTTGATACATTGACAACTACGGAAGTAATGAGATCACTTCAATCACATGAGGACCTCCTATACCGGGATGAGTCTTCTCTAGAAAAGGTCTTCCAAACACTTATGAGCTTCAAGAAGAATAAACCTGGAGGAGGGAAGAAGGGGGAAGCAGAGCGATCTCACAAAACTCTGTTTTACTCCTCCCAGCATCCTAAGAAACATCAGAACAAATTCAAGGAACGTTAAGGAGAGCCCTCTGCCCAAAACCAGTGTACCATCTGCAAAAAATCAAATCATGACACAAAAGACTGCTTCTTTAGGTGCAAGAAGTGCAAGATCCAAAACAACTCCGAGAAGAATTGCTGGTACAATAAACCCAAAGAAGAGGCAAACGTCACTGAGGCGGATCAGTCTCAGTACCTCTTCACAAGAAATCTTGAACCCACTGAAGCAAGCAGATTTCTATGGTTCATAGACTCGGGCTGTTCAAGCCATATGGTAAATGAAAAAACTTTCTATACTCACCTAGATGAAAATTACAAATCTGAAGTCATCTTGGGGGATGGGAAGACTGAAAAAATCGAAGGAAGGGGCACTATCTCTGTTCAGACCAATGAAGGTGAAAACAAACTCATAACAAATGTGCAGTTTGT
Source organism: Dactylorhiza incarnata (assembly GCA_033032865.1). NCBI lineage: Eukaryota > Viridiplantae > Streptophyta > Magnoliopsida > Asparagales > Orchidaceae > Dactylorhiza > Dactylorhiza incarnata. The sequence continues at coordinate 5,550,495 of JAWHQI010000181.1, read as the reverse complement.
TCCATCTCTAACACAAAATCTTCTAAGTGTTGGATAGCTGCTAAGAAAAGGCTATAGAGTTGAGTTTAATCATGACTCTTGCAACATAATAGAAAGGAAGTCAGGGACACTTATAGCCTCAGCAAAAATGAACCACAATAATATCTTCACCTTAATGTTGAGACCATCAAAGATCAGTGCTCTTACCTGCAGTAAAGAGAACATCAAGTCTCAGGAGGTTCTATGGCATCATCGGCTGGGTCATGTAAATTTTTCATCTCTCAATACCATTCAGCAACTCAAACTAGTCGAAGGTATGCCACTACTTAAATTTCAACATGTCCACTGTGATTCCTGTGCAAGAGGAAAATCGCATAGAATTCCTTTTCCCCCGGCTGCTCATCGTCGTGCCACTGCCCCACTGGACCTGATGCATATGGACCTTTGGGGACCTGCAAGCACGCCATCCCTGGGAGAAAAGAGCTATTTCATGCTTCTGGTTGACGATTACAGCCGATTCATGTGGATCCATTTCTTGAAACTCAAATCCGAAGCTTTCCATCACTTTCAAATCTTTAAGCAGCAAATTGAAAAACAGTTGGAAAGAAAAATAAAGGCACTGAGAAGTGACCGAGGAGGTGAATTCCTCTCAAATGAATTCATTCACTTCTGTCAAAAGGAAGGGATTAGAAGAGAGCTCACTGCCCCACACTCACCATAGCAGAATGGGGTAGTCGAGAGGAGGAATCGAACGATTGTGGAAATGATGAGAGCATTGCTTCTAACCAAAAGCTGTCCAAAGAAACTATGGGCAGAAGCAGCAACTACAACAGTCTACATTCTCAACAAAGTACCCACAAAGGCTCTTCCAAACTCAACACCATACCAAGCACTCTACAATGAGGTACCAAATCTCTCCCACCTAAATTTTTTTGGCTCCATTGCTTATGCTCACAGGACCGGCAATAAGAAGGATAAACTGGGAGAAACAAGCATCAAGTGTGTGCTGCTGGGATACGATGATCACAGCAAAGCCTACCGCCTTCTGGAGCCAATTAACTCCAAGTTGATCATCTCACAGGATGTGACTTTTAATGAAGAAGGGTGTTGGGACTGGCACAAAGGCTCATAATCAATCGGGCCAACTTTTCCCTTGCCGGTTGGCACAAGCACAGGGCTGCATCCATCCAAGGCATTGAAGAACCAGAAGACTGGACTTCAGAAGATTTGGATTCCTCATCGCCCAGAAAAACCCGCACCATTGAGGACATTTATGCCAATGGAGAAGTTGCCTTCTCCATTACTTCTGCTGTGACTTTTGAAGAAGCACACAAATCAAAACACTGGCGATTAGCGATGGAAGAAGAGTTATCAGCTATAAGAAAAAATGAAACTTGGTCACTTGTTGCAAAGCCCCCAAATAAGGAAGTAATTGACCTTAAATGGGTATACAAAATAAAGGAAAATGAGGAGGGAGAAGCAGTCAAGTATAAGGCCAGAATTGTCGCCAAAGGATACTCCTAGAAGGCCCGTGAAGATTACGATGAAACATTTGCTCCGGTGGCACGAATGACCACAATTCGGCTTCTTCTGGCCATGGCTGTTCAAGCTCAATACCCAGTTTTCCAACTAGACGTAAAGTCTGCATTTCTAAATGGCAAACTGAATGAAGAGGTGTTTGTCTCACAGCCACCGGGGTATGAAAAAAAGGGAGAAGAAAGGAAGGTATACAGGCTACACAAGGCACCTTACGGGCTCAAGCAAGCCCCTCGGGCATGGAACAACAACATTAATTGTTTCTTCATTCGTGAAGGTTTTGTTCAAAGCCAGAATGAACCATCTCTTTACACAAAGAAGGAGGACAGTAATATCATTATCGTGTGCCTCTACGTTGATGACTTGCTCGTAACAGGAAACAACATAACACATATTAACAACTTCAAAGAGAACATGAAGCTCTCTTATGAAATGACTGATTTAGGGATAATCAAGTGTTTCCTTGGGATGCAGATTAAACAGATCCCAGATGGCCTTTTTCTCTCCCAAGAACGATACACATTAAGCCTACTCAAAAAATTCAAAATGGAAGAGTGCAATTCTGCTCTTACACCCATGTCGACGACAGAGAAGCTATCCTCAAACACAGAAGAGGGGAAGGAAGTGAACAGAGAAGAGTATCGCAGCCTTGTGGGGTCCTTAATTTACCTCACTAACACCCGACCAGACATAGAAAACGCAGTGAATATCATTGCTCGTTTTGTAAGTAATCCAAAGCACCTAGCTGTGGGAAAGCGAATTCTTCGCTACCTACAGCGAACTAAATCCTGCGGACTTCTCTTTCGAAAGGAGGAAAAAGATGAGCTGCTAACCTTCTCTGATTCAGACTGGGCCGGTAATATTGATGACAGAAAAAGTACCAGTGGCTTCATCGTCTTCCTCGGTTCGAAACCAATTTCCTGGAGCTCACGCAAGCAGCAAAGCGTCGCCCTCTCAACCACCGAAGCAGAATACATAGCACTCAACAAAGCGGCATGTGAAGCCATCTGGCTTCGTCGGCTCAAGAAAGAAATTGGAGGTAAAGAGGAGGACGAGAGGGGGGTAAAACTGTTCTGTGACAACACCTCCGCCATCGCCCTAACCAAAAATCCAGTTCATCATAGTCGCAGCAAGCACATAGACATCCGATTCCATTTCATCCGTGAACTCTTGGCGAAGAAGATGATCGAGATCGAGTTATGCCCTACCGGATCGCAGCTCGCCGACATAATGACAAAGCCCCTTACTAGGGAGCGATTTGGAGACCTAAAACTCAAGCTTGGAATAAAAGAAGGTCCTGATTTAGGGGGAGTGTAAAAAAAGAGGTTAAATCAGCACCTCCTTATCCGCACCCCCATATTTACAGCACCTATTTATTATCAGCAACTCTTTGTATTCTGTGAGTCATTAGTTTCCCTGTTCATCCGTTAATCTTCCACCTGTACGCCGCTTATATTAAAGTCTCCATTAATCTCCATGTTGCCTATATATATAAAGGCAACGTCTGTATCCTAAAAATAAGCATTATTAAGACAGTAAAATCAGTATCTCTAAAACCTTGTGATATTCCCGTTTATACTTGTGTTCTTGTTTTCTATCAACTAAATGGTACTTTGTGGGTATAATTTATCTTGCTTAAACTCCGTCCCTCCCTTTGCATGTATAATGCATGCTGTTATCCTTGAGAACCAAGCTTTCTCCTTCCTTTTTGATGACAATTGTTGGAATTAGTTACTCATGTCATGTGTCCTTATTATGAAACTGAGGTTGTATATAAAATTTGTGCATCCCTCGAGGTAGTAGTAATATATTTGGAGACTAAAAAAATTTAACACGTACGCAGGTTTTGAGTGATTGGCGATGACCATGGATTCACAATAGTTGGTTAAATGCTTTGTGTATGATGCTTCTGGATTTTGATTTGATTCTATGCACGGATAAATGACTGTTTTGATGTATCTTTTGCTTCTTTCACAGCTATGCAAGCCTGCGACGTCAGCTGCTAATTGATCCTCACGCCCCGAAGGATGGGAATAGATCTCCAGATCTGGCAATGGACAATCCTTTATCTCAGAATCCAGGTACCTTTCTTTTCTTGCTGAGATTAGAACAACTTTATGTGTCATTCATATAATGAGCTCTATGTTTATATATGTACATATACGTCTATATATATGTATATAAGATTGGATCCACATCTCAAATATTCTCATATTTTCAACTTGTGTGTCGAATTTGTCTTCTTGTATAATCAGTATTAATGCTTGTTCGTCATACATGGGTGGAGAGGATTTCTAAGATTCTGAAGTGTGTAGCCCACAAAGTTTCTCTGGGTTTATGTTCTTTATGATTGGGGTCCATTTGGTTGGACGGAGTTGGGGCTTTAGAATTGAAATTAGAGTCCAAATTTAATGAAAATGGACCTCCAATTCTAATTTTAAGGCCCCAATTCCATCCAAATGAAAGGACTCTGTGTTATTAACCAACTCGTACATTAATTAGCCTAACACGGCTGTACTAAATAAGTGCTGATGGACTGTGATCTTTGTAATGCAGTAGGACAATGCTAGAACCTTACCATGATGAACTGTAAGTGGAAGAACTCTAATATGGCTAGGGTTTCAATTAACTAAGCCAAAGTTGAAGTTTTCCAAACAAGTTAACCTTTATATAGAGTTGAAAAAAAGAACTCATGAATTAAGAGAATAATTAAATTAGAACTAAAATGAGCTTGATTAACTTTCATGGCCCATAACTTGCAAATAGTGAGGAACTTGGGCTTGCAAACGAAGGTCAATGAACAGAGAATTATTGGTAGCCTGGCGGTATTTGAATGCCCTTTTCGAAATGCAGTGCATCTCCTCTAACTCTTTGTTGATTCAGAGTTATGATCAGTAGAATATCATGTTGCTCTATCAATGTTTCGCATTCACTGATTGGGCTTTATATGTGTTCAAAGTCCCCGAAACTTATGTATATATTTCTTGTGTGTAAATACAAAGGAAGAATACATATATATAGGTGAGAGAGTGAGACAGAAAAACCTATACAAGGTGTGAGACTAAAGAGAAGGAGATCTAAATGGGCCTGTACATGGGCCTATTACATGGATTTCGCTAACACTCCCCCGCAAGCTGGAGCGTACAAATCGTAGGCACCCAGCTTGGATAAGAACTGGAGATATAATGGCCGAGGAAGAGCTTTTGTTAGGATGTCAGCAATTTGTCTCGCAGCAGGAACATGCTCCAATTCTACCTTCTTTGCTTGAACCTTTTCTCTGATGAAGTGACAGTCAACCTCGATATGCTTTGTTCGCTCATGGAAAACTGGATTGTTGGCTATATGAATTGCAGCTTGACTGTCGCACCGAAGTGTTGTCGGAGAAGAAAGTCTAACACCCAAGTCACCAAGAAGGCTTTCAAGCCATGTTAATTCTGACACAACAGCAGCCATAGCCCTGTATTCAGACTCAGCCGAGGAGCGGGCGACCACAGTCTGTTTCTTGCTTCGCCATGTTATGAGGTGCCCACCAAAATAAGTACAAAAGCCAGTCGTGGAACGCTTATCATCAGGGGACCCGGCATAGTCAACATCCGAGTAAGCAAGAAGAGATGGTGAGTTGGATGGTTTGTAGACAAGGCCTTGTCCCGGAGCAGTCTTTAGATATCTGAGAATACGCTCAACAGTTTGAAGGTGAGAAGTGCGCGGAGTATGCATGAAGCGACTCACAACACCAACAACAAACGAGATATCCGGTCGAGTAACCGTTAAGTAGATCAATTTCCCAACCAATCGTCGGTAATATTCTGGATTCTCAAGAAGCTGGTCAGAGTCTGACCCAACAGCACACAATTTCTGATTAGCATCCATCGGAGTATCTGCAGGTTTGCACCCGGAGTATCCTGCTTCATGAAGTAAGTCGATGCAGTACTTCCGTTGGGACATAACCAACCCATCAGGTCTTCGGGCGATTTCAATCCCAAGGAAGTATCTAAGATTTCCAAGATCCTTGGTCTGGAAGGCCGAGTTCAGATGTTCCTTGAGCTGTTGTATCCCAGAGAGGTCATCGCCGGTAATCAGGATATCATCAACGTAGACAAGAAGGATCACAGTGCCAGTTGGTCCATGCTTGGTGAATAGGGAGAAGTCGGCGGAGCTTCGAGTAAACCCAAGTGCTAAGAGAACCTTGCAGAACTTATCAAACCAAGCTCGTGGTGACTGTTTGAGACCATAAAGAGCTTTCAGAAGTCGGCAAACGCGAACTTCACGAGACTCCCCCGTGGTCTCAAACCCGGGAGGTTGGCACATAAAAACAGTTTCCTTTAGATCGTCGTTAAGGAAGGTATTCTTAATATCGAGCTGAAGAAGGGGCCAACGGCGGTGCACAGCAACGGAGATAAGAACCCGAACAGTGTTGAGCTTTGCTACTGGAGAAAAGCTTTCCTCATAATCCAAGCTGTGTTGCTGAGTGAAGCCCCGGGCCACGAGACGGGCTTTTAAGCGATCAACAGTCCCATCCGCATTTTGTTTGACCGCAAATACCCATTTGCAACTAACACATTGTTGACCTGGAGGAAGGGGAACCAGTTCCCAGGTTTGATTAGCCCAGAGGGCATTCATCTCTTCTTCCATAGCTGCCCGCCACCCCGGATGTTGAAGCGCCTCCTGCACAGAGTTAGGAATAGAGATGGAGGAAAGAGAAGTAGCAAACTGGTGTAGTGGTGGAGAAATCCGGTGTAGAGACACATAGCTAGCCATAGGATGAGCCGTAGATGAAGATGTTGGATCAACCGCGGTCGGTGTGTCATCTGTAGCAGACGGCTCCGGTATGGGAATATCCTTGGATTTACGGCGAGAATAGACGTAGCGAATGGGCGGATGAATCAAAGGCGGGGATGGAGGAGACGGTGGAGAGGAAGGTGTGACTGGAACGATAGGACGAGTAATAGTAGAAGGTATGGATTGGGGAGAGGTGGATAGGTGGAACGGTTGATCTTCACGGAAGGTGACATCGGCCGAGACAGTCACTTTTCCTGTTGTAGGAGAATAGCACACAACCCTTCTGAGTTCGAGAGTAGCCAACAAACATCTGTTTGGTAGCACGAGCAGCAAGTTTGTCTGTCGGCGGACCGAGGTTGTGAACATAAAAGACTCGGGGTGTGAGGGGGAAAGGAGGAGTGGAAGGAAGAAGAAGGCTTAGTGGAGTGGCAAAGCTGAGAACGGATGAGGGCATGCGATTGATGAGGTGACAAACCGTTGAAATAGCAAAGTGCCAAAATTCTGTTGGGACCTGCATTTGGAACATGAGGGACCGAGCGGTATCGAGAAGATGGCGATTTTTCCGTTCGGCCACGCCATTTTGTTGAGGTGTGTAGGCACAGGAGGTTTGGTGGATAACACCAAACTCAGAGCACAGAGCGGAGAAGGATCGACCTGTGTACTCGCGGGCATTATCGGTGCGGAGAATTTTAAGAGGCGTCGAGAACTGCGTACGTGTTTCAGATAAAAAAGCACCAAATACAGAAGTTATCTCAGTGCGATCATGAAGAAAATAAAGCCAAGTAATACGCGAGTAGTCATCAATAAAAGTAATAAAGTAGCGATGTCCAAATACACTGGGGATCCTGTATGGACCCCATACATCAGAATGAACTAAAGATAACGAAGTATCACTCCGGGTACAAGAAGGAGAGAAAGAAACTCGATGTTGTTTGCCGTAGATACACGATTCACAAGCGAACTCTTGGAGTGAAACACCAGGAAGAGCTTTCTTGAGAACCGGAAGGGGAGCATGCCCAAGACGACGATGCCAGTCAGAAGTGGAGATAGAAGAAAGACTGATAGGTGGGAGATCCAAGAGATATGACCCATTCGTCAGCCGACCGCTACCAATGGTACTCCGTGTACGACGATCCTGCAAAATAAAAGATGAAGGAGAGAAAGTTATGCAACAATCAAGATCCCGTGTTAACTGACTAACAGAAAGCAAGTTAAACGGGGAGCCTGGAACATGAAGGACGGAGGAGAGTAGCAAGGTAGGAGTGAGGCGGAGATCAACAGCACCAGAGACCGGGGTAGTGTCCCCATTAACAACAATAATAGATGGCGGGTGTGAGGTTGTCGAATACTGAGGCGGTTTCTGAGATGTTATATGATGAGTTGCTCCAGAGTCAACGATCCAGTGAGAGCTGTAAGAAAGACAGGTTATACCTTAAGTAGAGAAGGAGGCAACCGAGCCAGATGGCGTATCAATAGTGCCTTGGAGCTGCTGGAACTGAGTGCGAAGGTCTTCATATTCCTGGCGAGTAGGTGCACCAAGGGTGGAGGTATCAGGGGCAGCAGAAGGAGCTGGAGTAGCGGAGGCGGCCAGATGCGGAGGCAGACCATGTTTTCGGTAGCATGTAGCTTCTAAATGACCCTCACGAGAGCAGTAAGTACACTTCAAAGAAGAGCGGCCACCAAGTCCTCGTCCCCGAGACGGGTGGCGTCCTCCCCTGGTGGAAGGCCCACGAGCAGGAGGAGGAGTGGGCAGGAGAGGTTGCTGAAGAAGAACTGGAGAGAAAACTGTGGGAGTCTCAGATGGAGGAGTTACCCTGAGTAACATAGAGCAAATATCATGAAGGGAGGGGGTGGTAGTGGAGGAGAGTATCTGAGCTCGAACACTGTGTAGATGTGGAGGGACACGGGCCATCATCATAGCAATACATACGACCTCCTTCTGAGTCCGTTGAGTTGCGAGATCGGTGGTAGATGGCTGATGCTGGATTCATGCTTCAGTAAGACCCTTAGCACGAGCAACAAAGGAAGTCATGTCCGCAGCCCCGCCCGTATCCAGGGCCTGGAGATCAGTAATAATGTCATAGAGGTGTTGGAGGCTGTCCTTGCCCGAGTACAAGGAATGGAGCTCATCCCACATGCCCTTGGCTGTCTCGTTGTACATGGTCATTTGGTACGGTTCGCCATCCATAGAATTGAGAAGCCATGTCTGAACACGACCGTCATTCCGCAGCCAATCGTCGGTAGAAGGGGAAGGAGGTGCCTGCGTGAGATGAAGTAAACGTCCTTTTGCCTGAAGGACCCGGCGAACGGAGTGCACCCAAGGTACAAAATTCTTCTTTCCGGAGAGGGAAATAGTGGTGATCCGTAGCTCATCACAGATTTCGGGAGAAGGAGTGACGCTAGCAGCAGGCACTCCAGAGGAATTTACCGAGGAACCCATGAAACCGATCAGAGCAGCAAGAGGGATCCGAGACAAGGGGCCGCGCTATCACAGACGCGGACAGGGCGATCTGAAGCAACCTTGCGGCGAGCAGGAGGTCGGCGGTCTGGCAGCGAGCTGGCGAGCTGGAGATCGCGCCTTCTGGAGCAGGCGGTCTGGCAGTGGACTGGGCAGCGAGCTGGCGCACGGTCTGGAGCAGGCAGCGAGCAGGCAGCGGCGGTCTGGAGCAGGCGGTCTGGCAGCGAGCAGGCAGCGGGCTGGCGGCGAGCAGGCAACGGCAGTCTGGAGGCGGACTTGGCAGCGAGCTGGCGCAAGCAGCGGTCTCGTGGGAAGAAGACCGTGGGAAGAAAACAGCGGGAGATCGCGGTTGAAGACCGCGGGATGTCGGCGGTCTCGCGGGAAGAAGACCGCGGGCAGAGCAGCGAGCGGGAGAAGACCGCAGTTGAAGACCTCGCGGGAAGAAGATCACAGGAGAAGATCTTGCGGGAAGAAGATCGCAGGAGGTCGGCGGTCTCGCGGGAAGAAGACCACGGGAGAAAGCAGTGGGAGATCGCAGGCAGAGCAGCGAGAGATCGCGGTTGAGAGCAGCGGGCTTGGGAGGTGGGTCCCACGTGTCAGGGAGGAGAGGGCTATAAAAAACAGCCAAAGTAGAGAGACAACGGGAAGAGGCAGAGTACTGAGAGTAGGCAGCAGGAGGAAGCGGTCTCAAAAAAAATGAGACCGCGAGAGCTTGTTACGGGGAAGGGGCGGTCAAAAAAAATTGGGAGACTGCAATTTTTGAACCTGGCTCTGATACCATGTTCAAAGTCCCCGAAACTTATGTATATATTTCTTGTGTGTAAATACAAAGGAAGAATACATATATATAGGTGAGAGAGTGAGACAGAAAAACCTATACAAGGTGTGGGACTAAAGAGAAGGAGATCTAAATGGGCCTGTACATGGGCCTATTACATGAATTTCGCTAACAATATGGTTTAATCTGTCTATATAATTAATTGATACTTGTTCTACATCACTTTGGTCTTTGGGGCCATATTTTTGGAGATTCTACTCTTATGGAGCTGTATATCCTTCTCAATTCGAGCTCATAGGCTGAAAACTTTGATTCTCAGTAACTTTAAAGCGACATAATTTTACTTATATAATGAAGTGCACTTCTTAATCATATTAATGGAATATTTTTCATTCAGAAAGCACATGGGGTCGCTTCTTTCGCAATGCAGAGTTGGAGAAAGCGGTTGACCAGGATTTATCAAGGTTATATCCAGAAGATGATCATTATTTCCATACATATGCATGCCAGGCCATGCTGAGAAGAATTTTATTAGTATGGTGCCTTAGGCATCCAGAGTGTGGGTATAGACAAGGTGAGGACTGATCATGTGCTACATTTCTTCTCCTTGGCATCTCTGATGAGATCAAGTTCATGAAAAACCATTCTTGTTTCAGTGTTTAAGGCGACCAAATTCTGTTGATGCTGCAGGAATGCATGAATTATTGGCTCCTCTTATATATGTTTTGCATGTTGACCTCAATTACCTCTCTCAAGTTCGAGGACTTCACGAGAAATATTTTAACGATGAATTTGACGGATCAGATTGTGATGTCGTCTCCAACCGCACACTAATGAAGGTGAAGAGTTGGGATTTCGGGTCAAAAGTTACTAACTTTGTTGATGATCTTGATCCGGACACCAGGGACGTACTCTTGCTAAGTGATCCTTATGGAGCTGAAGGAGAGCTAGGCATAGTTTTATCTGAAAAATTCATGGAGCATGATGCTTACTGCATGTTTGATGGTTTAATGAATGGTGCTGATGGGGTTGTAGCAATGAATCAGTTTTTCTACACTATCCCTTCCATGGGATCCAGCACAGGGGTTCCTCCTGTCATCGAGGCATCACGTGCAATCTATCACCTGCTTTCCATTGTCGACGCATCTCTTCATGGTCACCTAGTGGAGCTCGGAGTTGAACCTCAGTATTTCGCACTCCGATGGCTGCGTGTTCTATTTGGACGCGAGTTTTCACTAATCGATCTTTTGGTTATTTGGGATGAAATGTTTTTGTCTTTAAATGATTCATGCGCTTTGAATGATGAGCATGAATACAGAATCATGTGCTCACATCGGGGTGCTTTTATTTTGGCTATGGCAGTCTCCATGCTACTCCATGTGAGGTCTTCTTTGTTGGCGACTGAGAATGCAACTTCCTGCCTTAAAAGACTACTCAACTACCCAAAAAAGTGAGTGTGGAAAAGCTTATAGAGAAGGCAAGATCTTGCCAAATTCTTGCTTTAGAAGCAAATATGTTGGGTTCTTCACAGGCAGGTTTGATGATGAACAGTTCATCAGCAGTAAGCAGAACTGGTTCTCAATCACCAAAGTCACCTATTCGAATAATGCCAGATAGCTACTGGGAAGAGAAATGGAGGGTATTACATAAGGGAAAAGTGCTTCAGGATGGTGATTTGAGCAATGGTGGAAAGGTCAGTGGATTGTTCGAGACATTGAGGACAGAATCATGTCCTTCCCCCTCGAAGAATATCAACAAGAAAAAGGAAGCTCATTCTATCGCGAAGCATAGTTTATTTGATGATTTGTCCCAAAATGTTGAGTCTGTGAGTGATGAAGTACGAAGCATTTCCACCTGTCAAGGGTCGCCTTCTTTGGACGAAGATGTCAGGAATTGTTTCTCTGAGTTCATGGGTGAAGAATGCCCGAGCGCTGAAAACTTCTCGGTTCTCACGATAAATACCGGTCCCAATAGTGAAGGAAACGATCTGGAAATTGAGTCAGAAAAGAGCAGCCTCGCTTCAAATTCATTTATCAGGGAGAATGAAGATGACAATGGCAATATAGTTGAGGAATGCAATAAAGCTTATGATACAGTATCTAAAAAACTGGAAACTTGTGCTAATGTTGAATCTGGACAACATTTGGATGCGGAAGTGAAATGCGTAACAGAGGTGAAGGTGAGAAAATCAGCTTCCGGCAGGTTTCAATGGCTTTGGAGGATTGGGAAGGGAAGTTTCCATGAACGGAAGATGGAGAAAGGAACTATTGCTGGGACGCAACAGCCATCCAATATTGGAAATGAAGATGCTGGCCATGAAAAATATGTAAGTTCAGCTTCTGACTACAGCTGGCATGGTGAAAGTGCGAAGGTAGAAGATGGAGACAAGAAGATGAGGGGAACTCTGAAGAATCTTGGCCAATCTGTGCTTCAGAATGTCCAGGTAATTACCACTTCCTGAACATAATGTATGCATGCTCTGTTTGGGACAACTGTCATTTGAGCGGTGGTTGTACAAAACTGTGGTGGTAAGTGGTGACAGGTTGTTTGAAAATTTCGCGATAACTTTTTTGGCCCAAATTTTATTTTGTGGGGTCAGAGTATTCACTGCCACTTAAGTTTGACCACACCTACATGACTGTGGTGATGGTTTGTGGTTTAACATCATTTTGGAAAAAATAATGTTCCTGACCACACATTTCCAAATGCTACTTGCATTTTTTATAACTGCGCTCATGAATCGCCACCACTCTCTCAAACAAAGCTTTAATATTTTTGGACTTAGCCTGTCCTTGGTCATTTTGTATTAGTAATGGGAGTTAATTTTGCTTCATCTGTCTTTGGAAGAACACCAACCTCATTAGAAATTTTTCATCAGCCGAGTTTACAGTTTTCCTAGTTTGGATGAAGCAAACGGATATATTATTTGAATATAACTTAATTCTCTAAGCTTGGGATTGCACCATTTCTTATGAATTTCAATGATTACCTATAATGAAGCTGCAATTTTTTTGCTGATTTATTTAGGTGATTGAATCGGTGTTGCAACAAGAACAAGGGAAGGAAGGTGACATTCTCGGCAGCGACAGGCAATCTGCAGCAATGGCAGCGCTAAAGGACCTTCGAAAAATCAGCATCACTTTATCGGAGATGTGAGTTCTCCCTCTATTTTTTTAAGAAAAAACAATAGTGTGTATTCTTCTTCCTTGGCCTAGCAATAATTAACTTCCGGGGCCTTCTTTTTCAAGTCATGATTGTGTTGTAAATATCTAATAATTCATCTGTGTGAGCGCATAAGCAACTGTCTTTTTAAGTTTGTCCTCATTTATGTCTTGGGAGCATGTTATAAACATGTCATTGGTCCTGAAGATCATGTTTTGTAACTTATTTCGTACTACATTTCCAGCAAAAAATGTCATTTGTCATCGATTTTTAAGCATTTATGTTTTGCCATCTCACTCATATTTGAAGCCAACCCATGTAGTATAAGGTTAATGACAATGATAATGACTGAATCTGTTTGAAGAATGCTTAATTGACCACCCTTCAGTTTATCCCCCCCTTCTAGACAGGCAGAGTTAGCTTGTCCATATGTATTGTAAAGTAATACATGAACTTCTTTATTTGTATGATTTGGGATGGACCACGCACATAGCCGTCCTTTTTTCCGCTTTGTAATTCGAGCTCTTCATAGTGAATATGTGCCCACGGCCCGTTGAATCACGTAATTTCTTATGTTTTGTGATTCTATTTGATTTCTTCTTTCTTTGCTTAATTATCCGTGTGACTATTCTGTGACATTGTATAAGCTTTGAGTATTCTCTTCCATGATTATCGTGTTCACTAGTGTTATATTCATGTTCATGGCATTCTTAAAATTGTAATATCTTGATCATTACATCTTGACTTTGAATAATTTTTTGAATCGTTTGCCTCCATCTTTTTTCTATTTTCCCAGCTAACCCAATCTTCAATTAGGCGGCCGGAGGATTTTGGTTACTCATGGTGCTTTGGGGCTAGTGTGTTTTATTTTATAGTAGTTGAGTGGCATGTACTTTAAACCTACTGTGTATTAGCTCAAGTGGATGGGAATAAAAATGTCAAATTTTAGTGGATTGGAAGAGAAGACATAATTCTTCTATTTTCACATAATCTGGAAATAAAAAACGCAAGTCTTTTCAACTCCATAATCATGTAAAAGAGAAATGATATCCCAACTCTGATAAACACATGATTTCTAGTGCAAATTCGAAGATGCCAACCGCTGACATCCATCAAACCCACACACGAACTAAGGGTCCGTTTGGCACGGCGTTGGCGGTCGTGAACCCCGACCTCACCTAAGGAACTCCATCCACTTTTATATTCAAAATTAGTTTTCTTTTCCTTGGTGGCCGTCATAATGAGTTTCCCGGCAAGTCTGTTATGTGATGACAGCATTCGCACTGAAATCGCCCGCAGCATCTCCCGATGTCATCTTCTAAAATGTTAATGGCCATTAGATCTTATTGCTGAATCCTCATCATAGACATAGCTGGTATCCATGAGGAAGATCTTTGATGCATGTGTAACAGATGCCATTAATATGCAGTACAAAGTCAAAAAAATGTTTATGAAACTCTGCTTTAGATCAGAAAGGCCAATATATGCTTTACTTCACTGCAGCATTGGAGCAGTCTGTACTTATTTGGCTGCTTCTCTGCTCATGACTTCACCATAATCTATTTCAATCAACAATGGAAGGACACAGAAGTATCCAATTCATGCTCCTCAAAAATACTTATAATAATTTCACTGTTTCTTCAATGATTTTCATGAAACTAATACCTGCGGCTCTAATTTTTACTGTAAATATACTGATGTTTGTAGTGTTTACTGAGAAATGAAAGAAGAAATAATCATGAAAGATATATATAATAATCATGAAAGATATATATAGAAAGAATTGTGTGCTCTGAAGCATGAATTTGCGCTTCATTTTTGTTTTTGGTAACAGCTACAAAGAAATCGTATACAATTTTGTACTTCGGCGAGGGAATTGGTGGCTGCAAAGAGGGAAATAGATCAATTGAGGAGAGTGTGATGTAGGTTTGATGATTCTTTTGGAAGGATCAAATTGACTAGGGGAGAACTAAAATTTAGAGAGAGAAAAAAAGGATCATCCTTATACAATCTCAAAGTTGAGTACTTTTTAGGTAAAATATCCAAATTTTGATCATAGTTTCAAATAAGTCTTTTAATTATTTTCTCATTTATAAATTTTCTAATTATTTTTTTTCAACATATCATAAATTTTTATCCATTTATTAAAAATAAATAACAAAATACTAAGGATTAGAAAAGATTGCACATCATTGAAATATCAAAAATAATGAATGAAATTCAAAACGTAGCATTCTCGGTGACACTTATTTATACTAATTAATATTCATTTTATATATTTTGGTGGAAAAAAGTATTACGAAGATTGTTACATTTTGAATTTCTTTCATTTTTTTAATATTTCAATTGAATAGTGACTTTTATAATATCTAATTTCTTATTATTTATTTCTAATAAATGGATATAAATTTATATTATGTTGAGAAAAATTAATTAGAAAAATTATAAATTAAAAAAAATAGTAATTATTTTTATTAGATAACAACAATAACAACACTCAAGCCTTTATCCCATCATAGTGAGCTCAGCTATATGGATCCTCTGTTGCCATTGTGCTCTATCTTTAATTATTTTTATTAGATAATTATAAAAAAATTATATTATCAGCACATAAATGATACGTCAATGCCTTGTCAGTGCCTACTAATTTGAATAATGATGGTTTATAAATTTATTTGAAATAAAGTATAAACTTAAGTGATCAACTTGAAACAAATAAAAATTAATGAACCTATTTGAAACTAGACCCAAAGTTAAATGATCAATTTAAAACAAATGAAATTTAAAAGACCTATTTGAAATAAGATCCAAAGTTAAGAGACTTATTTGAATCAAATGAAAATTAAAGGTTTTATTTGAAACGATGCACAAAATTAAGGGATTAATTTGAATATGTTGCCTACTTTTTAAGCAAACTACTTTTTTTTTCTCGGTGGCGGTCATAACCTTTGGCTTACCAAACATGTATTCTATGATGGTGACATATTTGTCCAAATTCATCGGAGCAAAAAATCATGCCAAATAGAGCCATTATCTCCACATTTGAACGACACTTAACAAGTGGCAAGTGTGGCTCTAGAAAAAACATCGTGCATTTAGAATGATGTAAAAATTTAGCATATGTTAGAATTGAAGTGAGCTAGCGCCAGCGCCAGCGTCAGCGCTAGCTCATACTCGTCACCCCCCTTGTTTTGCCTATAAATAGAGGGGTACCCCCCTCTAAAGAGTATCGATTCTGGAACTGGCGGGTATCATCAACTTTGAGCGAGTTAGAGATACCAGAGCGCCACCAGGCGAGCATCGGACTTGGAGTAAGTTCGGCAGGCGAGCATCGGACTTGGAGTAAGTTCGGCCAGCTCCCTTGAGCGAGTAGCGAGCAGTGGAGATACCGCCGGCGCTAGTGCTAGCGTGCGTGGTAGCGACAAGAGGCGAAGAGGCGAGCAACGAGCTTGCGAGTAGCTGGGAGTGCGAGTACCTACTCGGGAGATAGCGCCCGACGCTAGTGATAGCGCTCGCGCTAGCGAGTAGTGGAGGAAGCGGCGCGTGGCGAGTACGCGAGTAGCTTGGAGTGCGAGCAGCGAGCTTGCGAGTTGGAGAGCTAACGCCTGGCGCTAGCGATACCGCCGGCGGTAGCGAGGAGCGAGCTTCTGTAGCGAGGTGCGAGTATCGGAGCGAGTATCACCAGCGCGGTGTGCTCCGGAGGAGAAGCGGACCTTGTCCGTGACCAAGTTCTTACCTTCTATTGGCTATTGTGATTCAAGTTGGATGCAACTTGTATTCAGCCGTGTTCAGTTGTAACTAGCTACCAAAATTAGTATTGTGAAAGCTTGTGTTCATCTTTGGTGTCCTTATTCTCCTGTTGGTTGACGTGTTCTTCCGACTTCAAATTATTTCACATGGTATCAGAGGGATAGTGGGAACAAGGACGAAGCAACCAAGATAGACGGCGGAGGAGGGTATGCTAGGGGACTTGGCATTGAGCTGCTTACTCAAACCAACTACAAGAAGTGGATGTCTTGTATGGAGAGCTACTTCTTGGAGAGGATCTCTGGGAGGTTTTTGGTGGTGGGGAGCAAGAGGAAGTAGTAGCTGCCGGTGATAATGGTCCAGCTGTGAGAGCTTGGAGGAAGAGCAACGCCAAGGCGGAGTTCACCTTGAAGAGAGCCATATCACCTGACTTGTTCGACCACATCATTGGTTGCAAGTCAGCGTCTGCGATCTGGATAGCCCTCGATGGGTTATTCAACAAGAAGAATGTGGCGCGGCTACAATTCCTGAGAATGAGTTGGCGAAGTCGACTCAAGGCGAGATGACGATATCCACCTTCTTCCTGAAGGTGAAGAACCTATGTGGGGAGATCTCGGCCTTGGATCCTGAAGAGCCAATCTCAGAGGCGAAGTTGAAGCGACACATACTCCGAGGCTTGAGGAGGGAGTATGTCCCCTTCGTTACTTCCGTGCAAGGATGGGCTACTCAGCCCTCCCTTCTGGAGCTAGAGAACCTGCTATCGTCACAGGAGAGCTTGGCGAAGCAGATGGCGGGAGTATCCATCTCAGGGGGAGATGGCGAGGCCTTGTTCTCAGGAAAGAGGAGATCCTAGGACAAGAGAAAGAAGAACTCCGGAGATGGACCTTCAACGCCCTCTCAGGGAGATGGGGGGAAGTTCCTCCCTGCGCGATGAGAAGGGGAGAACCCTTTGCTTTGCCTGTAAGAAGTATGGGCATATGGCAAAGGACTGCCGGTCTAATCTGAAGGCCGGTCATGCTGCTAACAAGGAGGAAGAGGTGGAGGTCACCAGGGCGGTGAGAGGGGGGACAATTGTTTCTTGGCAGAGATGACGGCAACGTCAGTCGATGTCTTAGCCTCCATCAACCTCGAGAACGACTGGATAGTGGATTTCGGTTGCGGGCATCATCTCACAGGAGATATGTCCAAGTTCGACTCCTTGGAAGCGTATGAAGGAACAGATGCTATCATCACTGCGGATGATACGGTACATCCCGTGGAGCGAGAAGGGAAGGTGTCCCTTGGGAGTAGAGAGAAGCCAGTGACACTGAAGAGTGTGTATCACGTGCCTGGCATGAAGAAGAACCTCTTCTCAGTGGCGAACGTCGTGGATGCTGGATACCACGTGCTGTTTGGACCAAAGGAGGTGAAGTTCTTGAAGAACCTTTCGTCTGTCGATGCTGACGTCACGCTCACCGGGAGAAGGGTGAAGGATTTGTATGTCCTATCTGCAAATGCCTACGTGGACAAGCTGAAGACAAACGACAGCGCTGTGATCTGGCATGAGAGGCTGGGTAATGTGGGGATGGACAAGCTGAAGATGATGGCGGCAAAGGGCCTAGTGAGTGGCATGCCACATCTCTCTTCCTACGGCGACGGCCATGTGTGCGACGGATGCCAATATGGAAAGTCACATCGACTTCCATTTGACAAGTCGGAGACCAGGTGTAAGACACCTCTTGAGTGCGTACATGCTGACGTGATGGGGTCGTGCACCACCCTTACTTATGGAGGCAATAAGTATGCGCTGGTTCTGGTGGATGACTATACCCGCTATACGTGGGTGTACTTTCTGAGAGAGAAATCAGAAGTATTCAGCAAGTTCCTCGAGTGGAAGGATCTTGTGGAGGGGAGGCTGAACCGCAGAGTGAAGAAGCTGAGAAGCGACAATGGAGGGGAGTTTACCTCCAATGAGTTTGCTTCTTTCTGCAGGAGGTTCGACATTCGGCGGGAGCTCTCCTGCGCTCACACCCCGCAGCAGAATGGGGTGGCAGAGAGGAAGATCCGCCATCTGGTGGAGACTACCAGGAGATGGCTACATGCCAAGAGCATTCCCAAGGCCTTATGGGCGGAGGGAATGGCGTGTGCTACTCATGTGATCAATCGGCTATCTCTGAGTCCTAACAGGATGGTGTCTCCACACCAGCTCATGTTCGGGGAGAAGCCAAATGTGGGTCACATGAAGATGTTCGGTTCTACCTGCTTCGTGCACGTCCCGGACGCTCAGAGAACCAAGTTGGAGCCGAAAGCGAGGAAGTGTATCTTCATCGGCTACGATGAGCGGAAGAAGGGGTGGAAGTGCATGGATCCGCAGACCCACAAGTTCGTCGTCTCACGCGACGTAGTGTTTGACGAACTGGTCTCATACCAGGGAGTCTCTTCAGTGGAGCTGCCGGAGAGTGGAGAATCGAGCAGGGAAGAGGAGTGGGTCACTGAGGACCCTACTGCGGAGTTGGAGTTATCCCCAAGTGCTCCATCGCCATCTGACTCAGGAGGAGCATCTGGCTCAGGAGGAGCTTCTGGCTCAGGGGGAGCTACGAACTCAAGAAGCAGGGAGAGCACCGCTTTAGGAGGAGTTCAGAGAGGAGTTCAGAGAGGAGCTCAACCAGAGGAGTCTACCGGAGTGGTAGATAGTGGCCAAGCCTTGAGGAGGTCGAAGAGGACCATAGTTCCGCCTGCTCGCTATAAGGAGGGGAACTTCGTGAGTTTGGTTTCCTGCTTCTTCGCAGGACCACTCGATGAGAGGGAACCTGCCTTCTTTGAGGATGCAATTGGCATCAAGGAGTGGGACGCGACCATGATCGAGGAGATGGAGGCCCTAGAGAAGAATGAGACATGGGACCTGGTTCCCATGGTGGAGGGCATTAAACCTGTCACCTGTAAATGGGTGTACAAGGTTAAGAAGAGAGCTGATGGAGAAGTGGAGCGGTACAAGGCGAGGCTTGTCGCTCGAGGCTTCTCGCAAACCTACGGAGAGGACTACGAGGAGACATTTAGTCCTGTCGCAAAGATGGCGTCGGTGAGGACGATCATCGCTCTGGCGGCGTGCCGAGGTTGGAAGTTGTGGCAGCTTGATGTGAAGAATGCGTTCCTGTATGGAGAGATTGACAAGGACATATTCATGGTGCAACCGCCTGGATACGTGTCCAAGTCTCAGCCACATCATGTCTGCAAGCTGAAGAAGGTCCTCTACGGGCTGAAACAGGCGCCGAGAGCCTGGTATGGGAAGATTGCGGAGTACTTGCAGTTCTGCGGCTACGATGCCTCATACTCAGACTCCAACATGTTCGTGAAGAAGAGTGGAGATCTTCACGTGCTGGTACTGCTATACGTCGACGACATGATCGTGACAGGGAACAACCCTGAGGAGGTCGCGGCGCTGAGACAGCAGCTTTCCATACGATTCGAGATGAAGGATCTTGGTGAACTGCACCATTTCCTTGGCCTCCAAGTTGAGAAGAGAAGAGGCGGGCTGTATGTTTCCCAGAGGGCATATGCCGAGAGGATCGTCGAAAGATTCGGCATGAAGGAGGGGAAGAGCAGCTCCGTTCCTCTGGAGGCTGGGCTGAAGCTTCGAAAGGAAGAAGGGAGGATTCTTCCTGATCCGAAGATCTTTCGGGCACTGATGGGGAGTCTTATCTACCTGACTATCACGAGGCCGGACATCGTCTTTGCTGTCGGCCGAGTTAGTCGGTATATGCAGGAGCCGTGGAAGCCTCATCTGGAGGCAGCCAAAGGGATACTGAAGTACGTGAAGGGCACCCTTGAGATGGGGTTGTCCTATGAAGAGAAGTCTGACTTCAAGCTGCATGGATACACGGATGCAGACTACGGAGGTGACGCTGATGATCGCAAGTCGACATCAGGTTACGTGTTCTTGTGTGGAGCAGCTGCTATCTCGTGGTGTAGCAAGAAGCAGGACTCTATTTCCCTTTCTACCACGGAGGCCGAGTACAAGGCGTCGTCCTTAGCAGCTCAGGAGTGTGTCTGGCTAAGGAGACTAGTGGAGGATGTGGACGAGGAGGTCAGCGGACCTACTGTGCTACGTGGGTACAACGAGAGTGCATTGAAACTGGTAACCAATCCAGTTTGTTATGCAAGGACCAAGCACAAAGAGATCGAGCATCACTTCATCAGAGAGAAGGTGTTGGGTGGCTTGATCGCTGTGGAGCATGTGCGGAGTGGAGACAACCTTGCGGATATATTCACGAAGCCCCTATCTGTGGGGCCGTTCCGGAGGCTTCGCTCGTTGCTTGGAGTTGTTCCCGGAGCTCACTTCAGGGGGGGGGGGGGGGGGGGGGGGTTAGAATTGAAGTGAGCTAGCGCCAGCGCGAGCGCCAGCGCGAGCGCCAGCGCTAGCTCATACTCGCCACCCCCCCTTGTTTTGCCTATAAATAGAGGGGTACCCCCTCTAAAGAGTATCGATTCTGGAACTGGCGGGTATCACCAACTTTGAGCGAGTTAGAGATACCAGAGCGCCACCAGGCGAGCATCGGACTTGGAGTAAGTTCGGAAGGCGAGCATCGGACTTGGAGTAAGTTCGGCCAGCTCCCTTGAGCGAGTAGCGAGCAGTGGAGATACCGCTGGCGCTAGTGCTAGCGCGCACGGTAGTGACAAGAGGCGAAAAGGCGAGCAGCGAGCTTGCGAGTAGCTGGGAGTGCGAGTACCTACTCGGGAGATAGCGCCCGGCGCTAGTGATAGCGCTCGCGCTAGCGAGCAGTGGAGGAAGCGGCGCGTGGCGAGTACGCGAGTAGCTTGGAGTGCGAGCAGCGAGCTTGCGAGTTGGAGAGCTAACGCCTGGCGCTAGCGATACCGCTGGCGGTAGCGAGGAGCGAGCTTCTGTAGCGAGGAGCGAGTATCAGAGCGAGTATCACCAGCGCGGTGTGCTCCGGAGGAGAAGCGGACCTTGTTCGTGACCAAGTTCTTACCTTCTATTGGCTGTTGTGATTCAAGTTGGATGCAACTTGTATTCAGCCGTGTTCAGTTGTAACTAGCTACCAAAATTAGTATTGTGAAAGCTTGTGTTCATCTTTGGTGTCCTTATTCTCCTGTTGGTTGACGTGTTCTTCCGACTTCAAATTATTTCACAGCATATCACAGAGATATTGTTAATACTGAATGCAGCCTTGCAAATTTTTTTTTTATCCTAACCGGTCCGGTTGGGATTGGCCCGTTTAGGACCGGCTAGGGACCGGTCCCGATTCGGTCCCGGACCGGTCCCAGGGGGCCCAAGGGATCCCCTTTTTTCATCAAAGACCGGTTCCGGACCGAGACCGGTAAAAGACTGGTCTTTTATTGGTCCTGGGCCAGGACCGGTCAAAGACTGGTCCTCGTAGTCATGATTGTATTAAAATTTTGTTTTAAAAGAAATTGACACCATTGCAGATTTGCAACCAGTTTTCCCAAAAGCTCTGCAGTATATCTTTCAACAAAGAATGTGCATCTAATAAATACAAAGAATTAGCAGCGTAACAAGCAAGAAAGTATTATTTTAATCACCGAATAAGTAAAGAAATTTGGGAGCATAGACACACCAAATAGTGGGCACTCTCATATTGTTGGGATTTGACGCGGAAACAATCCCCAGGCGCAACCAAATTTATACAAGGTAATCAAGAACTGAAAAACGAACAAAGAAAAAAAATACCGACGTCCGTTACAGAATACACCGCGGAGAGCCGGACTCGCTCGACCCGGGGGAGAGATAATAAGATCTGGACTGCAATCCGCCTAGCGGACGCACAAGGTTCACCGGAACCTTCAACGTCGACGTCCGACGTTCAACCGCACCACCACCGGAGAAGCACCGTCGAGGCCAACTGCACCCGCGGACGCCTTCGACACCAAGCCGCACCACCGGAGAGAAACACCACCAAGGCCACTACACTCCCGCATGCCTTCGCCGCCACGCCCGCACCGCCGGAGAGAAACTCCGTCAAGGCCACTGCACTTCCGCAAGCCTTCGCCGCCACGCCCGCGCCGCCATCGTCTCCTCACTTTGCCGCCATCGCACGGTGTTGCACCAACGACAACCACTGGCGGAATCTCTACAGGGGTCTCCCACCCCTCGCGGCACCAAGAGCAAGACGACGGCGACGGTGACGGCGGCTCTTCTCTCACGTGAACAAAGTGACGGTTTTCTTCTCACTGGCTAGGCTTCTCCAAACCTCCAAGTTATAATTTCTTCCAAAGCAGGCGGCTTAATAAAGCTCCTTCCCAGGCGTTTTTATTTTTTTCTCTCCTGCGGCTATAACTGCTTCACGCGTGAACAGATCATCCTCATCTATTTAATTTTGCGGTTTCCATATTTCATGTTAGTTTTCCACCGCGGAATGCAAAAAAAAAAAAAAACATCGGTGGTTCTTGTTGGGCTAGAGAGCACGCAAGCCCGACCAGAACACCTGCAAATTAGTTCGAGCAAGTATCTGCACGTCCGCTTAGCGGTATGCCGATACACAACCAAAACACAACACAAAATAACAGTAATAAAAGGTGACACACAGATATAACGTGGAAACCCAATAGGGTAAAAACCACGGGACGATCGGAGTCCAACCCGGAAAGCCGCCACTAAAAATGTGTAAAACAGATAGGCAATTACAAGGCTTTCCCTCCTCGATCCACACAGGATCTTCACCAACTTCGCACCACACACTAATACACAATAAACAGTAGCAAGAAAATTGCAAGTTACCGACAGTGGCCGACGAGACGGATTACACAAATCCTCTCCAAAATGCCTCTTCGAATACTTGCCAAAGTCTGCTCCAGATCCAATCCGTGTATGCGAAGTATTCCTCGTCAACGTCGAAGAGACGTCCGAAAGCTCTTCCCAAATCAAGACGCTTGCCACAAAGGCCTCTCTAAGAACTCTTTCAATGCTTGAGATAGGAGATGAGTGGATGCCTTACCCCTCCTCCTTCATGCCTATTTATAGGCCAAAACCAAGGGGTAGATGGTGGTAGATGGCATGTGGAGGAAGCTTCCTTGAAGCTTCCATGAAGCTTTCATGAAGCTTCCCTCGGTCAAAGAACACATGTCAAATAATATGAAGCTTCCTTTGGCCACCTCCCTAGAAGCTTCCTTTAAGAGCACATGTTGACTTCCCCTCTTTCCAGGAAGCTTCCTTCAAGTCAAAGACGGCTAGCCTCTTTTCACACTTAGGAGAAAATACCTCATCAGTTCTCAAGGAGCATCATCAACAATGACGATGAAATCCTATTTACAGAATTACGGCCTTCTCAAAAGCTATTTATCATAACATAAACAAAAGCCCGCCACACTAAACACAATTCTATTTTTACGGATTCATATGTTTAGATCTAGGCTCCGTTTAGCACGACTGCAACGGTCGTGAACGCGGCGGTTATGCTCACCTAAGGATCTTCATTCGCAAAACAGAGCGCCCTAATAGCAACATGAAATGAGGATCACAACCTACCAAAATCAAATTGAGGTAGGGCATGGTTATTCCAAGTCTTACCCGCTCATCTAATCTAAGCGGACGACAATAATGATGGCCGACAACTATCGCTAATATCATGAGGGATACAAGTGATTATAACATATTATTAAGTACAAAATAAATAAAACAAATTAAGGGTGAGAATTAACACAAGCTTCAGCTCAGAATTGTCTTTGATGCATATTTTTTATTACCCAGCAGATGTATCTGGATTTCATCTGCACAATCTGATTAAAATGCACTGTTGCAAAGAGTGGGATTTTAATTATTAAATTTTATGAATTATAACTATGATTTTGGCAGCACACTTGCCAGGCAGCTCCTACTTCTTATAATTCCAATATGAAAAAAAAATTTGTATATTAAGACTAACAATGTCATCCTAACCGCTGCCTGATGCTGGCCTAGGCTGCTAGGCCTAGCAGCCAGGTCTTGTTTATAATAAAACATGGTCAAGTATTGGTCACCTGACCTTGTTTTATTAACAAAAAAAATAGTAATTTTAAAAAGTCATTAAAATAAAAAAAAACTATTAAAAGCCCGTCCCGGGCCTAGCTCGGGCCCAACCAAGGCCTGTTTGCAGGGCCTTTCAAGACCCCTCTTTCAAATGGTACTCGGTTTTCCCGGGCCCGGCTTGGGCCCGAAGGGCAAGAAAGATGGGTCCGGCCCGGGCCTGCCAATCTTTATAATTTCATGACTACTCACAGCCTCACAGGTGACTTTGAAGTCATGATAATGAATATGAGGTTAAGATTGTCTGATGGCAACAGTGGGCACAGCGGAGACTCCGTGCAAAGACTTATTTAGTGAATAGTCTTTTGGGTGCCAATCAATCCAAACAAAGATTTAATTAATTTTGGGTCTTTATATTGGCAGCTCCTATTTAGCTATTGGCACACCAATTTCTATGAGTTATAACGTGCCTTTTGAAAATATGCATTATACATGCACATTAGGAAAAGTGTTCAACACGAAAATTGTAGATATCATCGAGATCTACAACTTCTTGCAAAGACTTATTTAGTGAATAGTCTTTTGGATAAAGAAATATATTTCACTTCTTCTTCTTCCCGGCTGCTGCGGTTGCAGATTCATCCAACGATTTAAGATAATGGGATGTGGGAGCTCATCATATGCTGTTTGTGCGGCTCGCTGCCTCGTCGCCTGCTTCATTTTCATTGGATTTACAGGAGGAGCTGAAGGCCGGCGACATTATTGCGATCGTTCGTGCGGACATTTGCAGATTAAATATCCATTTCGCTTGAAAGGAGACCCAGTAATCTGCGGGGATCCGAACTACGAACTTACCTGCAGCAGCGCCAGCGGTGACAACAGAATCTTCATGGAGTTGGCATCAATTCAGTATTTAGTTAAACAAATCCATTACCACAGCAAACGTATTCAGGTTATTGATGTTGCCCTTCTAAGCAGCAACTGCAGTCTTCCCCTCAAATTTCTGCCATCGAATTCCATTGACATGCTCCATTATCGCTTTGGCAAGTATGATCATCAGGTTCAAACGTATTTTCGTGTGATCTCAGATTATAAATGGGTTAGCATAATGAAATGTTCGAAGAAGCTTGCTTCTGAGTGGTATCAGCTATTTCCTTGCCAAACTTCGAACGATTCTCACGTGTATGGTGTTGTCGGCAACGTCGTGGCAAATCTCGCCCCGTCTTGCAGCTTTTTATCATGGATGCCAACGAATTATTATGTCTTCAATCCCAAAGATATATTTCAGGTCATTCAAGAAGGGTTTATTCTATCATGGGATAGACCAAGATTCAATTTGTCTATGCCTATGATAATAAGATATTGTCTTCAAAAAACAGGGTGAGATGAAATTATACAAAATTTTCGTTTTTTAAACGAACCTAGCTAGGTGGTTTATAACGAATTAATGGTTCATTCAAATAATTAATTATAGGGAGGTCCAAGATAACTATTGGGTAATCAACGTCCTGGCCATTATTTTAGCAATTTTTGAGGTAGACACGCAATTTTTTTACTGCGTGAAAGATTTTGGGTATGGTGATGATTACGTCCATTCAGTCTCTGCTGCAGTTATGATTGTTATAATGAAGATTGTTGTGACCGTAATAAGTGAGAAAACTAACAATTTCATTGCTTAATTATTATATTGTTTATGCTTGATCCGGATTATGATGCGACTTTGTGTTAATTTCCAGATTGGGCCGTCGTGTGTAGATTAGTATTTGCGCCGTTATCACTCTGCATCTTCGTCGCTCATAAATTTTGGAGCAGCTGGGCGCAAGAAGACGCGGTGGAGAAGTTCCTGCGGATCCAGCAGAGCCTCTCACCCACAAGGTATGCATATACAGACATCATCGCCATCACAAGGAACTTCAGAGA
Source organism: Dactylorhiza incarnata (assembly GCA_033032865.1). Classification (NCBI taxonomy): domain Eukaryota; kingdom Viridiplantae; phylum Streptophyta; class Magnoliopsida; order Asparagales; family Orchidaceae; genus Dactylorhiza; species Dactylorhiza incarnata. Next base: position 5,524,179 of record JAWHQI010000181.1, on the reverse strand, counting down.
ACGACTGGGAGGCGGAGGGTTCGGCGCCGTGTACAAAGGGGAACTCCCCGGCAACCATTTTATAGCCGTTAAGCTGCTCGCGGAGAATTCCAAGTTAAACGGCGACGACTTCATCAGCGAAGTCTCCACCATAGGAAGAATCCACCACGTAAACGTCGTCCGCCTGGTCGGATTCTGCTCCGACGGTTCAAAAAGAGCTCTAATCTACGAGTACATGCCCAATGGATCGCTTGAAAAATACATCTTCTCCTCCGATAAAACCCCAAACCATTATTTCTCATGGAGGAAGCTCAACAGCATCGCACTCGGCGTGGCCAGAGGAATCAACTACCTGCACCGGGGCTGCGACATGACCATCCTCCATTTCGACATCAAGCCTCAAAACATCCTCCTGGATTATAAATTCCGGCCAAAAATTGCGGATTTCGGGCTCGCGAAGCTGTACCCCAAGGACCAAAATGTGGTTTCTATCAGCGTCGCGAGAGGGACGATAGGATACATTGCGCCTGAGCTCGTGTCGAGGAGCTTCGGACTCATATCTCATAAATCCGATGTTTATAGTTTTGGGATGTTGTTGCTGGAAATGGGGGCCGGCCGGAGGAACGTGGACAATAACGCCACCCGTTCGAGCCGGGTGTACAACCCCTCTTTTGTATATGACAGGCTCAACAATATTAACGCAATGGAGGAGGGGATCGAAATTGAGTACGGTCCCGAGATGAATGAGGTGGAGAAGAAATTGTATATAGTTGGGTTTTGTTGTATTCAGATGAGGCCATCAGACCGTCCTTCTATGAGCGACGTCGTCGAGATGCTGGATGGAAATGGTGATGCTCTGCAGCTGCCGCCAAAACCGTTCTTTTCTTCGTCGCCGTCAATCTCAATGGCGCCGCATTTTGAAATTACTGCTACTACAGAACTGACGGTCATTGATGAAGATGATAGCAGCGTTGATGAACATGGTACGTAGCAGCTAAGTTGCTAATTGTTCCATCCTGTGAATCCTAAGAATCAGGGAGTGAAAAGTGAAATGGTATGTATCTATTTTGTACCTATTCGGTCATGAAGTTTGATTATTTATACCAATCTATATCGTATAAAGAGAGTGCCAAATACGTACTAAAAGGGAAGATTTTCTGTATTGCGAAAATTGACAATGTCTGGAGGTTTGAGATCATTTTCCCGCATTTTATTAGTTTCTTTATATATGCATTTCTGTATATTATTCGCGCGCGCGTAGATTTAACTAACATTTCATATCAGCTTTGCTCTTGCATAAATTAAAAACTATTTTTTTTTTCCTTTCTTTGGAGGAGTCTTCATTCCTCTCCAACAAAATTTAATGAAAATTGGAAGTCTTTTATGAACTTCAGAAGTTTATAATTTCTGGATCTATTTCTGAAATTTTCATTCCCGAAATTTTGTTTTCAAGAACTGGCATTGCTATTTTTTTGCTCCAAATACAACTCTATTTGGCTCCGTATTTTTGCTCCTGTGAGTTTAGACTAAAACGCCGCCGTCATAAATTGTATGTTTGACATTGTTACGCGCACGTGCAATTTATTATTGTCAATTAATAATACGGCCTTCTTATCTCACCTTTCACTAGAGTGCGATTCATTTGGGGAAGAACCTCATCTTTCACTCGAGGTCCAAGCATATTGACATGCGATATTATTGGATACGCGATACTCTAGAGCAGAGAGAGCTGGATTTGCAGAATGTGCACACAGATGACAATGGAGCGGACATGCTTACGAAGACTATGTCGAGGGGGAAGTTCGAACCTTGTGTGAGGATCGCTGGCATGACGATCTCTTCCACATAAGTGCAAAGGGGATAAATTGTTGAGTACAGTTCCCGTCCTTTGTGGAGAAAACTGTGAATTCGAGTTTTACTAACTCGAATTTGATGAAGTTGAATCCACTGATCAAAATGGGAGTCATGTTGATGGAGATCCTAGTAGGAGGCAAACTGAAGATTTGAAGGAAGATTGTCAGAATGACAAGTTTTTTCACTTAGTCGAAAAGTGGGAGATTTGATGAGATAATTTTCTCCTAAGTGTGAAAGCAGTTAGCCACCTTTTGACCATACTTTTCAAGTATGTGTTTCATGCAAAGTGTGAAAAAGGGTAGCCGCCTTTGACTATGAATTCAACATGTGCTCTTAAAGGGAACTTCTAGGAAAGTGCTCAGAGGAAGCTTCATGACATGTGCTTTTGACCGAGAGAAGCTTCATGGAAGCTTCATACACATGCCATCTACCACCTCTACCTCCTTGGGTTTGGCCTTATAAATAGGCATGAAAGAGGATGGGTAAGGGCATCCACTTTTCTCCAATCTCAAGCATTGAAAGAGTTTCTAGAGTGGTCTTTGTGGCAAACGTCTTAGTTTGGGGAGAGCTTTCGGACGTCTCTGCGACATTCACGAGGAATATTTCGCCTGCACGGATTGGATCTGGAGCAGACTTGCGCAAGGATTCGAAGATGCATCTTGGAGAGGATTTGTGTAATCCGTCTCATCTGCCACTGTCGGTAACTTGAAATTTTTCTGCTACTGTTTATTGTGTATTATTGTGTGGTGCGAAGTTGATAAAGATCATGTGTGGATCGAGGATGGAAAGCCTTGTAATTGCCTATTTTGTTTTCACATTTTTAGTGGCGGCTTTCCGGGTTGGACTTCGATCGTCCCATGGTTTTTACCCTATTGGGTTTCGTTATATCTGAGTCACTTTTATTGTTATTATTTTGTGCTGTGTTTTGGTTGTGTATCGGCATGCCTTTAAGCGGTCTTGCTTACGTGCTCTCTAGCCCAACAAAAACTTCATGTAGAGAAGGTCCACTTTGTTCTATCATTTCTTAGATTTTTGCATTTATCAATTTCTGCAATGTGAAATCAATGATTTTACTATTATACTGAAATAAACTAGTGAGGTTTTCTCAAACTATGATTCTAAGTAATTTTATGTATCAATGTGCTCGGGAAATTTTTAGAATATAATAGAAACTCATCTTACTCGTGATCTAAATATCATGAATCTTGTACGAGTTACCGGTTGCTAGCCTTGGTGTGCTTTATTTTTCTCAATACTATGGGTCGATAGCCTTAACATTTGTTGAACTTGTTATCTTCTAGTACATTGATTATGATACAATGGACTGACGTTATTTAATCGTGCTTGTTGATACATGGAATTAATAATTATAAAAAAATTGTGAAATAATTCCAACAATTATATTTAATATCAATTTATTGTGCTCAGGTATAGCGAAAATCATAATTCCGCAATTGACTGCAACCGCTCAAAAACATCATTTCTTGCTTTTGAGACCGCGGGCCTGTTTGGGACAGCTCCAGCGGTTGGAAAATCTATTTTCCAACCGCTGGAGCTGTTTTTGTACCGTTTGGAAGCGACAGATTTTGAAAAGCGCGGATGGATTTACTTCGAAAGTTAGAAAACGATCATGAATTACAAGGATCACAACGCACAACCTCAAGAGAAATCCTAGGAATTACATTGTACATCATAGCACATGGAGGTTCTATGAGATTAACAAAAGAGCGATTTCAACACTCAATTGAAACAATAAGTAGATATTTTTCGAAAGGTCTTAAATCACTAATGCTACTGTCAGTTGATGTTATAAAACCAATTGATCGTCATTTTAGAGAAATACCTATGGAAATTAGGTATGATGCCCGTTACATGTCATTCTTTAAGGATTGCATTGGTGCAATTGACAGTACACATGTAGATGCGAAGATACCAGTTGATGATCAAGTTAGATATATTGGACGTCATGGTACAACAACGCAAAATGTGATGGCTGTTTGCGACTTTAATATATGGTTCATATTTGCACTGGCTGGGTGGGAAGGATCCGCTCATGATAGTCGTATCTTCGCGCGCGCATTGTCTGACGATAGACTATATTTTCCGCATCCTCCTCAAGGTAAAATGTTCAATAAATGATCATATATGCTTTATTAATTCGCTATTATATTATTATATTTAACATATCAACTTATTACAGGTAAATATTATTTAGTGGATGCTGGATATCCACTAAAAATGGGCTATTTAAAACCATATTCAGAAACAAGATATCATTTGACAGATTTTGCATGTGGGAGTCGTCCCATCCATGGCAGACATGAGCATTTTAATAAGGCGCATTCATCTCTTCGAAGTGTGATTGAGAGGACATTTGGGGTTTGGAAGAAAAAGTGGCACATTCTTACAAAAATGCCTCAGTACAAATTCAATAAACAACGTTCGATTGTGCTTGCGACCATGCATTGCATAACTTCATTCGTAGACATCCATCTCGATGGGACCCAGAATTTAATGCATGCGATGTTGATGACTCATTCATACCCCCAGAAGGTGTTGACACAGAAGTTGGGGGTAAAATTGAGACATATATTTGATGTTGGGACTGCAGATCAAATGTCTGCAGTGCGAGATAGTATTGCCGAAGAAGTGTACAATGCTCGCAGGTATTAATTTGTTAATATCACATTTTAAATTTGAAAAAAAATGTAATTCTTATTAATATGAAATGTATTTCTTACGCAGGTGAAGAAAGATTGAAGAAAATGAAGATGACGATGAAACATATTTTTGTTTATTGGGCAATGATCGTGTACTTTTTTTAATGAACATTTTGAAAACTTGTATTATTTTGGTTAAAACGTTAGAGAACAATTTGTATTTTGTTGTTCTATATTTACATATGTAAGTATTTTTATTTTTTATTTTTGAAAGTAAAAAAAAAAACAGCTCCCAACAGCTGTTTTTCCAAACAGCTCAATTGAAAAAGCTCTGTTCAATCAGCAGTTATTCTCATACACCCTAAACAGTCTGCAGCTTTTTAAAACAACTCTTCAAAGAGCTCTGTCTAAAGAGCTTTGTTCAAACAGCAGTTTTTTAATCCACAGCAGCTCTTCCAAACAGACCATGCATCCCTCTCTCTCCATCTCTTGAGGATCATGGCAACAGTGTCTCTCTGCGCAAAAATATAGACATTATGAAAAATATTATTAAATGACTTTCTATATTATATAGCAGGGGAAATAAGTCGACAAATTAATAACCTCCAATCACATGAAGTATTGGAAATACTTATATTTATCATGCACATGGACATAAAAATGAAATATTTTTCCAAATAATAAATATTGACTACATTAAATAAGTACAAAATATATATTAACGTAGAAATATCAAAGAATTGCCCTTAGTATGTGCTTTAAATTTGTTGAGTATAATATGATTAAATATATAACTCTATTTGACTCAACATTCGGGCGACACTTTCCCAACAAGTGGCAAGTATGTTTCTAGGGAAAAAATCTTGTATTTAGAACACGCAAAAGTATTATTTTAATCACCGAGTACGTAGACGAATTTGGGAGCGTAGACAATCCAAATAGTGGGCCTTGGCGATGCACACAATCATTGTGATTGTCCATGGTGCGACCGATTTGCTACTTCAGTGAGCAAAAACCAGTTGATCGGGCCCCAACAAGCATCACCTAAGACGAACGCAATGATCCGATCATTTTTGTATGCCGCGCCCACCGTTGATACCGCATAATGCAAAAAAAAAAAAATCATCAATGGTGCTCAAGGAGCAACATCAACAATAACAATGACATCCTACCACAATCAAATTGAGGTAGGGCATGGTTATTCCAAGGCTTACCCCTCGACCACGATCTAATCTAAGCGGCCGACAATAATGATAGCCGACAACTTTCGCTAATATCACCACGGATACAAGAGATTATAACATATTAAGTACACCATAAATAAAAAATTTAAGGGTGAGAATTAACACAAGCTTCAGCTAAGAATTGTATTTTAATCAGATTATGCATATTTATTGTGTGATTATCCCAAAATATTATCTGATATTTATCCTCCCAGAAAAATCATTACCCAGCAGATGTATATGGATTTCATCTGCACAATCTGATTAAAATGCACTGTTGCAAAGAGTGGGATTTTAATTATTAAATTTTATGAATTATAACTATGATACTAGACACATGAAAAAGAAGCACGTGCGGAAATAAAGTTTAATCGAAGAATTAAATTTTCGGCTGTAAAAAAAATATAATTTTTTCACATTATGTACTAAAATTAGACTAAACATTCACTTGCATACAATAATGAATATCAACCTATATTGAATAACTTGATTAAAAGAACACTAGTTTTTTTTTTAACTCTAAAATCTTGTAAAACTAAAAAGGCTATATGTCCACCTGTTTAAAAACCCTGTTTTTTATATAAGATAAAACAGGTAAATATCGAAATAAAATATATTTATTTCACTTAAGAAAACAGCTACTTTTTATTAACTTACAAAAAAAAATTCTTAGTAACAGGAAGAGAACACATGTAACTGCTGTTATTCACTTTTAATGGAAGTTTTATAGTTATACATATGATAATGTTAAAATCAAACATTATAAGTTACAACATTACATTCTGTACATGCTGATTGAAGCCTAAACTGGGGTGGAGAAGCTCACTAACACCTTACTGGGGTTTGCCTGACTCACCTGTTTGCTAAACCATGGTTAGACCCTCATCATTCCTCTTCATCAGATTGTGATGCTGATCCAGATGCAGCCTTCTTCAACATCTTTGTAGAACGATGATCAGGCATTATACCTGCATATACAAGTCATTCAAATGTTTTTTTATAAATTTCTCAAACAAATATCATCACAATGCATAAACATATCAACTCATCTTCTCGTGAGACCAGAACAAAGTTCTCTTGGAACATCAATCCTCGGAGAAAAATCGGTGTAAACATATTGCAAAAAAATGATATTTGATGGAATATTGACTCCTACATTGAGAATTTAGAGTGGGCTTGTCTGTCATCCCTCTCCTTCGTCAGCCATGTCCCGCGTATTCCGCCATGTGAGAGGGAGTGTTGGAGCTCTAATGGTATTGATTTCTATGCAATAAGAGTATCAAAGGAACATCCTCAGTTTCAATCTTTTAGGGTTCATTTGGCGCGCAGAGTTATCGCTCTGGCAAGTTTAGACAAAAACACCAACCCATTTTACACCGGTTTGACATGCAATGCTTGCAACATTACTCGTAGAAAAATCTCAGTTTGAACCTAAACGAGAACACGGTTCTAAGAGCGAGATCGGGCACTCGCAAACCAAAGTTCACAGCCGCCACAGTTGAGTCAGAAGGATCCTAAGACACTGCATCAAAAATTTCCATCTGTGTGGACGTGGTGTGGAAGATTAAAAGATTAAAAGCAACTATTTATTCATCACTGAGCATAAAAATATTTAATTAAAAGAAGACAAATTAGAAGAAGTGGAAATCCTTGCAAAGAAACAACAATTTAACTACATACACAGAACCGAAGCGCTTAAATTTAGGCTCTGTTTGGCACGACACCCAAAGCGAGACAATATTCCGATCCATCATGACAGTTTGGTAGCTCAGTATCCTGCGCCGTCATTTTATATTATGCGCTGCAGAACAACGTCAGAATGGTGTTTTGGATCGTGTCAGGGCACCTGTGTTGAGCAGTAGCAGCCCAAAATGATGTTCCACGCAGTGGGCCAAACATAGCCTTAGCAAGCATAAGTTAAAAGCTCAAACAAATAGGTAGCAAGTACATAACAAGGGGTGATGGAATACACAGACATATATATGTTAGTGGAAAAGACACAAGGTTCACTGTGCACAGTTTTTCATTTGCAACTTCAGTACTCCAGCTGTTGCAGGGGTTAGACCTATCACTCCTAAGTGTCAAGATGTTCTTCAAATTAGAACCAAAACCTAAGTGTCAAGGTGTTCTTCAAATTAGAACCAGAACGTTATTTGGTTTGACTGGTCCTGGTATCAGTTCCGGTATCTATTGCGGGTTCAACAAAATTTTTGGAACCATCGTGTCAACAGTTCCGGTTCAACAAAAACTAGAACAAAATTATTCACTAACTATCCGGTCCGATTCTATGCGGTTCCGGTTCAGTTTCGGATCAGTTTATATTCCTAATGACATTTAAAATAGATTGCCTTTGCATTTACTAAATTATTACTAGAATCTCTCATATTTTTGATCTCATTCTTATAACTATCAAAAATGGTTGGAGGAGATCGAGTAGAATTCATACTATCCATCAAGTTGAACAAAAATTTAAATAGAAACTAAATAATAAACAGAAATATACATAACAAAGAACAGATCATTGTAGAAAACAAAAATCTATAGTTGAAATAATGTAGCAGCTATGTAATGCAGAAAAACATAAGCAATATAAATCTTAAAAATCAGATCAAATGAGAAATTAATACCAAATCACCAACAAACATAGAGCTCAAAAATCAAATCAAAGAAGAGTAAATATTTAATAAAAAATCTGCAAGTTAAAGGGCTTACAATGAAAAAAATGATAAAAATCAATTGAAATGCACAGGCGGCCAGATTATTTAGCTAAATGTCAAGTTCCATCTAACCATAATTTTAAAAAATTGCAAGTTAAAATACTCTGTGGGTGGAAGAGACGAAGTGTTGCCCTGCAATCCTTGGAATGTCGTGGGGAAGGAAGAGGCGGGAGGAAGTAAGAGCAGAGAGGAAGAATTTGAAGATTTGAGATCGGGAGGATAAAAAAGAGTCGTGATGGATAAAAAAGAGTCGCGATGCCATAATGTCGTGGAAGGAAAGCTGGACAGGAATGTGTAGGACGCTGGGGTATGTGAACATTTCTGTGATATATTGAACGATAATGAATGTATAGATTCTCAGGCTTGTGAAACGGTTTCGTGTTAAATTGAACGATAATGATTTTGCATTATAAGAATGTACGGCTGATTTTGAAAGTATTGTGTTAGCAAAAAAAAACAGGTTTATTTGCTTATAGTATAGATATATTAAATTAAACAGGTTGTGGTTCGCCGATTCGGTTTTGATTCAGTCCGATTTGAATCGGGCCTAAAAATCTAAGAACAGTTTGAACTTGTTGGTTTGCGGTTATGGTTCTGGTTTCGGTTCGGGTAATGTAAAGGAACCGCACTGAAACTATTGTTGCTCACAATTCCAAAATTAAAACCGGACAAAAATAATTCACTAATGGTTAGGTCCCGGTTTGATGCGGTACACTGATTTTGTTCCAATTCGGTTTACGACTTTCGGTTCAAAGCGACAAGTTTAGCAAGGGTACCGAATATGCAACATCCCACGGCGAGAATATCTTTAGCTTTGGAGATTATGGTGGGGAAGGCTGGTCAAATGGAGAGGGGAGGGCGGGGATAACTTCCAAGTTTCGACACTTTGGCACTTGCGGTTATACTCACAACTCATTGTAGGCAAAGAAGCATAAAGCAAGAGATGGGAGGAGTTCGTCGGCAATCACAAGGTTCGTCGACGAGGATCTATAGTCACATTGTCGACAATATGGAGGAAGAAAAATAGCGAGAGTTTAGGTCGAACCATTGAAGTGCGGGAGAACAGAGATAGTGTTTTAACTTAGCTTTTAGTTACAAGTTCTAATTAAAAAAAAACAAATTAAGCACAATATGTAGGGCTTACTATATCGGGTTCACCCGATATATCAACCGGTATTTTGAAACCATTATTTTTGCTCTTGTAGAGTAATAAAAGAAATATTTAATTAATTTCTCACATGCATACATACAAGTATTTGTGCACTAATATAAGAAGAGAGGAAGGAGCAACAATCTCATTCTAAGATGTGAGACTAAATCCTAAGGAGGTAGTGGGCTCCAACTGGGTCTTGCAATGGGCCTTTGTATATATTTCATTCAACAGTCCTGCGCAAGCTGGAGCATACAGATCATATGCACCAAGTTTGGACAAGAACTAATAAAATAGCGGAAGCGATAAGGCCTTAGTGAAAATGTCTTAATTCACTTTAAGCGATAAGCAACTTGCCCAACAACAAGAACATGTTTTAATTCCAATTTCTTCAGTTGAACCTTCTCTTGAATGAAGTGGCAATCGACTTTGATGTGTTTGGTACGTTCATGGAATACGAGATTTTTGGCAATATGTTAGCAGCTTGACTATCGCCAAAGGGAGTAACCGGTGAGGAGAGTTTAACACTCAGGTCACTTAGGAGGCTTTCCAAACATGTAAGCTCAGATACCACAGAGGTCATTGAACGATACTCAGCTTCGGCAGATGAGCGTGCAACCACAAACTGCTTCTTGTTGTGCCAGGTGATAAGGTGTCCACCAAAGTATGTATAATATTCATTTGTGGAACGATGATCATCCAGAGAGCTAGCGTAGTCAGCATCAAAGTAGGCAATAAGAGATAAGAAAGAAGAAGGCTTATATACAAGCCCTTGTCCAGGAGCAGTTTTCAGATATCGGAGGATGCGCTCAACTGCCTTGAGGTGAGAGATCCGTGGAGCATGCATGAATCGACTGACAACTCCAACAACAAATGATATATCAGGTCTTGTAACTGTAAGATAAATCAGCTTCCCTACAAAACGACAATAATACTCTGGGTTTGGAAGGAGCAAATCGGAGTCGGAGACATGAACACAGAGCTTGTGATTGACATTCATAGGTGTGTCAGCAGGTTTGCATCCAGAGTAGCCAATATCATGAAGAAGGTCAAGACATTATTTCCGTTGAGATCGCACAAGGCCATCAAGACGTCGGGCTACCTCGAGACCAAGAAAGCACAGAAGATTTCCCAGATCTTTGGTTTGGAAAGTAGAGGCCAAGTGTTGTTTGATCATGTGTATTCCTTTGAAATCATCACCCGTAATCAAAATATCATCGACATAAACCAAGAAAATCAATGCGCCTGTCGGACGATGACGAGTGAATAGAGAGAAGTCGTCCGAGCTTCGAGTGAACCCAACATGACGAACAACCTGACTAAAATTGTCAAACCATGCTCGAGGAGACTGTTTAAGACCATAAAGAGATTTTTTGAGGTGACATATAAGGGACTCCCACGTGGTCTCAAAACTGGGAAGTTGTTGCATGTAGACAGGAAGTAGATTGACATTGAGAAAAACATTTTTGACGTCCAATTAATGCAACTGTCATTGTCGATGAACAGCTAGGGAGATCAAGACACGAATAGTATTCAGTTTTGCGACAAGCGAGAAGGTCTCATCATAATCGAGGTCATGTTGCTGAGTAAACCCACAAGCCACAAGACGAGCTTTTAGACGATGAACGGTCTCATCCGGATCATGTTTGATGGTGAAGACCCACCTGCAGCCAACATAAGTCTGGCCAAGAGGCAGAGGGCCATTTCCTCATTCATGGCCACCCGCCACCCTGGACACTGAAGAGAGTTAGAGGTGGAAATAGACGACAAAGAAGTTGCGAATTTGTGAAGCACCGGGGAGAGGCAATGCAAGGACACATAATTGGCCAGAGAGTGAGCAGTAAACGTTGGTGCTGAATCTTCAGGCCGCGCGATATCATTAGTAGAGGGTAATTGTCGTAGGGTATCAGAACGAGGAAGGAGATGAGTGTACACATGAAGAAAAGCGGTTTAGAAGGTGTACTGTGATTGGGGTTGGGGTGAGTGGTGGAAGATGAGAATTAACAGGAATGATAGGGCGCGGTAGATTGGAGGTGTTGGAGGAGCTGTACGGAAAGAGTAAAAAGGCTGGTCTTCGATGAAGGTCACATCCGCAGATGTAACAACCTTGCGATCGTCTAGAGAATAATAAACATAACCTTTCTGAGTGCGAGAGTAACAAACGAACATATATTTGGTAGAGCAAGCTTGTCGGTGGAGGGACCAAGGTAGTGAACATATCAGATACATCCAAAAACGTGAGGCATGACTGGAAAGGGAGGTGTGGATGGAAATAAAAGACTAAAAGGAGTCTCATAGTTGAGAATAGAGGAGGGTGCGATTGATAAGACATCAAGCTGTAGAAATTGCGAAATTCCAATAAAACTTGGGAACCTGCATTTGAAACATAAGTGAGCGAGCGACCTCAAGAAGGTGACAATTCTTGCGCTCAGCTACACAATTTTGTTGTGGGATATAAGCACATGAGGTTTGATGGATGACCCCAAACACAGTACAGAGATTACTAAACGCATAACTATTCATGCACATTGTCGGTTCGTGTTTTAATGGAGCTAGAAAATTGTGCACTAATCTCAGCAATAAATGCACGAAACACTCGAGTTATTTCAAAACGATCGTGAAGTAAATACAACCATGTCATGTGAGAGTAATCATCAATAAATGTAAGAAATAACGGTAACCAGAAACACTGGCCGTTTTATAAGGTCCCCAAATATCAAAATGTACTAAAGCAAAAGGAGCAATGCTCCGAGTACAATGAGGTAGAAAAGAAGAACGATGTTGTTTTCCGAAGATACAAAACTCGCAAGTAAAGTCAGTGACGGATAGATCGGAAAGAGCTTTCTTAAGAATTGGAAGAGGAGCATGCCCAAGACGCAGGTGCCAATCAACAGAATTAACGGAGGGGAAAACGGTGGGAGAAACGTCCAGAATGTAGAGCTCGTTGGACAATCGCCCTTTACCAATGATATTTTGCGTCCGTAGATCCTGCACAACAAAAGAAGAGGAAGAGAAGGTTACAGAGCAATCAAGGTTATGAGTAAGTGAACTAACAGAAAAAAAGGTTAAAAGGAGAGCCCGAAACATAAAGAACCGAGCGAAGACATATAGATGAAGTGAGGGGCACATCGGCAGAACCGAAAACTGGGATGGTGTCGCCATTGACCATTGTGATGAACTTGGGATGCGGAGAAGGCAAGTACTGAGGCGGTTTCTATGGAGTAATATGGTGTGTGAAACCAGAGTCCATAATCCAAGTTGGATTATGTGAATGACAAGAGATACCTTCATTGGAGATAGGCGCAACTGAGCCAAATGAACGACTGATCAACCCCTATAGATGCTGGAGCTGGGTGCGCAAGGCATCAATGTCAGTGCGGTGGTGGAAGAAGTATCGACCGCAATGGAGGCATGTTGTTGTAGGGGCACACCATGCTTACGATAGCATGTTTCCTCAAGATGACCATCCCGACCACAATGAGTACACTTAGAACAAGTCCATCTGTTGCGACCCCTACCCCGAGAGTTGGTGTGATCTCCACGAGCTGATGGAGGAGTGGAGTGAGATGTAGAAGAGTGTTGGAGGAGAGCCGAAAATAGAGTCCCGGGAGCAGGGGGGTAACCTTCAAAAGCATGAAGCACATATCCGAGAGAGAAGGAATGGTGGAGGAAGAAAGGATTTGAGCCCGGACGCTGTGGAGATGAGGCGGAACACGGTCCATCATCATGGAGATGTCAACAACTTCTTTCTGGGCACGTTAGACAGCGAAGTCCGTTGTTGGAGGCTGATGTTGAATCCAGGCCTCGACTACAGTTTTGAATTGCGCAACAAAGGAGGTTAAATCTCCAGTCGCCCCTGATTCGAGAGATTGGAGGTCTGTGATAATGTCAAACAGGTGTTGCAAGGTGTCCTTGCCTGAATAGAGAGAGTGAAGTTCATCCCACGTTGCTTTGGCCGTCTCATGATACATGATCATACAATATAGTTCACTGTCCATAGATTTAGGATCCATAATTGGACACGGCCATCATCATGGAGCCATTCCTCGGTGGGGTCAGTAGGTTTATCCTTAGTCAGATGATGAAGGAGACTTTTGGTCTGAAGAACACGACGAACGGAGTGCACCCACTTAACAAAGTTTTTCAACCCACTAAGAGAGATAGTGGTGATCCGAAGCTCATCTCGAATTTCAGGAAGAGGAGTCGCAGCACGGGCTAGAAGGGACAGGGCATCATTCAAGTCCATTGAATAGGAAGGACGACTTGGATGACGCAGTCATGCCGAGTACTTGGAGAGGATGTGCGCAAGCACAAGGAGAAAAAAATTCTGCAGTCGGAAACTTTGCGAGGAGTGTGACGCGATGGCGGAGCTCTGGCGGGCAGCTGGAGCTCGACAGAGTCTTGGTGGAGCTCTGTGGACAAGAGCTTGGCGATTAGGCAGGGAATGCGCAGCAGGATAATGACAAGCATGCGAGAGGCAGGCACGCGAGGATGCGAGCGGGAGCACTGTGTACAGCTGAAGGCAAGACGACTAGGCAGGTCGCGGGAATGCGAGCAGTCGAGCAGGTTGGAGCAAACGAGATGTTGGGAGGTCGCTGATCAAAGCAGAGAGCGAGTCTGGCAGTTAGAGAGGGCAAGATGACTAGGCAGATCGCGGGAATGCGAGCAGGTTGGAGCAAACGAAACACCGCAATCAACATGAGGTCGGCGAGCAGGCTGGAGCAGGTCGCAAGTATGTGATCAGGCGATCAAGCTGGAGCAGACGAGACGCTGGTGCCAACAGGGGTGGTCGGCAAGCACATCATGTGGTGGCGATTTGAGCGGACAGACGAGGAAAGTTGTCTGTAAAAAGCCAACCAGGTGGGTCCCGGTACGTAGCAAAGGCACGCTATAAAACCAGTGGAGAGGAGGGTAGGAGGAGTGGGGAATGGCGCGGAGGAGAGGCTCTCAAGCAGAGGGGTGGACTGAGAACGGAGTCCGCCTTGCCGCGCAGACTGGAGGGACCTGGCGCGGAACGAACCAAGAAAAAAATTTTAGGACTCGTTTAACTCTGATACCATGTAGAGTAATACGAAAATGAGAGAAATAAATAAAATATTTTATTAATTTCTCACATGCATACATACAAGTATTTGTACACTTATATAGGAAGAGAGGAAGGAGCAACAATCTCATTCTAAGATGTGTGACTAAATTCTAAGGAGGTAGTAGGCTTCAACTAGGCCTTGCAATGGGCCTTTGTACATATTTCATTCAACAGTTCTAAATGTTAGTGTCATAGAGCACTCCCAAATGACATGTCGTCTGACATTTCCGACATGTCAGATGATATTGTGAAGGTTCACAGTTGACAGCACAACATGCGAAACTCGAACATTGTTTTTGCTTGCTCACTTGAAATTAAGGCTCAAATTGTGACTAGTCGCCAAACTTGTATAAATATAACTGCTACGATCTTATTCCTGGATATAAATTTTAAAATCCTTTTGCATTTCATTTGAGCTGCATTTATTTGAGTCAATCTTGCATCACAAACACTTAGGGTTACATTAGCGTCGGCACATCCCCGTCATACAGCCTACCCTGCGTCAGCAAGACTTGTGAAAGGGTTTTAAAATAAAGGTTTTGATTTTAATCAAAACTTTCTCTCTAGTTGTTAAACCAATTACTATTTGATGAATGCAACATCTTGGTGGTATCATGCTATTCATAACTTGAGTAATTAGATCTCAAAATTGAATTCCTTCATGGTAAGTTGTAGGGCATTTACATGGTACAACCTAAAAGGTTGTGATGTTGCTGGAACATAATTATGAAAATGTTGTGAAACAGCTTGTACATACTGAAACGTGCATCACAGTGATATCAGAAGTTTAATGGCTTTATGCGACAAATTGGTTACGTCAAGAGTATTGCAAATCATTATTATCATATCGAAGGAATTGATAAAGACCGTACAATCATGATATTGTAGGTTGATGACATGATGATTGATGGAGCAAACACCAAAAGCAGATCAAAAAGCTGAAACACGAACTGTCGAAAGAGTTTGACATGCAGGACTTCGGCGAGGCAAACTCCAGATTTGCATCACACACAGTAAAAGTTCTGGTACGGTATAATTGTACATTACATTGATAAGGTGTTGAAGGAAACAAACGTGGTCAATGTACCTTGCACTTCAACTGCAGGTTAGTTGATAAATGTGATGAAGTATTAGATCAAACCTAGCTAATGCTGTGGGAACTGTGAGTTGATATATGTTAAATTCGATAAAGACACATTAGGAGGTGAATACTATGAGTGAACATAAAGAGGGAAACCATTACGAGGTGAATACTATTGAGTGAACATAAAGAGGGAAACCAACTATTCAAGAAGTTTGAATCCTAAACTAGCGTATGTGTATGCATGAGACTACTAGGCAACAACAACAACACTCAAGCCTTTATCCCACCATAGTGGGGTCGGCTATATGGATCCTCTGTCGCCATTGCGCCCTATCTTTAAGCATAGTCTCACTAATGCCTAGGTACATCATGTCTTTCCTTATAGTTTCATTCCAAGTCCTTTTTTGGTCTACCCCTCCTCCGTTTAACATGTCTAGTGACTAAACTCTCACAACGCCTAATAGGTGCCTCTAATGATCTCCTATGTACATATCCGAACCATCTTAAACGAGCTTCTCGCATCTTCTCTACAATTGGCGCCACTCCTGTCTTATCCCTTATACATTCATTCCTAATTTTATCCAGTCTCGTGTGACCACACAGTTGAATATAATTATTATGTTTTTATGTTTTTTTTCTTTTTGGAACTATATATGTACGCCCGGTTTAGGGCATTCTAATCTGATCAATTACGTTCGACTTGGTATCAGAGCGAGGTTGGGAAATTTCCGCCGCTCCTTTGTCGCGTCGCCTGCTTCCGCTCGACGTCTCCCGCGCCGATCTCCTGCGCTCCTCTCGCCGCCAGCAAGGCTCGCGCTCCTCTCGCCGATCTCCTATCGCCTGCTCGCCGCCAGAAGGGCTCGCCGTGAGCGGCTGGATGCGTTAGCCGACGCATCTCCTCCAGTCGGCCGACGCATCTCCTCCATTAGCAGGGCTCGCCCTTTTTTCCGCCTTCTCTTTCGGCTTGCCGTTTTGTCCTCCATGGGGGCTGCCGGAGACGCCTCTCTTCCATCCTCGGGTGCTCTCTTCGTTTTTCAGATTTAGTCTGCACCCGTAGGATGTTCTCTCATTCCTCTTGAGATCTTCTTTTTTCTCTATGGGAGATACTTCCAGCCCAGATCCTTCCACTTTTTCTCCCTCTTCTCAATCCGGTGCTCTTCCCGGATCTTTGGCCCCTCCATCTTCGGCTCTTCCGGTTGATGCTTTGCATCGTTCCTCGGGTGATCCTCCTCGGAGTCATGGCCAGTCTTTGAAGATTACTACAGTCGCCTTGGATGGCACAAATTACCTGGAATGGTCTAGGGCGGCTCAACATGCAATTCGCAGCCACCAGTTGTATGGTCTTATTGATGGTACTATTGTTGAGCCATCACGTTCCGATCCCTCGTGGCGCAAATGGGATGCGGACAATTCGTTGGTCGTCTCGTGGCTGCTTCATTCGATGTCTCCTCAGGTGTATCGAAGCTATATGTTGTTGGACTCCGCATATGATATTTGGACGAGAGCCCGTGATACTTACTCCCAGGCAGGCAGTTCGATGCAGGTATATGAGCTCACTCGCCGTGTTCTGGAATTGAGACAGGGGACTATTCCCGTTGCCGCCTACTACTCTGAGTTTGAGCGTCTTTATCAGGAGTTAGACTTCTTTAATACCTTTACTGCTGCTTGTACGATTGATGCGGTGGCACTTCAGAAGGATAAAGACCGTTTCCGTGTTCATGTCTTCCTTATGTGCCTTAGCATGGAGTTTGATGCTGTTCGTCTGCACATTCTCCATCGTGAGCCTCTTCCCTCCCTTCGGGAGGCATTCAGCATGCTCCTCAGTGATGAGAATCGCCGTCGCACTCTTGGTTCTGCTACCGATCACTCTGCGCTGGCAAGTATGACTCGTGCTCCTTCCCCTGTTTGTAGTCATTGCGGGAAGACAGGCCATGTCAAAAGCTCTTGTTTTCGTCTGCACCCGCACCTTGCTCCAAGTGGTCGGGGCTCTAGTACCCGCGGTAGAGGAGGGTACCGTGGTGGTGGTGGTGGTCGTCCCTCTGATAGCCGCTCTCAGTCTTCTGCTCACTCTACTGCCGTTCTGGACGATACCTCTGGAGGCCTGTCTACCGCTGAGTTAGAGGCCTTCCGACGCTTGTTGCGCTCTCACACTGACTCTACTCCTGCTTCCTCCCATGCTGCTGTTGCCACTTCAGGTCTGTCCAGTGCTCATGCCGTGTCTTCCACACCCTCCGAGTGGATAATCGACTCAGGTGCGACCGACCACATGACTGACTCTGCCTCAGGTTTTACCTCCTATACTCCCCTTTCTGGTCGTGATAAGGTTATTGATGCCAATGGCTCCCTCTCTGCCATTGCCGGTAAAGGGACAATTCCATGTTCTCCTGACCTATCACTTTCCTCTGTTTTACATGTTCCTTCTTTTCCCAGAAATTTACTCTCTATTAGTCACTTGACTAACTCATTACACTGTTCTGTGACATTCTTTCCCGATGTTTGTGTTTTTCAGGATCTGGCTACGAGGCGGACACTTGGCAGTGGTAGGAATGTCGGCGGCCTGTACTTGCTGAACCAGTCTTCTCCCAGTGCCCTATCTTCCACCAGATCTCCGACTCTTGATGATCTTCGACGATGGCATCAACGCCTTGGCCACCCTTCTCCTTTATATCTTACTAAATTGTTTCCTGCTTTTCATCATTTACTTCCGTCATTTTCTTGTGATGTTTGTGAACAATCTAAACATGTACGGTGTCGTTCTACTCATTTGTCTGTCCCTAGTCTGTATCCATTTGATGTTATTCACTCTGATGTTTGGGGTCCATCCCCTGTTCTCTCTTTATCTGAACTTAGATGGTTTGTAACGTTTATTGATTGCTACTCTCGCACTACTTGGCTTTATATGCTTAAAAAGAAAAGTGACGTTCTTTCTTGCTTTCAAAACTTTCATAAGATGGTGGTCCAACAATTCGGAGGCACAATACGTGTGTTACGTAGTGATAATGGTGGAGAATATGACGATCGCAGTGTCTTTGGGGCTTATCTTGCGGACCATGGTATAATCCATCAAACTACATGTGTCCACACCTCCACTCAAAATGGGGTGGCCGAACGGAAGAATCGGCAGTTGCTGGAGGTGGCCCGGTGCTTACTTCTTTCTATGCACCTACCTAAATCCTATTGGGGGGATGTTGTTCTTACCGCCGCACATCTCATTAACCGCCTTCTGTCCCGTGCTCTCTCGTTTGCTACGCCTCTCTCTCGCCTAGAACAAAAACACATTGTCCACACCTCTCATCTTCCCCCTCGTATCTTCGGCTCCGTGTGTTTTGTTCATGTCCATACCCCGCATCGTGATAAACTTGATGCGCGGTCCCTTCGATGTGTTTTTGTTGGTTATTCTTCTACCACCAAAGGGTATAGATGTTATCACCCTCCAACACGTCGGTATTATTGTACTGTCGATGTCACCTTTCGTGAGGGGGAGTCGTACTTTGGTCCTCGTCAGGAGGAGATGATTAGTACTGGTGCCGAGATGACCGACTCCCCGCTTCCGATTTGTGCTACTCATCCTTCTGTTCCTGCTCCTCCACCTGATCCCGTTCCGCCACCTGCTCCTGTTCCTTCTACCTCCGCTCCTCCGATCATATACACATACTCCCGTCGTCCCACGACTGTTGAGCATGTGCAGACTGAAGATGTTCCGCCAGTACCGGTGAATGCCTCCAGCCCAGATTCTGATGACGACCTCCATATTCCTCTTGCCCGTCTTATAGGTAAGAAGGGTAGCACTAAACATCCCATTGCCAACTACATTCGTTATGATCACCTTTCTCAGGCACATCAAGCCTTTGTTTCTTCTCTTTCATCTATTGTTATCCCTAAGACATGGCAGGAGGCTGCTCAGATACCTGAATGGAAAGCGGCAATGGAGGAGGAATTGCGTGCCCTGGACAAGAATAAAACATGCCAGCTGGTGAGCCTTCCTCCAGGGAAGCGAACGGTCGGATCCCGTTGGGTATTCACAGTTAAACAAAACCAAGATGGTGTTGTGGAGCGGTATAAAGCTCGTTTGGTGGCTCAGGGATATACCCAGGCCCAGGGCATTGACTACCAGGAGACCTTTGCTCCTGTTGCTAAGATGAACTCAATCCGCGTTCTTTTTTCTGTTGCTGCAAGTCGTAGATGGGAACTACTTCAGCTAGATATCAAGAATGCTTTTTTGAATGGTGATCTGGAGGAGGAGGTATACATGGATATTCCGCCGGGCTCTGTTATCAAAGGGTCCAAGGGGAAGGTGTGCCGGGTTCTAAAATCTCTGTACGGCTTGAAACAGTCTCTGAGGGCGTGGTTTGGGCGTTTTTACAAGTTCATGCTTCAACTTGGGTACACTCAAAGTCATGCTGCCCACACACTCTTTATTAAGAGAAAAGGTGCCCAGGTCTCTATTCTTATTGTGTATGTGGACGACATCATCATTACCGGGGATCACATGGAGGAGATCATTTACTTGAAGGAACAACTGAGCAAGGAATTTGAAGTTAAAGACCTGGGAAAGCTGAAATATTTCTTGGGAATTGAAGTGGCAAGGTCTCAACAAGGGATTTTCATCTCCCAAAGAAAGTATACTCTAGATCTTCTTGAAGAGACTGGGATGCTTGGGTGTGCACCCGTGGACACCCCCATTGAGGCTAATCACAAAATTGATGCAGATACTAGTGGAGAAAAGGTGGATGTCTCAAAATACCAACGTTTGGTTGGACGACTCATATACCTGTCCCATACTCGCCCTGACATTACGTATGCTTTGGGGGTCCTAAGTAGGTATATGCATTCTCCTTCCATTCGTCATCAGCAGGCGGCCTTTAGAGTGCTACGGTATCTCAAAAAGGCACCCGGCCGTGGGATCCTTTTCAAAAACGGCCAATCTTTAGAAGTTGAAGTGTTTACAGATGTTGATTGGGCTGGTAGTCAAGATGACAGAAAATCAACTACAGGGTACTGCACTTTTGTGGGAGGCAACCTCGTTTCATGGAGGAGCAAGAAGCAAAATGTGGTAGCTCGATCAAGTGCAGAGGCAGAGTATAGGGCAATGGCACAAGGTGTTTGTGAAGGATTGTGGTTGAGGACTCTCCTTCGGGACATTGGCCTTCAGGGGAACAATCCTATCATGATCTACTGCGACAACAAAGCCGCCATCAGTATTGCGCACAATCCAGTGCAACATGATAGAACCAAACATGTGAAAGTTGATAGACATTTCATCAAGGATCACCTAGACAAAGGGAATATCTGCACTCATTTTGTGAACTCATCCGATCAGCTTGCGGACGTCTTCACCAAGGGTTTATACAACGACAACTTCAAGGACAACACAAACAAGTTGGGAATGATCAATATATATTCCCAACTTGAGGGGGAGAGTTGAATATAATTATTATGTTTTTATGTTTTTTTTCTTTTTGGAACTATATATGTACGCCCGATTTAGGACATTCTAATCTGATCAATTACGTTCTGACTCACACATCCACCTAAGCATTCTCATCTCCGCAATTCCCCATGAGACTACTAGGCACGTGCGAAAAATCACTCTGTCAAAACATGTATAACAAGAGTCAAAATAATGTTTCTCTACTCTATATTTATTACTTGAGTTGTACTAGACAAGTACGAACATGAACTTTTGTGTTCGTACATTAGAGTGCTTCTTGAGGATGTATGTGAGAATGTGCATGCATACATGATAGGGTCAACCAGAGGTTGATTTGTTAACTTGTTTTTAGTTTTTTTTCGGAAGGTCGATTTTCATATCCTAATTTAACTAAGAATACGAACTTGTGTATAGGAATGTTCTTAAGGTTGTCTATTTAAATAGTTGTTGGAAATGAAATATTTGAATTTTATTATTTCACATTCATTCTTGTCAAAAACTATCTAGTATCTTTCCCCGTTCTCTCTTTATCTCCCTGCTTAGCCGAGCAGATAGGTCACACATAGGGAAGACCAGTTACCAACAAGAATAAGAGCAAGTGAACTGGTAGCTAGGGAAACAGCCAAATTTGATTTCAATCATTGTAGGCGCAAGAAAAGATGAGAACTCATAGTTCACAACTATCCACCCCTTAAAACCCCAGTAACCAGAGTAATAGATTCTAAACATCACCTCTATCTAAGATTGATGTGTGTAACAATTAGGAATGGTACATTAAGGAATTATTATATTAGATGATAACTACAGTAGAACCTATTGAAAATAAGAATTTATAATGATTCAAGCATATACAATAAACTGAGAAAGGTCGGAAGACACATCTATAGATAGAATGAAAACTTATTAGGAGGGAAGAAAGAGTAAACTAGCATGGATATATTTTCTATAAAAAAAATAGCTCACAATAAATTTATCATCTCAAGAAGCCCTCATAGGGGGGAAATGGATTATACAGATTACTAAAATCAACTATCGACTGCAATTAGTTGCATAATAGTTGTTAGTACTGATTATGAAAATCACCTTAATTGGTTCAGGGTCGGACAATTTATTGATACTCTCAATTACTTTGTTGTCATTGATGATGGGAATCATATAGTTCCTTACTCCTCAATTTAGTTTTGACGTTAATTTATTGAGCAAACTATAGTAAATGACATTTTTATCTCCATTTTGCTTGATTGAAGGCCATATGAATAAATCTATCGAATAAACACAGACGCCTTCATGAACTGTACTCAAAGTGTGCAGTTATTTGATAGTATCAACTATGCAAGTTTGAAGAGGTTAAAAATAGCTCACAATAAATTTACCGTCTTAAGGAGCCCTCAATGGGAGGAATGGATTTTAAGGATTCAGAAAGTCAAGTACAAATAGTTGCACAAGACTAATAGTCGTTGCTGCTAATGATGATAACATGCATTAATTAGTTCAAGGTTGGACAATTTATTTTGACTCAATATGGCCCAAGAAGAATACGGAGAACTACATGACATCAGACGAAGAATTAAATATATCACAATGCATTGTGGTGAAAAATAAATTCGTATTTAATCGATAATTTAAAAAATAAAAATAAGCAGGAGTTTAACAATCAATTTTTTTTAAAAGTGCTAGAACAGAGACCTGTAATCATCCACCTAAGAATCTTGACTTGCAAACAAAAAGTGAATAATACCTTCACTCCATTAATTGAAGTTCTCTATAACATTTACTTCATGGACTTATTTACTGCTTTAGAAATGCATAGTAGAATGGAGTATGCTTACTGTTGAAAATTTATAAAAGTGAACTGTAGGGGAAAAATCAACAAGGAAAGTAGGGAAGCTGACAACTATACAAGTCGATGACTACAAGTCACCAATGATTATAACCCATTGACAAGTACAACCGCTGCAGACTAGTAAAGATGTCCTCGGCGAGGTGCTAAAGAAGATGTTCAGAAATGCAGAATATGAGAAGGATCCACTCAAAATCTCACATGGAATTTAAAAAGGAGAATTTTTTTCTACTTAAAAAGATATCACTTGTAATGGAGGGTCGGATCACCATAATTATAGCCATCTCCTAGTTTTTGTGAGTTACTCGGCCTATAAGGGAGAGAAAATTAAGTAATCTTCAAGACACCAAATTCTCTCTGCATGTGATTCCACTAAATTTGCGTGTTTTTGTGCGACAAGACTAAGATTTCCTCAAATAATCTAATTAACTCCCATCTTAACCTCAAATTATTCCTCATTTCATCTTATCCATTTCTCTAATTAAGAGCAGCTAATCATAAAGGAATGCACACTATTACTCTGGATTTCTCTTAATGTTCGTTCAGATAGAAATAATTGGAATTATAGGCAAGAATTCAAATCAATTACAACCTCCACAGGAACTGAAATTGGTTTGAATTCCAATTATATTATTCTATTAAACAACATAACTTAGTATGCAAAAATTGAATCGACAATTCTACTATTTAGTTGGAGAAAAAAGTTCAAGCACAAGAATAGAAATTATTAATAATAAATTATATACAATATAAATTGCAAATGAACAGTATAGAAGAAAATCATAAAATTCAAGTAAAAATGCATCAAAAGTAGTACATGACATAATCAAGAGGAAACAATTCATGACTAACTCTTTCCAATGCATTATATAACACCCTCCTATGTAGGTAAAATATATACGAACTTTATATTAGCATCACACACTCCTAAGACATTTGTTGTGATAGCTTGCTTCCAATTTAAGTATCTACCTAGTCTTTTGTTGGAAATGTTACTTTGTATACCATCTAAGGCGCCAAAACAGTCTTAATGAAAATGAATGATTTATATTTAGTACATCAAATGTATTAAATGTTATGTGCAATTGATTCCTAAAAAATCACTTCTTTGTTACAATGTTACATTGAACAAGAAATGAACCATTGCTCAGGTACAGTTGATTGAAACAATATCTCTGCTTCGTTATATAATCGCCTCAAAACTGTCCTTTGTAAGTATGATTTCCGTCAAAATCAATGGATTCTTTAGGTATACAATGGTTCGGCATGACCATGGATGCAGGCATGCAGCAAGAGTTGTTACAACTACCACTTTTTTCATTAATATCATTTTACACCTATTTCTCGAAGTTGCAAAAATTTCCTTTCGTAAGATATCATTTCTATCAGAATCAATGGATTCTTTCATTGGGTATAAATGGTTCATTAAGACCACAGATGATTCAAGAATTGTTACAACCGCCACCGTGTTCATTAACATCCTAATACTCTTATTTCTCGAAGTTACAAAAGTGTCCTTAGTAAGACATCATTCCCATCCAATGGATTCTTTGGGTATACAATGGTTCATTATGATCACAGATGCAGCGAGAGTTGTAACAACCATCACCTTGTTCATTAACATCCTTTTACGCTTATTTTTCAAAGTTACCTAGTACATATAGTATATAAAACATAAAGGGCAATGGGAGATAAAAAACACATATCTAAGAATCACTATTACATCAATATTCTTAGTAAGGAATAGCCATGCGATTCTAGAAGCACAAGTCAAGGATCTTTAGTGGGAATATTTATATCTGAATTCAAAATTTTATTTACCAGCTATTTATGGTAACAAATGCTGTGAAGGGTAAAATGCAAACATAAGAGCAATCAGCCAAAACATTATGCAACCTAAGAACATTCACCACTAGAGAATCAAACTACGCACTAGGAAGTCCAATAAACTATGTAATTGTAGTCCATATTAACGAGAACAAAACTCAAATCCAACAAGGCACTAGGGAATCTTAACCCTAGCTTAGAACATGCTCAAATAGTAAAAGCTTAATATCTTTGTTCTTGCATCTTTGTTCTTGCAGAGAAGAGCGAGTGCGACTAAGGGAGATCAAGGATGGCAGTGGAAGGATAGTGAGTGAGACAGAATAAACTGATGAGATCAGCAGTGATGGGAATGGCACCTGCAGTGAAAGGAATATGAATAGAGTATATACTTCTACTTCATTGCAACTTTCTAACTGCACACCCTTTTTAGTTAAGCAGCAAGCAATAATCAAATTATAGCATCCCTTACTCCATTAATAACATTTGATGCAAAAAAACATAATAGTCACACACAATTATTCACCATCATACACTGATATCACCATTTCATTTGACCAAGCAGCTGAATCAAGAACTAAAAAAATTGCATATAAAGATATAATTTTTATGCAACCACTAAAATTTGGGGCATGTCTCCAAACCTTATTTATATTTATAGAACTAACTATAAATTCTTATTAATCAATGGTAGATATCCTAACAGAATTTGGGTATCAATCAACTTTTTACTAAATGAGGATCAAAGCATAAGATTGCATAAGAATGAATAAGTAGGAACTACATCAAAATCTAAATACAACAAGAAGAATCATTACGAGAAGATAATCTCATTGAATGAACACTAGAGGAAAATTTTTCTTCATTATTTAGTATTGTAGTTATCAAGCAATAGTGAACCGACAACAAAACATCAATATCGCCAGGAATACCGATGACGCACAATTCTACAAATAAAAGTAATAAATGTGTAATGAGTTAATCTATTTTGTACAAAACTAAAAGCAAAGCTGATATATTTACACTCATTTTCAGTGTCTTTGAGAAGAGGATGAACTAATATAATTGAGCTGATGTAAACAAAATACAGCAAACATAAAAAACAAAAGAGAAGTGAATTTGCATCAATTTCTATGGAAGGAACAGCGAAGGGAATTCACTGAGCTAATTAGGTCAACGAACAAAAAAAACACTATCTTAAATTCTTAATGATATTACTGTTTATCTTACCGTCTACGAAGTAGGAAGAGGATGGCCACCCGCGCTGGGTGTTGCGAGAGAGCGCCTCCTCCTCAGTGAGAGATTTCTCCGTCCGGAAAGGAATACCTAGATCGAGTCCATGGCCCCGACGCCTCGGAGGGACCCAGTAGGAGGATCCCGGGACGAACGGGATCCATGCGGGGGCCGATTTCTGTATGATGAGTATCTGGATCGCGTCCTCCAGTCTCCGCAGGCTGAGGACTTCCACCTCGACATTGGAGGCGTCGGTTCCCTGGCCAAGGTCGATCTCCACGAGCTGTCCTACCTCCGGCCGGTCGGAACGCAGGCGGACGCATGAGAGGCGCGACGGATGCAACCGCGCGAGGCCGACGGATCTTATTCCGCGTAGAAAGTGGCCGGAGGGAGGGATGTCGCGAGCTAGAGATTGAGATTCGCGGATTAGGGTTTTACATAGGACTCGCGCCATTGGAAGTCCGTGATGAGGAGGGAGGGAGAAGGGCGAGGAGAAATAGATGACAAAGATGGAGGCGGCGGTGAAGTAAAAATGAGTTCTTCGTGAACAGGAATGAATAATAAAGATCTTACTAAAATATCTTAAAATTTTGTATAAATATTAAAATTATTGTCCCACTCTGGTTCAACCGTTCAAGTGACCTTCGATTTTGCTATTAGCACATTAATTTAATTTTTTTTCTTCACAAACAGCTAATCACAAACCACTCATGAGGCTCTGTTTGGCGGGGCGTTTTGAGAGCTGCACGCCGCAGATTTTTAAAACGCCCCGCCAAACAGAAATTTAGGGCCAGCAGTAGAAACATCCACCGCTCAAAAATTCCGATAAACTGCGATTTTGGAGTCGTGATTATTTTTCACGACTCCTGATCGCGGAAGCGGCGCGATTCCTCTTGCCCTAGCGCGACCCAGACTTCTGGCGACGACCCGAGGGCAATCTCCCATTTCTTCCAGCCGCACTTCTTCTTCCTCACGGTCGACGACAACATCTCCCAGCGGCCCTTCCTCCTCCTCATCCTCGACGACATCTCCCAGCCGAAGAAGCTCCAAGGTCGGTAACCGACGGCGATCTCCCAGTTCTTCCAGTCGCACTTCTTCTTCCTCACGGTCGACGACAACATCTCCCAGCGGCCCTTCCTCCTCCTCATCCTCGACGACATCTCCTAGCCGAAGAAGCTCCAAGGTCGGTATTCCTTCTTCCATCGCCAATTGGGGTCGTTCGAATTTCTTCTTCCAGAACCACTTCTGACTGCTTGAGGTACTCCTATTTTGATGTTCGCAGGCTATACTTGACTCCTTTCAGCAACTCCTTCGCCGCCGGCAGTATATGTATAGCTCCTCCTCTTATTTCTTTCCCCTTAACTGTAGAAATCATTGTTAAAATTTAGATCTAATTTTTTTTCAGGCATTATAGGAATCGATGTAGAATGTAATGGATCCATTCATATGTTGTGCTTTTTTACTTGTTATTTATGTTGTGATTTTTACTTGTTATGAATGTTTTGGATCCATTCAAATGTTGTGTTATTACCCGTTTTGAATGTTATAATGTTATTTTGATACATTCATAATGTTGTGTTAATTTTATTTGGATTATTTTTTATGTTTGGTAATTTAGATGGTAATATCGAAAGATGGTGGGATATCGGCCAACTGGGAGTCAACCCATGTTCTTATATTTTGCGATCTTTGTATCAGAGAGATAGATTTAGGGAATAGACCAACCACTCATTTCAATAAAGAGGGTTGGGTGAATTTGATGAAAAATTTTAAGGAGCGAACCACCTTGGAGTACACTCGTGCACAAATGAAAACAAGTGGGATCAATTGAAGCGTGATTGGAAATTATGGCGTGAACTTAAAAGAGGCGAGACAGGGCTTGGTTAGAACCCGACTAAACGGACGATAGACGCTTCAGATGATTGGTGGAAGGAAAGAATTGAGGTTAGTTACTAGCGTGTTTTTTACATTTTAGTTTTTGTAATTACTATTTTTCATGTCTAACAATTATTTCAATTTTTTAGATGATCCCTAATGCAAAGAAATTCCGTTCTGCTGGTATACCTCCGGAGCTTGAAGAAAAATTAGAAAAAATGTTCAGCTTGGTTGTTGTTACAGGGGATAATGTATGGATGTCTTCGTCTGGAGAGTTGCCTTCTCTTTTCTCCCAGTCGGACACCTTATCAGGGGATGATGACCCTATCACAGAACAAAATAACACAAGCTTTTGCAAGTGATGATATTGGCTTAACTACACCCGGTCAAAGTTCCCAAAGCGGAGTTAATTCAAAAAGAAAACGCAAGGGAAAGAAACTGGATATGGGGGTAAAACAGGTTATGCTATCACATGTTGAGAAGTTATGCTCCTCTTCCGATGTTATTATGCAGCGTGTTGCAGCACCCGTAGTTCCACCAAGCATATATCTACTGCGAGAGGCTATTCAGAAACTAGAGAAAATATCCAGAGATCTTTGAGGACAGAAGGATTTATCATTTTGCTACAGTCCATTTCCAAACCCCGGTGAATCGAGTGACATTCCTGAGTATACCAGAGGATAGGAGGGTGGAATGGCTCAAGACCCACTACATGAACTCACTTGAATGATACCTTTTTCTATGTTATTCCTATTTTGCTCAAGACCCACTATGTTATTCCTATTTTGCTACTTCGAAATTTGAAACTTCTATGTTATTTCTATGTTATTTCGAAATATTGATAATGATTATTGTTTCATATTGTTAGGCTACTATAATGGCAACAGAGAATCATGATGATGATCTAAACATAAATGATGATGAAGAACTTGTATTAAATTATTATGAAACTCGTCAGCAGGAATGTGCTCACTTTGTCAACCTCCCGGCATCTAGTGTATGTGTGATCACTGAGTATGCCTCTTTATTTTTTGATAAAACTCCTTGCATGACATCCTCTCAGATCGGGCACAAATGGATACGTGAATTATTTTTGGGACATCCTGTGAGGTTTCACAACATGTTTCGAATGATAAAGTGTATTTTTTTTTATTTGCTAACATTGTTAGAACATACTCACAGGTTAAAGGGTACACAAAGAAATCAAGCTAGTGATATATTGGCAATCACAGTATATATTTTGGGTCACAATGAAACATTCAGGAAAGCAAGTGAACGATTTCAACATTCTACGGAGACTATAAGTCGATTATTCATGATCAGACTTCGTGCTCTGACTAATCTGTCCATGGACATCATAGCTCCTACTGATCCTCAGTTTCATGCTATTCCTTTACACATAAAAAATGATGAAAGATATATGTCATTTTTTAAAGATTGTGTCGGAGCTATTGATGACACACATGTTGATGCACGCATACCTGTTGAAAACCAAGTGCCGTATATTGGTCGTCATGGAAGTCCAACTCAAAATGTGATGGTTGTATGCGACTTTAATATGTGTTTTACTTACGTTGTTCCTGGCTGGGAAGTTCTGCACATGACACCTGTATATACCATCGTGCAGTAAGAGATCCGATGAGTAAATTTTCATTTGCACCTGAAAGTACAGAATCTATGTTTCACATATATTATTTTATTTGTTCTATGTGATTACTGTCTAATCTTTTCTATTATTGAAGGTAAATATTATCTTGTGGATGCTGGTTATCCACTAGAAAAAGGACTTCTAAAACCTTTTCTGGAAACTAGATATCACTTGCCGGACTTCGCTCGGGGTAATCGGCCAATAGAAGGACGTAGAGAAATATTTAATAAAGTACACTCCTCGCTCCGTAGTGTGATCGAAAGGAGCTTTGGTGTATGGAAGAAGAAATGGGGCATACTAAGCAAAATACCTCCGTTTGATTTTTCAAAGCAGTGTGTCGTTGTGGTCGCTACGATGGCCCTACATAACTTCATTAGACGACATTCATCACGTTCTGACCCAGAGTTTGATGTATGTGATGGGAACGAAAGCTTTGTTCATGCATAGGCGTACGAACTACGACCAAACAATCGTCCAAGAACAATTGATCCAAACCCGAATATTGCACCTAGTATATTTGAAGGAACGGGAGCTACTGAAATGTCGAACATCAGGGACTTCATAGCGGATCAACTGACGGAATATCACAGGTATGAAACATTAAGGGTTTTAATTTTGTAAACTATATTACCTATAAAATTATATAATTGATTAATTACATTACTATTTTACTATGCAGCTGAGGTTCGATGATCGAAAGCGTTGATGCATGTTCGAGGCGGATCACATTTACGAGTTTTGTCTTGGAAAAACCTATTAATTAGTGCGTTTTATTTTATGGTAGAATATCAAAGTGCTTACTATTTATGTACACTAAGTTAATTTATTATAATTAATTGTTGTTTATCTCTAATTTAAAAAAAATTCAAAACGCACAGCTGTTTTGCCAAACAGCTTAACAGCTTCTCCGTTTGAAACAGCACTGCAACAGCTGTTCTTCCAAACAGATTCACAGATTCAGCCACCACTCTGCAGAACAGCTGATTATTTCACCACTGCTTCCCCCCACTTCTTCTCCAGTCGCTGCAGCCGCGCCAAACAGAGCCTCAGTTTTCGGCTTCCCTACTCTTCCGCCGCTAACCTTTCTTTTCGCCTCTCTATGCGAACTCTCCCCGCCTAGGATTTCGCCCTCTCGGTTCCGCCTGCTTGTCGGCATCTCGCCGCCCCTTTAAAATTTTGTTTTGCGTATAACAATTTGTTTTGTGGATATATATCTTATGAAAAACTGCTTTGCGGATATCAAAAATTTGTGAATAGCCAATTTAACAGTGCTGATAATAATTGCTTGCCAAAGTTAATCATCAAAAGATTATTTCTAGCATGTCTTCCGAATTTATTCAAATATTATTGGTGTATGAGCTATAACGTCAGTCTGAAAGTTTTAACCGCGATTAATTATGTAGAGTTAAACACATGGTGTGTTATTATACCATTCCTCAATGGTGAAAATTCATTTTTGGGATTAGGGCACCGGTTGGTTTTGCTGTAGTGAGAGAAGCAGTGATGAAAAAAACTGCTGTTTTGCGAAATGCTGACAAAATCAACGAGGTTATTTGGAGTTGCTGGGTTCCCCCTCTATTTATGGAAAAACCCGTAACCACCGCACACCGGATCCCATTTCTGCACATTAAATCTCATTACGGCGCGGCGGATCCCGAAACCACCGCACGCCGAATCCCACCTTCGCTCACCGGATCTCACTCCCGCGCGGCGGATCCAAACCACCACACACCGATCCAAACCACCTCGCGTGGGATCCCAACCGCCCCGCGCGAGATCGCAACCGCCGCCAACCGCCGCCGGCCAACCGCCGCCAACCACCGGCCGGCCGCCGCCGGCCGACCGCCGCCGCCGGCCGACCGCCGCCAATCGCCGGCCTGTCGCCACCAACGGCCGGCCGGCCGCCGCCAACCACCGGCCGGCCGCCTCCGGCCGGCCGCCGCCGGCCGGCCGACCGCCGCCAACGGCCGGCCGGCCGCCGCCAATCGCCGACCGGTCGCCTCCAACGGTCGGTCGGCCGCCGCCAACCGCCACCGTCAACCCATGGTCGGCCACCGTCGTCGCCGCCAATCGCCGGCCGGTCGCCTCCAACGGCCGGCCGCCGCCAACCGCCACCGTCAACCCATGGTCGGCCACCGTCGTCGCCGCCCTTCGCTCTCCACCGCCGGATCTCTCCAGGCCCCTTGCGGCCCTCCATGTGGTGGTTATCCGCAATAACCACCGTAACCACCGTAACTTCCACCCCCCAAGCCTATAAATAGACCCTCAAGGGTCTTCATTTTGATTCTCTCCTTCTCTCTCTCTCTCTTCATTTCGTCCTCTCCCCAGAGCTTCTCTCTCTACATTCCGCCACTTCTCTTCTACTAACTGACAGGTTCCTCCTACGAGCGCCTCTCCCGAGGGAAGAAGTGCGCCACGGTCCAAGGCGAGCGCTCCAAGACGAGCAGCAAAAGTCAAGGCGCTCCGCGAAGTGCTCACCCAGGAAGCGCACAACCGCACCAGACGCGCAGCAGGGCGCTCAACTCCTACGCGGTGGCCTGTCACCCACGGAGTCTTCTCTCTCTCTCCCCCACAATTGTAACGAGGCGCGGCCTGTCGCCCTCGCATTCTCAAAGAAAGCATTGTAACAGCCTAATATAGTGAATTTCGGCCAGCACCGCCCTGGCCACGTGGTTTTTCACCCTTTGGAAGGTTTTCCACACTAAAGATCTGTGTGTACAATTTTTAGCATTTAATCTCTGCAACATTCTGACTGTGTGCGCACTCGACCGCCCGGGCTAAGACGGACCGAATCTGAACCGGTCTACCGAGGGCGTTGAGAAGCCGCAACAAGAGTAATATTATTTACAGTGCAGTGTCAAAATACATTTTTTTAATAAATAAATTATAACAAATTAGTTTTAAAAAATATTATAAAATAGCAATTTATTTATAGACTAATTATATAAAAGTAGTTATCATAAATATAATAATAATATAAAAATTATATATATACTAAATTTATTTATAAGTTTTTTAAAATAATTTTTTTATTTAAAAATGGATGTATTTGCAGCCTCTTTGTGAGGAAAAGGGCTACGACAGTAGTGGCTAACGCAACCGCCATCTCCCAATGTGTTTGTTTGGCGTGGTTTTTGAGGCTGCAACGACGCGCAACTCTCAAAAACTTGCACCACATAGAGATGTTGACGTACGAGAAGAAAAACATGAAAACGGACAAAAACTCATTTGAGCTTTTTCATTGAACTAGTGGGCTCACTGCTTTACAAAGACTCCAAAACAACTTTTTGGCACCGGTGCTGGCGATTGAAAAATCAAACACCTCCAAATTAACGGTGGTGGTGAAAATAGAACTTTTCTCACCACCGTCACTGTCCTAATTAGAGCAAAAAACAAAGAGTAAATTAGCTGTGGTTATGACAAAAATGTCTTTAGAGTAAATTAGCTGTGGTTATGACAAAAATGTCTTTAGCTTGTTTGCGCTACGCCGATTGTTGGTGACTTCGTTATATTATCTTGTCATATCCTCCACTTATACTATTTGCATTTATTATTATTTATTTGTTGTATATATATATACATATTAGGTATAATTACCAACTCTTCTGAAATTACAAAAAAACTTTCGCTGTAAATTTACATTTCATAACATCCATGCACAAAAACACCTCATTGGAGTAAATTTTCAGGAGGGGACTTTTTGTGCATGGATGCTATGAAATATATTGTTACAAGGGAGGTTTTTGAATTTCAAAAGTAAGAGGGGTCACACACGCGCGCGCGCGCACGAAAGAACTCTCACTCGATATAATAAAGAAACGAGAAGCTGACAGCGAATCAGAACTTGTTTATGTTGGCAAGCCAGAGCAACTGTTACAGGGCAGGATTCCTCTGGCTAACTATATACAAATACTTATAATATCTCCCCTGCACAGAATTTGTCCCACACAATAGAGCAAAAGATAAGGGGAAAAAGAACTATACATAGAACTCCAAAAACTGAATTATTTACTTACTGTTCTCAGATGCTAAGATGTGTCATTCTATAGTAAGTTCTGAACATAAATTTGAAGACATGAGATGATAATTTCAAATCATGATGCCTTCTCCACAATTTCTGCAACTGGAACATAGATCACAGTTCCTTCTCCAGAAGGATTTCTCCTCACCTGGGCTTCATTATCACCTTTAAGAGCCAGTAATCTCTGCTTCAGTTGATGAAGCCTTCTTTCAAGGACCCAAAGAATCTGCATCGTCTCGTTAGAGTAGAGCGGCTCCGAAGCAGCAATCATCGTGTTAGCACTCGCGTGCTTTTTAAGGTGTGTGGCGTATCTCAAACGTCGTTCCACCTAGATTCCATAATAACAATATTTGATACATGTGAATAAAGTTGGGTATCAATTACTATGTGTAAGCAATGGTCAGTCTGCAAGCAAACATAGTGTCCTCAAATGTAAGGTTTGGCGTGAAGTTTTTTCCAAGCTATATAAGCGGGTACGGAGATCTTCGTTAAAGCATGCAATTTGCAAAAAAGGTGTACATCGTGCATGCATTGATAACTCAGTCCCACATGGAAAACTCCTGTAGTCTTATGTTGGCTTAGGCTCCATGTGGGGCAGGCCGTGGCAAAAAGGGGTGGAGGAAAATTGTGATGAGAAATTGTTTGAAATAACTCCGTTTTTAAACAAGGAGTCTACTCTTTGCAAATCTAATGTGACGTTCCCCTAATATCATGTATCTATCCAGGTAGTATTCCATATCTACGAGCCAATAACTAAAAGATTTAGGACAAGTAAGCCATCAAAATCTGCAACGGCTCTCCAAAATCTATACTCGAGATCCTCATCTGTATGGTCCGTGGTGTGACTCCTAATAATTATCATGATGAGGGTAGTCATCTCTACCATAGTCGGATCATGATGGGAGATAAATAAGACCTCTATGAAAGGGTGCACGAGAATGATTTGTATAATAACACGAAGATCTCTCGTAAGAGCTCTATGGGGTCGAGCATAAGCATGCTTTGAATCCTCAAACTGAGGAGAGGAGAAATGGCCATAACCGAAAAGATCCTCATCCTGACCATAACCCATCGTGCTGGACGACTACTATGATATGCCATGAATGATCTATAGATTCTAGTCTCGTGTATCCTAGATTAAGCCGAACATGGTGTTGGAACAAACCTATTACTGATTTGGGCTAGGATCACTATCTGTTGACTAGGATCAAGTTGACCTCAATGTATAGTCAATGAGTCAAGAGTTTAGGCTGTTAGAACTCAAGAAATCATTCAGGTTCTGCGTTCGACAAACTCCACACTGCGTTCGACGAACTGCTCTCTGCGTTCGACGAATGGCATGCTCTCTGCGTTCGACGAACGGCTTGCTTCAAGCTCGTCTCAGCGGTCGACGATCTTCAGTCTCAGTGGCCCAGCGTCTCAGCGGTCGACGAAATTATCCAGGCTCAGCGGTCGACGAATCATTCCGTTCGACAAACTCAGTCTGCGTTCGACGAAAATCTTCAGATCGACGAACACAGCTCTGAGGTCGACGAAAATTCTTGAGATCGACGAAATTTCTTATTTCAGTTCAGAATTTCAGAAGATTATATTATTCATTCTCTGAACTCAGATCGACTACTGCAACGGATCTTTTATACCAGATAAGTAAGGATAATATATTTCCTTTCATTATTTCAAGATTATAGTCGTTGACATTTCTCGGAAAAGGACATTTCATGGAAAAGGAAAGAGATATACGACGCAGTAGATTTTCAGTTCCCAGATATATTATATTCCTTAATATAAGGGATTTGCATTTAAAGTCTGTCAGAGATTTCAAAAGTGAATAAGGAAGAAGAAGATACAAAAGATTATTACTTACACAGCTTTCACGACAGAAAAAACATACAGAACACAATTACAGATTTTCTGTACAGAGAAAAACAAAGAAGAAAACTACAGGAAGAACAAGAAGAACAAAAGCAGATCATCTTCATCTTCTTCCTCAAGCAGCAATTTCATTTCACTGAGAACATCATCAACTCTACTCTCTCAGTTGTCTGCTGCAAGAACAGATCTTCAAAAGAGCAACAAAAATCTGAAGAACTTATTCTTCCAGATTAATCAGCTACAGGAAGATCATTTGATTCAAGAGAAAGCTCCAGCTAATCAACTGTCAAACAATTTCATATCAGACAGATGAGCTTTACAATATCAACATCCACTAGAGTCTTCTCTCAGCATATTGACAAAGAAGAACTTCATAAACTCCTTTCTATCCCCTCTTGTACAGGGTTAAAACTCTCTTCAAAAGTTTACCTCTTGGTGGCAAGACACCTGATCAAAAAATCCTAGTTTGGTTTTTGGGCACCTTATCAAAAACTCATTGGTGTTAGGACACCTGATCAAAATGGATTCCTACCAAGGGTGGTAGAAGAGTAGACGTACCCAGGTTTATTGGGAAACTACTATAGCTCCTTGTGTCCTCTGTGATTGCTTTACTTTTCTGTGTTTGTGATGTGCTGTGTTTTATTTTCAGTTTTTTATAAATCACTCTACTACACATATATATATCACTAATTTAATTCCGCTATAAAATTAAGTGAAAACTTTTTAATACTCTATTCACCCCCCCTCTAGAGTTAATTTAAGATCTAACCTCACTTTCAATTGGTATCAGAGGGTAGTTGATTCTTTATAGGCTAACACCTGAATCACAAAGATCAATTAGATCTTAAATTCTTTCAGAGTTTTTATTTATTTTTGTTTAAAAAACTCATGGCACAAAACAAAAAGTATTCAAGCACAAGACCTCATATGTGCAATCTAAATAAGTTTGCACTATGGAAAGCAAGAATTAGATTATATATGAACTCTATTGATGAAGAAATCTTCAATGTGATCTTGACAGGACCTCCAGCTCCCACAGCAACAACAGCAACAACTAGTGCTGACACCATAACTAACAACAATGATGTTCCACCACCTGAGTGGACTGAAGCCCAAAAGAAGCAAAGGAGTGCTGATGCAAAAGCCATGAACATTCTGGCTCAAACAATGTCTGATGATATTTTTCCAGAAAGTGGTGGAATGCACTTCAGCAAGAGAGATATGGACTTCTCTCAACAATATGGTTGAAGGATCTGCTGATGAAAGAAAGGACAGAAGATCCCACCTCATTTCTCAATATGAGAATTTCAAAAAGGGAGAATCTGAAAGTGTTGCTGATATGTACAATAGGCTCAGTCTCATCATCAATGAGCTGAAATCTTTGGACAAAGTGATTTCTATCACTGAGATCAATGACAAGATCCTAATGTGCTTTCCCAGCACATGGGACTCTAGGATCTGGCCTATCAAGGAAGCCAGAAGCCTCAATGAGATTACTACTGAAACATTGTTAGGCAAACTCAAATCTTATGAGCAGCTTGTCAAATCCAGAGAAGCTGAAAAGTCCACTTCATCTCCAGCAACAAAGAAGGAAAATAGCATTGCCTTCAAAGCTACAGAAGAAGAAGGAGAGACTCTTGACAATGAGAAGTTGATGAGTCTACTTGCCCAAAGATTCTACAAGATGGCAAGAAAAGATTTCAGGAGAAAGTCATCCCGGAGCTATGAAAAACCAAGGTATGACAAAGCTCCATCTAAAGAAGTTATATGTTTTGGTTGCAGGAAACCAAGACACATTGTACCTGACTGTCCAGAGAATCAAAACAAGAAGGACAAGAAGGAAAAGAGAAAAGAAAAAGAAGAAAGAAAACACTCCAGCAAATTTTCCTCCCACAAGCACAAACGCAAGGGAAGGGGATTTGTAGCAGAAACTTGGAGTGAAACTGAATCAGAATCATCATCAAGCTCATCTGAAGATGAAGAAGAATCAAAAGAAAATGACCAATGCTTGATGGCCATTTATGACTCAAGCAGTGAGTCAGCAAGTGCATCTTCATCCAGCTCTTCTGATGATGAAGATGATGAAGAAGAGAAGAACTTCTGCATGATGGCTATCAATGCCTCAGGACATAATTCTGAAGAATCAGAATCAGAAGCTGACAATGACACTGATCAGGTAATATCCAATTTTGATTTCAATTCAGTTGAATTCAAAGATGAATTCAAGGTTCTTTGCTTAGACTTAATAAAATCTGAGAAGGAAATAATCACTCTCAGAAATAAGCTTGCTGAAATGAACCAATTAAGTGTAGAAAATGCTAATCTTAAGAAAGATTTGGCTGCCTCTAGAGAACACATTATTCTCATTGAGAATAAACTTTCTGAGGCTAAGAAATTTGAAGAATCCCTAAATGGGAGAAGCATCAAACTGATGGACATTACAAGCACAGTAAATGCCAGATTAAGTGACAAACTAGGCTTGGGTGCTTCATCAAGTGAGCCACCTCTGATAAAGAAGAACATACTGTCTATACCTATAAAATTCATTTCTGCTAATGGCAAAAAGGTTGTAGATGTAAATAAAAACATTTCAAGTAAGGCTGTTAAGAATAAAGGAATTCAGCAGAATTCGTCGAACGGAGCTCGACGAAATCAGACAAATTCGTCGAACGGAGATCGACGAACTCTGAAGACAAATTTCCTGTATAATTATTATTCGAACGACGCTCGACGAAAGCACATCCATTCGTCGATGGGCGATCGACGAACTCAGCCCAGTTCGTCGAACAGAAAATATACAACAAATCTGAACAATTCTTATTCTTCACATAATCTCAATCCTTTCACTGAATGGATAATACCTCCAAGGAGATATCATCCACAAGGTTATAAGGACCAACCTGAAATGTCTTTTATTTCAGATTTTTGTGGTAATACAAAAAGACCCAAGGTAGTCTGGGTCAAAAACAACTAGTTTATTTTTCTGTTTTGTAGGTACACAACTATCCAAGAATAAAAGAACAATGGTACTTGGATAGTGGATGTTCAAAACACATGACAGGAAACAAGGCCAATCTGAACAACTTCAAGGCAAAGCTTGGACCAAAAGTGATATTTGGAGACTCCAACTATGGACAAACAAAAGGATATGAAAAAGTCAAGGTTGGAGAAGTCACCTTCAAAGAGGTAGCTTATGTCAAGGGACTAAAGCACAACCTCATCAGCATAAGCCAATTATGTGATGAAGGGTATCAGGTAACTTTTAATAAATCAAAATGCATTATTAAGTCTTCTAATAATATTACTGTTTTATCAGGTATTAAGCAAGGAAATATCTATTTAGTAAATTTTAATTCATCAAAATCAGAAATCTGTTTATTTAATCAATTAAGCAAACCTAGTGAACTTTGACATAAGAGATTAGGACATGTAAATCTTAGGACCATTGCTAAATTATCTAAGGACAATCTTGTTAGAGGATTACCATCTGGTTCATACAAGAAGGAAGGTCTTTGCAGGGCATGTCAACTAGGCAAGCAAACTAAAAATAGTTTTAAATCATTATCTAAAAGTGATTTACCTAGAATCTTATACTTGCTACATTTGGACCTTTTTAGACCAATAGCAACAAAGAGTTTAGGGGGGAAGTCATACACTCTAGTTATTGTAGATGACTTCTCTAGATTCACTTGGGTGTTCTTTTTGAGAGAAAAGTCAGATAACTTTAAAGTTCTTACAGACTTTCTTAAGAGCATTCAGATTGAGTACTCTACTGTAGTTGCATTGATCAGAAGTGATCATGGCACTGAGTTTGAGTCTCTTCTCATGCAAGAATTCTGTGAGAAGGAAGGTATCAGGCATTGATTCTCAGCTCCTAGAACTCCTCAAGAAAATGAGATAGTTGAAAGGAAAAATAGAACCCTAATTGAATCAGCAACAACATTACTTGCAGATGCTAATTTACCCCTATCTTTTTGGGCAGAGGCTGTTAGCACAGCAAATTATGTGTTGAATAGGAGTTTGATACATAAACTTAAGGGTAAGACTCCCTATGAGTTACTTAAAGGGAAGAAACCTAAAGTTAACTATTTTAGAACATTTGGTTGTAAATGTTTTGTTCACAATAATGACAAAAAATACCTTAGGAAATTTGAACCAAAATCTGAAGAAGGAATTTTCTTAGGCTATTCATTAATCAGCAAAGCATATAGGATATTTAACAAATCATCTCTTAAAATTGAAGAATCTATGCATGTTTCTTTTGATGAAACTAACATGTTTTACAAGGAGAAGAATTCTTCTACCATAGAAAATCTACAGGTACCTACACTCTGTGAGCAGCTAGATCAATTAGCTCTACAGAAGGAAGGATCTCTAAATCCTGTACAGCAGGATAGTGAAGAAAGTGATGAAGAAATCAGTGAAACTGTGACTGAAAAGGAAGCATTAAGTAACATTTCACAAGAGGAATTAATTACAAATAATGTTGATCCCACTATGCCTGTTGATTATGCCAATATTAGAGATCACCCCAGATCTCAAATAATTGGAGACATATCAACTGGTGTCCAAACAAGGCATCAAGCTAATCAGAATCTGATGCACACTTGTTTTCTCTCTCAGATTGAACCTCAATCCCTACAAGATGCAGAACAAGATCCCAACTGGGCCATTGCTATGCAAGAGGAGCTCAATCAGTTTGAGACAAACAAAGTTTGGGAATTGGTTCCTAGACCAAAGAATCATCCAGTCATTGGAACTAAATGGGTCTACAGGAACAAGCTAGATGCAGATGACAATATTGTGAGAAACAAAGCTAGACTAGTAGCTCAAGGATACTCACAGGAAGAAGGAATAGATTATGATCAGACTTTTGCACAAGTTGCAAGGTTAGAAGCAATCATGATCTTCCTTGCATTTGCTGCATACAAGAAGTTCAAGGTTTATCAAATGGATGTGAAGAGTGCATTTTTGAATGAAGAAATCAAAGAAGAAGTCTATGTGGAACAACCACCATGTTTCATCTCTCCAACTCACTCCTCCTATGTATTTAAGCTTAATAAAGCTCTCTATGGTCTTAAACAAGCTCCCAGAGCATGGTATGAGACTTTAGCTAGTTTTCTTTTAGAGAATAAATTCTGTAGAGACATAGTAGATAAAACCTTATTTTTCAGGATACATAAAAATCAAACTCTACTAGT
This sequence comes from Dactylorhiza incarnata, assembly GCA_033032865.1. Taxonomy (NCBI): domain Eukaryota; kingdom Viridiplantae; phylum Streptophyta; class Magnoliopsida; order Asparagales; family Orchidaceae; genus Dactylorhiza; species Dactylorhiza incarnata. Next base: position 5,483,481 of record JAWHQI010000181.1, on the reverse strand, counting down.
TCAAATATATGTAGATGACATTATCTTTGGCTCCATTGATTCAAATCTATGCAAAAGATTCTCTAATCTAATGCAATCTAAATTTAAAATGAGTAGTATGGGTGAGCTATCATACTTCCTTGGTCTTCAAGTGAAGCAAACTCCAAATGGAATCTTCATATCCCAATCTAAGTATGCTAAAAAATTAATGAAAAGATTTGGCATGTCTGATTCTTCCACCATGAAAACACACATGCCCTCTAATGTTGTGGTTGATAATGATGAATCAGGGAAACCTGTTGATCAGAAAGTATATAGAGCAATTGTTGGCTCATTACTTTATTTAACAGCAAGTAGGTCTGATATAATGTTTGCTCCTTGTATTTGTGTTAAGTTTCAAGTTAACCCCAAAGAATCTAATCTAATTTTATTAAAAAAGATTTTGCGATATATAAAGGGTTGCCCTAATCTAGGACTCTGGTATCCAACAGCATCTGAATTTGAATTAACTGGATTCTCAGATTCAGATTATGCTGGATGCAGAGTAGACAGGAAAAACACATAAGAAACTTGCCAGTTTCTTGGTGATAGGTTTGTGTCTTGGTTTTGTAAGAAACAAACATTTATGTCTACATCAACAGCTGAAGCTGAATACATAGCTGCAGGCAGTTGCTGCTCACAGATATTGTGGATACAAAATCAGCTCCTAGACTATGGTGTCAACTTAAATAATTCAATTATATTTTGTGACAATACTAGTGTAATATCTATAGCACAAAATCCAGTTCTCCATAGTAGGACTAAACATATAGAAATTAGGCACCACTTCCTTAGGGATAATGTAGATAAAAATAAAATTTGCCTACAATTAATCTCTACTGATTTGCAAAGGGCTGATATTTTCACCAAACCCTTGGATGAAAAGAAACACATCTTCTTTATAAATCAGCTAGGAATGATAGATGGAGATTCAATCAATTAAAAATTAAATCTTCTATTTATTCCCTCATTCCCTTCAATATCAAACTAAGTTTTTCTGATTATATAAATGCCTACAGAATTGCTTCTCTTTGTAGTTCCCTTTGCACTTGATCTCTATTTCATTTTGCAGGAACAATAGCAATGACAATCTTGCATCCTTCCCTACCTCCTCAAAAGTCCCTTCTTCTAGGGGCCTAGCTCCAGGTCTTCCTGAAACTAGACAGGGGGAGATGTATTGAAGAAGCTCCTTGTTGTCAGGGGGAGATACTTTCCTTTTTGACAAGGGGAGTTATTTTCTGAAGATGCTCAAGCTTCAAGAGGAAATGCTGATGAAGAAGCATGCTTTCAGTTCTATGAAGATGCTCCATTTGATGCAGTGTTTTGCTCAGGGGGAGTTGTTATATGAACTAGGCAAGGGAAGAAAACTGAAGAACCTCCAGTCTCAGGGAGAGATACACTCAGGGGGAGATGCTTTCAGAAAGGGCATGATGACTTATGAACAAGCTCCACTGGTATCAGCTAATCAGAATTATAAAGCTTTTCAGATCAACAATTCAGAAAGCTGAAATATAGCAATTACAGTTTAGACAATATCAGATTTCAGAATTCAGAAAGCAGAATTCAGAGAAAGAAAAGATTCTGATTGTATGTTTTTATCAGTTTTATTTTCATTGAAATGTTTCAAAACTCAGAGTATCATTTATTTTATATCTGATGAAATATTTAAAATATATCAGATATATATATGCTCTGTTGTTGGTTTTCAATTTTTTGTCAAATAGTGTCCTAACCCAAATAGGGGGAGATTGTTGGAACAACCCTATTACTGATTTGGGCTAGGATCACTATCTGTTGACTAGGATCAAGTTGAGCCCAATGTATAGTCAATGGGTCAAGAGTTTAGGCTGTTAGAACTCAAGAAATCATTCAGGTTCTGCGTTCGATGAACTCCACACTGCGTTCGACGAACTGCTCTCTGCGTTCGACGAACGGCTTGCTTCAAGCTCGTCTCAGCGGTCGACGATCTTCAGTCTCAGCGGCTCAGCGTCTCAGCGGTTCAGCGGTCGACGAAATTATCCAGGCTCAGCGGTCGACGAATCCTTCCGTTCGACGAACTCAGTCTGCGTTCGACGAAAATCTTCAGATCGACGAACACAGCTCTGAGGTCGACGAAAATTCTTGAGATCGACGAAATTTCTTATTTCAGTTCAGAATTTCAGAAGATTATATTATTCATTCTCTGAACTCAGATCGACTACTGCAACGGATATTTTATACCAGATAAGTAAGGATAATATATTTCCTTTCATTATTTCAAGATTATAGTCGTTGACATTTCTCGGAAAAGGACATTTCATGGAAAAGGAAAGAGATATACGGCGCAGCAGATTTTCAGTTCCCAGATATATTATATTCCTTAATATAAGGGATTTGCATTTAAAGTCTGTCAGAGATTTCAAAAGTGAATAAGAAGAAGATACAAAAGATTATTACTTACACAACTTTCACGACAGAAAAAACATACAGAACACAATTACAGATTTTCTGTACAGAGAAAAAGAAAGAAGAAAACTACAGGAAGAACAAGAAGAACAAAAGCAGATCATCTTCATCTTCTTCCTCAAGCAGCAATTTCATTTCACTGAGAACATCATCAACTCTACTCTCTCAGTTGTCTGCTGCAAGATCAGATCTTCAAAAGAGCAACAAAAATCTGAAGAACTTATTCTTCCAGATTAATCAGCTACAGGAAGATCATTTGATTCAAGAGAAAGCTCCAGCTAATCAACTGTCAAACAATTTCATATCAGACAGAGGAGCTTTACAATATCAACATCCACTAGAGTCTTCTCTCAGCATATTGACAGAGAAGAACTTCATAAACTCCTTTCTATCCCCTCTTGTACAGGGTTAAAACTTCCTTCAAAAGTTTACCTCTTGGTGGCAAGACACCTGATCAAAAAATCCTAGTTTGGTTTATGGGCACCTTATCAAAAGCTCATTGGTGTTAGGACACCTGATCAAAAATCCTAGTGGATTCCTACCAAGGGTGGTAGAAGAGTAGACGTACTCAGGTTTATTGGGGAACTACTATAGCTCCTTGTGTCCTCTGTGATTGCTTTACTTTTCTGTGCTTGTGTTGTGCTGTGTTTTATTTCCAGTTTCTTATAGATCACTCTGCTACATATATATATCACTAATTTAATTCCGCTATAAAATTAAGTGAAAACTTTTTAATACTCTATTCACCCCCCCTCTAGAGTTAATTTAAGATATAACCTCACTTTCACATGAGACTCTGATACTAAATTGATGTAAGACAGTTCTAGGGTGTGTAAATGGACCTTAAGGGAACACTAATGAGTGATGGTAGTGAAGTGTCGCTGGGTTCTAAGAATGAAGCAATGCACAGATAAATATATCCGACGATTAGTTGTAATAAGTGTTGAAATTAACAAAGAAATCCACAAATAATCACACTTGAGATTAGAACTTTAAATACACGGACAAATTTCAGATTATGTTATAGGGCAAGAGTGTTTCAACCAAATCTTAAGCGAAGAAATCCTTCAAGTAGAACAAATCAAGGTAAGCACAAACAAAATAACATCCATAAGCATATGTGACGCAGGACAAAAAAGACAGTGTGTGAAAGTGGAGGTGTCGACACGCTCTAAATGCAAACCTACGTGGATGTGCGTAATGGATGCGAATGAGCCCAATGTAATTTATGTATGCATGTTTTCAATTTATCCGGAATTAAACGTTAGCAATAATTTATAAGCGGCTAGCAAATCAATGCAGAGTTCACAACAATTTTCGTACGCGCAAGCAAATAAACACGTTCTTATCACAAGGAGTGCTTTCCACTACGACTTGCGCAAATAAGATTTATAGCACTAAAAGAAATTAAACAATAGCGCTAGAAATTATAATACCCAAGCAAACATGAAATGTCTTCCAATATTTAATACAGAAAATTAAACACAGTACAACTATACTCACGTAGCAATAGAGATCTGGTGGCGAACACGTAATGTTGGATGGCTGTCGTGGCTCCACGAGATGAATGCGGATACTAGAATGCTGACCTGGATTAGAGCTGCAGGAATGCTGACTGAAAGGGGAGAAGATGAATAGTGGAGATGATCAGTGATTCTGTGGATGGGAGGGGGATTAATAGGAGGGTTGGTGGCTGTTTGGGCAGAGGTAGTTCTACTTAGGGTTGTTGTTGAAAGTTGGCTGCCAGATTCCTGTAAGAAGAGGGAGTTTGGTTTGCTGTTAGAAAGGTGGTCGATGGGAGACGGGATCAAGCCAGCGATTGGGAATCTCGTTCGACAGGGGAGAAGCTACAGGAATCCATCGATCGGAGGAAGCTTAAGACATGCAACAGAGGGCTTGCGGTGTGGACTCACGGGATAGGAGAATGCCATTCTCTGATTCCTGCGGCTGTTGCAGGCCTGGAAGACGATGAACAGTGACCAAAATGACGAACTATGGAAGCAGGCTGCGTTTACAGGCGAGAAAGAGAACAGTGGAAGTGGCGACGGAGGTTGTTACTTCCGTCGAGAGGAAGGGGATGAACATGAGTAGTCGGGTTGGCGGCAGGAGAGGGATCTGGGACTTACACGCATGGGATGGAGATGAACAGGAGATGAACGATGGGTTTCTTCTCTTCCGTCGAGGGAGAAGAAGTTGAACAGTAGGGGGGGTTCAACGGTTTTCTCCTTCAAAAGGAGGAGATCGTGGGTTAGAGAGATGAACAGTGGCGGTTTTGGGAGAAATTGTGGCTTCTTTACGGGAAGAGTAAGGGAACAGTGCATGAGTAAGAAAATAAAAGATAACTGAATAACCCGGACGTCGCACCCGGGGCTCGCGGCATCGCAGCACGAAGATTACCGGAATTCTGGAATCTCTCACAAAACTCAGCAATAATATGAAAATGAGAACATCCGCCCCTATTTATAACGAGAGGGGCGGTTGGGCACCCGACGTTAACGGCTATGATCGTCTGTTACGCCCGGTGTCCTAAAACAATAAATACAACTCCAAAAATATAAAAAAATACATATTAAATGAAAGATGGCGCTCCGGACGCGCTCGCGGTCTCGGATCGCCGATCCGGTCAATGCATCTCCGCCAAATCAGCAAAAACGGGTCCCGCCGAGTGGTGGCCCGATCTCCGATCATGAACATGCGGCCGATCCCCATCAATTCCCCCCGACTGAAAAACATTCATCTCCGAGGAATGAAGATGACTGAGCTGTAGTCGAAGATCGAGGGTAAGTGTATCAAGCTCTGTCGTCAGTATCCAAATATCAACAAATGTGGGGCGTCCACTCCCGTGCACCAAGTAATGGCCAGACCGACCGACTGTAGTGGTGATGCACTCGTGCGCCATAATAACAATAATGCTCACAACGCTCACCTCCGTGCTGGTGGATCCAGAAAAACCGGTGGAATCATGGGTGATGCGGGCAAGTTCGCGGGTGCTCGTCCAAGGTGAACATGGGAAGTGGCAAGCTGTAACTGGAAGGGTGGCAGAAGAGGCTCAAGGTTGAGTCTCTATGCTCGAGAGGCTCAAAGTAATGTGCCAAAACTTTCGTATTAAATACGAGATGAATACCCATATCTGCGGGGAAATCAATCTCGTAGGCATTTGTCCCAATTTTCTTTATAACCCTATAAGGACTCATTTGCTTAAGTTGTAGCTTAATTGCTGCTCCTTTTGGGAGCCCCTCCTTCCAAAGTCCGACCATGATATGCTCGCACACCCGAAAATGTTGCTCACGTCTGTGCATATTTGCCCATACCATATATAATTCAATATTGCTAATAGTTTTCTTCTGGACTAGTTTATGCATTTCATGCGAATGATGCAAAATAAACAACGTGTGGGAGTCATGCAACAAGAATGAACCATGCACTAAATGCAAATGAACAAGCAATAAATGTAAAAGACGAACTACTAATACGACCAACTCAATAAACCAAGGATTTTGGGTACTATAAGAAACTCCTAAAAGGGGTACATGATCAGGAGGCTCAGAAGGTGGGCCATAGAAAAATTCGTCGCGGGCGCAACGATCACTCCAGTGAACCGCGGAGACATCAGTAATAAGATGTGCCAATGTAGCGTGCGAACTGTCTCTACAAGTGCGGGTAGTAAGACATAAGATCAGCAAGTCAGTGAGTGCACCCTCGAACTCGAGTGTCATACTAAAGATGGATATATCCCAAATGAGCGGTGGATCAACATGTAGCTCATCAGGGGGTTCCGGAAGGGGTATAATAAAATTCGTCACAAATGCGACGAGTACCAACGTAGGTCCCAAAAATATATGGAGTGTCCTCAGATAAACGATGATGCAAGTGAAGCGTAGCAAACGTGATATGTTTGCTAAGGGAATGTGACGCATCAGGGGGCTCACCAGGAAGGACATGAAAAATCATCGCGAATGCGACGATCATCTAAGTGAAAATCGTAGGCATCGATAACAGGATGCGACTTTAGTGTGTGGTGAGTGTCCCTCACAAGAAAGAACTCATCTGGCGGGTCAGCAGGTGGTACGACCCAAAATTCATCACGACTACGAGTGACCAGATGACAAACTCTCACAACATCTGAATTATACTTAAGTGTTCCTAGGGAGAACACTACATACTGGCTGTAACACTCAAGATCCTCTCTCTGGAGCACTAACAATATCAGGGGTGATAATGGGAGAGATCTCAACATCTCCATACTCATAAGTGTGTCACTCACCTGAATCTCATCCTCACAAGGATGAGGTGGCTCAACTGGAGGCTCAGCAGGGGGGTTGCCAAAGAACCCGTCAACATGGGAATGGATCTCCAAAAGCAAACCATCATAAGGGGTCGTGTTCCCCAATGGAGGTCAGGTGGCTACCACGAGATCACTACTAGGCTCTCGGCTCCCGATCGTGATGTGGCTCGGTGCGCCATCAGGTGAAGTGCGAGAAAAGCCAATACTCAATAGTGAACTAATAGGTATAGTGTCGAGGGCGGGCTCTCTAAGTGGAGGGGCCTCTCGAGGTGGCTGATTCCTGGAGTACACAAATCCTGTGGTGGAAGGGCAGCCCGTTCATCCTCAAAGAGAATATCAGGTGGAGTGGGTGAGGTTTCCCTGCTTTGGGAAGTGGAGTGCTCTCGCCGACCCTCAATGGCGGCGACACGAGTGCGAAGATCATCATATTGAGCATTCAATTGATCAAACTTCTTAAAAGCCAAGTGCAGGAATTCGGCTTTCGTCATGTCCGCTTTCGGAACAGTAGGAAGGCCACTATGTATGGTGCTACCTCGCTGAGGGTGACCTCTATAGGATTCTTGAGGGTAATCAGGTTGTGTTCGTGGATGGACGTGAGTCTTACGAACGTGCTGTGGGGTTCGTGCGTATACAGACTCAGGTTCCTCAAATAGAGGAGATGTGTAGCGAGGATGACTTGAGCGATACTCAACTCTACCATTATAAGGTCGTGCCGAAGGATCAACAGGATCCCTTCGAGTGCGGGGATAAGGATGACGATAATCATCATAATAATGTGAAGACCTCTCTGACGGCACTCTATGGGATCGAGTGTAGATGGATGGTGGTTCCTCAAATTGAGGACCAGTGTAGTGACGACCACTATGATAAGACATTGGGTGGCATAATATGTAGTCCCGCGTATTTAAAGTAAGCCCTAACCTGGGCTCTGATACCAAACTGACGCAGGACAAAAAAGACAGTGTGTGTGAAAGTGGAGGTGACGACACGCTCTAAATGCAAACCTATGTGGATGTGCGTAATGGATGCGAATGAGCCTAATGTAATTTATGTATGCATGTTTTCAATTTATCCGGAATTAAACGTTAGCAATAATTTATAAGCGGCTAGCAAATCAACGCAGAGTTAACAACAATTTTTGTGCGCGCAAGCAAATAAACACGTTCTTTTCACAAGGGGTGCTTTCTACTACGACTTGCGCAAATAAGATTTATAGCACTAAAAGAAATTAAACAATAGCGCTAGAAATTATAATACCCAAGCAAACATGAAATGTCTTCCAATATTTAATACAGAAAATTAAACACAGTACAACTATACTCGCGTAGCAATAGAGATCTGGTGGCGAACACGTAATGTTGGATGGCTGTCGTGGCTCCACGAGATGAATGCGGTTACTGGAATGCTGACCTGGATTAAGGCTGCAGGAATGCTGATTGAAAAGGGAGAAGATGAATAGTGGAGATGATCAGTGATTCTGTGGATGGGAGGGGGATTAATAGGAGGGTTGGTGGTTGTTTGAGCAGAGGTAGTTCTACTTAGGGTTGGTGTTGAAAGTTGGCTGCCAGATTCCTGTAAGAAGAGGGAGTTTGGTTTGATGTTAGAAAGGTGGTCGATGGGAGACGGGATCAAGCCAGCGATTGGGAATCTCGTTCGACAGGGGAGAAGCTACAGGAATCCATCGATCGGAGGAAGCTTAAGACATGCAGCAGAGGGCTTGCGGTGTGGACTCACGGGATAGGAAAATGCCATTCTCTTATTCCTGCGGCTGTTGCAGGCGTGGAAGACGATGAACAGTGGCCAAAATGACGAACTCTGGAAGCAGGCTGCGGTTACAGGCGAGAAAGAGAACAATGGAAGTGGCGACGGAGGTTGTTACTTCCGTCGAAAGGAAGGGGATGAACAGGAGTAGTCGGGCTGGCGGCAGGAGAGGGATCTGGGACTTACACGCATGGGATGGAGATGAACAGGAGAAGAACGATGGGTTTCTTCTCTTCCGTCGAGGGAGAAGAAGTTGACCAGTAGGGGGGTTCAGCGGTTTTCTCCTTCAGAAGGAGGAGATCGTGGGTTAGAGAGATGAACAGTGGCGGTTTTGGGAGAAATCGTGGCTTCTTTAAAGGAAGAGTAAGGGAACAGTGCATGAGAGTAAGAAAATAAAAGATAACAGAATAACCCGGACGTCACACCCGGGGCTCGCGGCGGCGCACCACGAAGATTACCGGAATTCTGGAAACTCTCACAAAACTCAGCAATAATATGAAAATGAGAACATCCGGCCCTATTTATAACGAGAGGGGTGGTTGGGCACCCGGCGTGAACGGCTATGATCGTCCGTTACGCCCGGTGTCCTAAAACAATAAATACAACTCCAAAAATATAAAAAAATACATATTAAATGAAAGATGGCACTCCGGACGTGCTCGCGGTCTCGGATCGCCGATCCAATCAATGCATCTCCGCCAAATCAGCAAAAACGGGTCCCGCCGAGTGGTGGCCCGATCTCCGATCATGAACATGCGGCCGATCCCCATCAATATGTTTGCACCAAATAAGCAACAAAGAGAAACATTAACTTCAACTTACACAAGAAAGAGGAGATTTGGAAAGTGACTTGTCGTTGATTTGGAGACTGGACAACAACTTTGCAACAGTTCTGTACTGAATTCAGGGTTGATTTAATTTTGGAGGAAATTGGAAGCGTTCGGATAGACTATATGAGCTGTAAGAGTGGAGGGGGGGGGGGGGGGGGGGGGGGTTATCCGGGATTGGAAGTGTAGAGGGAGTGATATAGGCCCTGGTGAGTGTATAGAGACTGGAAAAACACGAGGAAATGCACGTTGGACTGTAGGTGGGATTCAGTGAGGTAATAATACTAGCACTGGACAGTTGGTTGGCTGAATTTCCGGAGTGGAAACTATCTTCAGAGGCTGTTTAGGCTGCAGGGAGTTTAATTGTGGTGGTAGTGGGCGTTTATGGCTTAGGGGCGGGCGGTTATGGCTTAGGGGTGAGCAGTTGCTGTGTTTAGGCAGGGAAACTGACCAGTTACAACAGTTTTGGAGGCAGCTTTTGGGAAAAAACAGCAATTAGAATAAGTTTTGGGCTGTTAAGAGGTGGTTATTGAGTGGTGGAGAAGTTATGGTGAATGGGGTGGTTAGGAAAAATAGTCATATTGGCTTATGGCAACAAGGGTCCACGGAATCAGCACAATGGGGCGGCCGTGAGAGCACGGAAATTTTGTCCAAGTTCTGTGATGCGCAGAAACCAGTCTCTTGACCTCTATCCAAGTTCTGTGATGCCCACAATGGGGTGGTAGAAATATCTTTTGTTGCTCTGAATGCAACGACGGGCTCTGATCGTCCATACGACGATCCTAACTTTGTCTCCAACGTACATAGACCCATGCGAGTTTCGATAAGGGTTGACCTGCTCGTGATCCCCATCAAAATAATTTTATAAAAAAAGGGCCATTTACCGGGACCTCCCATCTAGGTTTCCAAAATTACAGGTTCCCCCTCTTAATTTAGAAATTACAAAAACCACCCTGTAAGTTTACATTTCAAAACATCCATGCACAAAAAGAGCCCCCTGAACATATATTCAGGGGGCTCTTTTTGTGCATGGATGTTTTGAAATGTAAACTTACAGGGGAGGTTTTTGTAATTTCAAAAGTAAGAGGGGTGCAACTTGTAATTATGCTAACTCCCAGGGGAAATTTTAGTAATTATTCCTATAAAAAAATAGAGAAAAATCTAGCGAACATTGTATTACGCATGCGACCTCTTAAAACCCATTTGCTTGCGTAAAATTAGTAAAACATGTTATATAAAACAGTTCAGCTTGTTAACTCCAGTCTTTGGTTGGATGTAGCTAAACTATAACATATAATAAACCAAACAAAGTCTTTCAAACCTTCCTCAAAAGTAATACTAAATAATTACCAAAAACTATCCTCTAACTTTGCATAAGTACAGGGATCCTGTTACGCTCGACGACTCTACCGGATGCGGAGGATACGACTGTGCACGTCGACCAAAGGAGAAGACGGAAGAAGACCGGGCTGAACCATCCGGTTCAGCCCGCCAATATTAAATATAAGGAATTGGGGCTGAACCACACTGGTTCAGCCCCTATGGGGGCCGGCCGACCCCCTTGGGTCCGGGTATTATATATACCCGGACCCCTCCCTCTTGATGGCTATGAAGATTATTATCAGGTATTTCTCCTCTAGCAAACCCTAGTTCCCTCTTCTTCCCTAGTCACTCTAGCTTTCTCTCTATCCCTAGCATATTCATAACATTTGGTATCAGAGGATTCCTTCCTCCACCATGGTAACTACGCGAACGCAAGACGAAGCCAGCCGCTTGGCAACCCTAGAAGAAAATCTGATGGCATTAACGGATTCGGTGGCCGCCATCGAAGAGAACGTGAAAACGTCCACGCAGCAGCTAGAAGAACGAATGGACGCCCGAATGGAGGAGATCATGACATTGTTGGCTCGAAATCTGAAAAGCAAAGCCGTAACGGATGAAGATCCGGACGGATCTTCCATCCCACGTTCTGATCGGCACAGGGGTAACGGAAACGGAGCATTGGGACCTGCGGAAGGCGGAATCGACGCTAGCGGGTGCGGATCTGGCGGATTCGGTGCGTGCGGCTTCGGAATCAGCGGGTCCAGCGCGGGAGGGCTTGGCGCTCCTGGCTTTGGCGCTGGAGGGGTCGGAGGACCCAGATTCGGCGCGGGAAGTGTCGGCGGACCCGCAGCGGGTACGGGAGGAGTCAGGGGACCCGGGATCGGCGCGGGAGGAGGCGGCGGACCCGGATCGGGCGCAGGAGGCCCTGGCGCTCCTGGATTTGACGCTGGAGGCTATGGCGGGTCCGGATCTGGTGCGGGAGGCTTCGGCCGGGCTGGACAGGGAGTCAGCATGACCGGGACTGGCGCCGGAGGTTTCGGAATGGCTGGATCTGGACCAGATGGAGGAGGAGATGTTCGTGTCGGGCAAACCCCTTGGAGACAGGAATGGGAGGGCTTGTTACCGCATCCGGTAGGAAGGGAACAGGCTTCCGGGCTTGGAAGATGGGTGCAATGGGGAGAAGGAGGGCCGTTCCATCAAGGTGCTCCAGCGGCGGGACAGTTTGGACAATTTCCGGGCATGCCTTTTGAACCCGGGGATCCACGTAGGCAGGCAGGGTACGGGCAAGATGCGGGATGGCGGGGACAGGCCGGGCATCGACATTACATGCCGCCGAAACTGACTCGGATGAATTTTCCCCGGTTCAACGGGGAAGACGCCCTTGAGTGGATCCAGAAAGCTGAACTTTTTTTCAAATACCAAGAGATTCCGGCGGGGCAGTGGGTTCAGTTGGCATCTTTCCACCTGGAAGAGGACGCCTATCAGTGGACAAAATGGTTTCTGAGGGGACGCGACTATGCACCATGGGAGGAGTTTGTGGAGTCCTTCTCTGCTCGCTTCGGTCCTTTGGAGTACGAAGATGTTGAAGCCATGTTGCAGAAATTGCGGCAAAACGGGACCGTCACGGAGTACCGGACAGAGTTTGAACGGTTGGCCAATCGGGTCAATTGGGAGGAAAAAACGATGCTGAGCTGCTTTGTATCAGGATTGAAGGATCACCTGAGAGACGAGGTCCACGCCTACATGCCACGCTGTTTGAGTCATGCCATCAGCCTGGCCAGGATACAGGAGGAGCGATACAATCGGCAGAGGACTCGGACGACAGGTCGGGCACCTACGGGTGCGGATGTACCCAAGCAAGAACCACCGACCGGGGGCCGCCCTACGGTGACGAGGTTGACGTGGCAGGAGCTTCAGGCCAGAAAGGACAAAGGGTTATGCTTCAACTGCGATGAGAAGTATACCCGCGGGCACGCTTGCCAGAAGGTCCAGGTATTCATGCTACAGGAGGAAGCGGAAGATGTTACTCACACTACAACGGAGGGAGAGTTGGTTTTTGACGACTTTGTCGTATCCCTCCAGGCCCTGAAGGGGGGTATCCCATCTCCGACCTTACACTTGACTGGGAGGGTCGGCAGGGCGACGGTGACGCTCTTGGTGGACAGCGGGAGCACTCACAACTTCATCCAACCCGGTGTGGCCCGGCAGACGGGGGGTGTCATAGATTGCAGCGCAGTGTTCCACGTCAGGGTGGCGGATGGACGTACACTGCAATGCGAGGGGGTGATGAAAGGGGTGGAGCTCCAGATACAGGGATACACCGAGCATATTGATGTTTACTTATTGCCAATCCGGGGTTCTGACATGGTCTTGGGCGCACCGTGGCTGCAACAACTTAAGCGGGTGACCTTCGATTGGGTTCAGATGACTATGGAGTTCAGCCAACACGGGAAGGAGTACTGCTTGGAAGGCCTCAGTTCAGCCAGGATGGGACAGAGTACTGCGGGGAAGGAGCCGCGCGCTCACCGCCTCCAGCTTGAGGACAAGCTGGCCCTTGAAGGGGAAGGGAATGTTACGCTCGGCGACTCTACCGGATGCAGAGGATACGACTGTGCACGTCGACCAAAGGAGAAGACGGAAGAAGACCGGGCTGAACCATCCGGTTCAGCCCGCCAATATTAAATATAAGGAATTGGGGCTGAACCACACTGGTTCAGCCCCTATGGGGGCCGGCCGGCCCCCTTGGGTCCGGGTATTATATATACCCGGACCCCTCCCTCTTGATGGCTATGAAGATTATTATCAGGTATTTCTCCTCTAGCAAACCCTAGTTCCCTCTTCTTCCCTAGTCTCTCTAGCTTTCTCTCTATATCTAGCATATTCATAACAGATCCAGACCAGGGTTTTTGTTTGTAGTTTGTACATATATGTTAACAATGTAAACTTAGAGGGGAGGTATTGATAATTTTGAAAGACAAAGGAAGTCCCTTTAATTATGCAAAATTAGAGAAGAGGTTCCAATAATGGCAATAAATGAACCAAAGTAATAATTTTAAGTTTGGGCACTCACCTGAAGAGAAGGGGAATGTACAGAGGTTGATGCTCCTTTCTGTTTCTTTACGAGGGATGTTGCTGATGTCAAGTTTTCTCTACAGCGGATTCTCTTCTTATGTCGATGTAAATGGAAGATGGATGCCAAGGGAAGCAACCAAGAGCTGTCCGATGAGACAGCTTCATCAAGTATGTGTCCATATCCTTCATTTTCTACAGATACATCAGAGGCATGATGAGGGTGATTGGTATGTTCTGCCTGCTCTTGCATTAGAAACATGCCCAACATCAAAACTCATGGACATAGGGAATTCAAGTTTAAGTTGGAAAATATATGAAAAGGAAATCTAATTGATGACATCTTAAATTCATATCAACTTCATAACGGGAGGAAATAAATTAAATTTGCAAATATAATCAGGTATTGCAAGTAAAAAATGCGATCTCGACCCGCCTGGCACACCCACTCCAGGAATCCTCGACGCCACCTGCCACCGCCTACCTTGCCTCCGGCGAACCCTGTCGAACACCCCCATTGTCGATTTCGTGAGTTCCCCTTCCCGACCCAGTCGATCCATCTACAGTTCCTTCCTGCTGTTTGGAACCTCTTCCACCCGACTGAAACGACCCCCAACCACCGTCAACCGCTCGTTTTACATCTGACAACCCCCCCCCCCCCCCTGAGCCCTCCATCCCTGTTTTCCCATTTCAGCAACCCTCCACGACACGCTCAGCCCCCCCTCTACCACATCCCCAACCCCCGCCAGCCCTCCCCTTCCCCACCCAGATCCTCCACAGCATTGAAAAGTCCCCGTACAACCCTGATCAGCCCCTTCCCAACTCAATGGAGGATAGGGAATTACGAATAAAGGGTTAAAAACATTAGGAAATATGACACTTGAGAAGGTATGCTCAAAGATTGAGTCATTAACTAATTCTCACTTGCTTAACTCTCCCTTCACTCATCACCACCCTCCAACACCTTACACTTACCAGCCAATTCTATCCTCTCAAAGCAGCTACGTAGGCGCATGACTTCAAGAATTACCATATTAGAATTATGATCATGAGAGAATACTCATGAGAGTTTAACAGGACAGGGCAAAACAATCTTATGTGATAGGATTAACATACTTAGCAGCCCTTCAAACCCAGTTTTAATTAAGTAATCATTTAAATACCAAGTAGATATGGGCAATAAGTTTCTTTTACACAAATTTCTTTTACACAAATTTCTTTTTGGCATCCTTCTCAAAAAATTTATTTCCCCTAAACAAGCTAGTCAATGAGACCTTGCAACAATCCAAACCGTTTTCTGTACTTTTTAGTTCAGTTGTAACTTTATCTTAAGGCTGTTCCTTACCTTGATTTTAAGCATAGCAAAACATATAAGCTAATACGATTAATAATGAATACAGCTTGAAGTGTTCTGCTTCTGAATACCTCAATAGCATCAGGTGGGATCCTAAAAAAGGATCTCTTATCACATGCAATTTTAGCCCGCAGAGCCATTTTCTCATTAATGTCCTTGTCCTCAACATCTGTAGGGGCAATGCCTATATCAGATGCATTCCTTAGTCTTTTCTTCCTATAGGGGCCCCAATCTTCATCTTCACTCTGCTCTTCACAATCATTAGGGTCTTTACCAAACATTTCCTATCAATAGGCAATGAGTGAACATCAATAAGAACTTTAGCATCTTAAATGACTAGAAACTTTTCATTTGATGGTAGAAGCAAAGAAATTGTAACATCACAATAAATGCTTTCCTATTAGTTTATTCGACTTTCTCAAGTTTCTGAAGAGATACATTTATATGAAATAGAAGTAGCAGACTTCAAACTAAAGAAAGCAAAACCACCGAAGTAAAAAAATAAGACTAGAGTAGCACATCAAGTCACTTACATCATAAAGTTTCTTGTAGTCAACATCTCTTCGCTGTCTGCGGTAGTTGGTTATCTCATCACTAGATTCACTGGGGCCTATACAGCTTATCAAGTTCAGCGATGCATCAAAAGACGAAACTGAGTCACCTGAACAACACGAATCTTTTGCGAAATTCTCCTCAAATTCTGCTATTTTACAGTTACTTTCTGGGCAATAATCTTCATCCTCAGAATCATCAGATGGCCAATCCTCAACGAGATTTGGGCACACTCCATCAGTACCAGAACTGGCAACTGCTTCCTTGAATATCTCCTATTATAGGATCACACAGATATAGCAACATGAGCCAAAAACGAATGAACTTTTTGGTTGAAGTAGATATACCTTGGAAAACAGAGTGGCAGACTATCTTCACTACCATGAACTGACCTCCCAACTACTATCCACAGTGAAGCAGGTACCTAAGTATGCATTTATGGTTTCTAGAATCTCCACCTTGCAATCACAAATCCTGCAAAGCCATCCTTGATCTCCAGGAGGAACTGAAGTTATGGTCTGAGATCAGTTTCATAAATCAGGTTGCCTCACATCATAATAACAAAATGAATGTCTGAAAATATTTAAAAGGCTGGTAGAAATTTGAAGCAGGTAAAAAATTAAGTGACAACTAACATAAGATTAATATTTCAAGAAAACAAACAAATAATAATAGATGAAGACAAGACACAACCACATCCTATTTTATATAATCATCATCAAACATCAATTCTTCTTTATCAGATTTTTCATTCATTCTACTCATCAATCATTCATTGTAGCTCATTTATATCTCTTAAGAAATGAGATCAATGCAGTCACTTGCATCATATCATAGCAACAATGCTTGATTATATTTCACAAACCCTAAATTGTTCAAATGTTATTGAGTTGTTAAATATTTCTTTCTTTCTCTCTTTTGGAAAAAGAAAGGTTTGAAACTGAAGCCTTAGTAAGGTGCTCTTATATGCTTCAAAGAAGTAAAAACAGTGGGCGCCAAGGCTATAAGGCGTGCACCCGAGTGAGATCGCCTTCCCTTACTATGCTAAGGCAAGAACCTTTGAGCCTTAGGTACATCTTTAACAGCATAGTTGTCAATAAAAAGGGCAGCCCGGGGCACAAAGCATCTCAGCGCAGCGAGGGTCCGGGGAAGGGTTCCACCACAAGGGTGAAATGTAAGCAAACTTTACGCTGCATTTTTTGCAAGAGGCTGCTTCCAGGACTCAAACCTGTGGCCTCAAGGTCACACGACAACACCTTAACCGGTGCGCCAAGGCTCCCCTTCTAACAACATAGTTGCCAATAGACTACATAAATTAAAAGTAAGAATGCTGACGTTTCATATAAATTTAAGAGAGGTTACAACTTGGAAAGGGAGAAAGGGAAGCTCAATGATACTCCAAAATAATCTGCATACCCTAGAATGGAGGAAATGATATCCAGATGTAGTCACTCATGTGATATGGACACCCCCTATGTAGTTAACCTATCCTTACTCTTACACTCCCCCTCAAGCTGGATCAGGGAGGAAGTCAAAATGTTAACACTTAACACTGCCCAGGTTGCTTCTTATGCTTCTGAGTTTGTTTCCTATAAAGGATTTGATAAATGCATCTGCTACATAGTGTTCTGTCTTGATGAATTTAGTAATAACATTACCTTCGATGATCTTTTCTCTCACAAAATGACAATCAACCTCAATATGTTTTGTATGGTTGTGAATTACTGGATTCGAAGTAATGTGCATAACAACCACATTATCACATAGGAGTCATATGCACAACCACATTCAAGTTCCTACAAAAATTATCTGATCCGCATTAGTTCACAAGACGTTTGAGATATTGCTCTATACTTGGCTTCAACATTTGATCTAGAAACAATATATTTTGTCTTACTCTTCCATGACACTAGGTTCCCTCCAACAAACACACAATAACCTATTGTGGACCTTCTATCATAAGAGAAACTCACACAATCAGTATCAGTAAAACCTTCCGCTCACGTATGCTTATTGTCTCTATAGATCAAGCCCACCCCCGGAGTGCCCTTTAGATACTTCAGGATGCGGATCAACGTTTCCATCTGTATGGGCCTAGGGTTAGCCATAAACTTACTCACAATTCTACAAAATACGAGATATTAGGTCTTGTGATAGTTAAGTAATTCAAGTTTCTCAATAATCTTTTGTATCATTCAACTTCCAAGTAAATAGGCCCTGCCCCCTTTATCTTTCAGAAGTTTGACCTTAAGATCCATAGGAGTTTCCGCGGGTTAGCATCCCATCATGCACACATCTTCAAGGTTCAATGTGTATTTTTGTTGAATAAGACATGCTTTCTTCAAGTTTATTGCCACTTCAATGCCTGGGATTTACTTCAATTTCCCAAAGTATTTAGTCTGAAACTCACAGTTTAGGTAGACCTTTATCTCTTTAGTACCAACATCATCACTGCCCGTTATGACAATAAATACATACACTATCAGAAAAATGCTTCCTTCATCAGTGTGACGATATAACACATAGTAATCCATTGTACACCTAGTCATACAAAAAGCAATTAAAACTGAAGATAGAAGACTAAACCAGTCGCTTGGAGATTGCTTGAGAACGTATAATAATTTTTTGAAACGATACACAAGCCCATACTCCTAAGTAATGAAGCCAGATAGTTGCTCCATATAGGCCTCTTCAACAAGGTCATCATATAGAAAAGTGTTGGAGATGTCAAATTGTTGCAAGGGCCACACATAACTGATAATAAGTGAGATAATCAGTCTGATGGACGTCATTTTGGCAACGGGACAGAACGTTTCACTGCAATTTATGTGACATGTTTGATTGAACCCTTTTGCCACTAATCGAACCTTGTGACGTGCAATGGAGCTCTCCAGATTAGTATTAACGATGAAAATTTACATGCATCCAACCACTGATTTACCCATATGTAGAGGCATCAGGTATCACATTAAGCTCTAAAGCCTTCATTTCCTCTAGCATTGCTCCCCGCAATGTTGGTGCCAATAAAGCCTCTTGTAGGTTTTTTGGAGGCTATGAGATGTTGTGTTAATGAGGAAAGCAGTAACCATTAGAAAGATAATTAGCAATAAGATGGTTAGTGCACATATGTTTACCTTGGTGAAAAACAATAGGGAGCGCACAGGAGGCGAGTTTAGATTAAGTGTCATCAATCGAGGAAGCGTTTGGAGAGGCAGTGTTCACCTGGAAGTCAGAGCCGGTAGATTAATAGGATCAACCTTGGAGAAGGTACAAATAATAGGTGGCTTAATAAGAACTAGGAGACTTCGACTCACTGATGATCATGGTATCTTCAGCAATGAGGTAGGAGTCGGAGACTCGGAGGCATGTGAGGAGTATGGTCAGATGAGGGGTGCTCTCACCATGATAGTAAGGAGTAGATTTAAAGAAGGTGATATCCTTACACACAAACACACATTTTTGTTAGGGTTGTAGCACTAGTAATCTAGTACCCCTTTTGGGTGCGAGAATAACCGAGAGAGATGCGTTTAAAAAATCTAGGATCAAGTTTCGCACACCCAGGCCCTAAGGTAGCGTTTATTTCGGCTGATGGGGAGCGGTGCGGTTGGGAGAAAACGCCGGTTTGTATGTAAGCTATGTTTGGGTTGGTTTTTACCTAAACTGCGTTTATTAATAAACACAAGCTTATATCTATCTTCGATCAGCGGCTCCCACCTCCAGTTCAAAAGCAGCATTCCGCGTCTGAGCCCTCCCGATCTTCCCAGAGCGAAAACCTCCTCTCGTCTTCTACACGACCCAGACTCCATTCAACGGCCATATCGACGGCGACGGCGGCGATCTTGCTCCAAAAGGTTCGTTTTCCTTCTCGCCATCGTCTAGAGTTCTTCTACGCGACCCTCTGTTTGATCCACTGTTATATTCTTCCCATTTGCAGGCATTATTCGAAGATCTCGGCTTTCAGGCTTTGTCTCTGCCCTAATAGAGCGGATCCGGTTTGGTATGATTCCTTCCTTCTTTGTTTCAATGTTTTTTTTTCATATTTTAATGGTTTGTTCAATTTCTATTTTGTGATTTCTTCCCCTATCCGTTCAGATTTTATAGAGGTGGTTTTTGGAGGTATTTTCAAATAATTACAGCTGTTTTTAGAGATGATTCAGTAGTTTTTATGATTTGAATATTATTAGTATAGCTGGATATGACGTGTGTGTGTGTTTAGAAGGTGATATTCATTGTTAATAATTTATAATTTAATGATGATTTCTTGAATCTAATATTTATGTGTTCATTCTTGTAGGTGAGAGTGAGACACCTTACAAAGAATGCAAGTGATGGATCCAGTAGCAGAAAATATTGAAAAGATTTGTATCTTTAATTATTAAAAAAGCTGTAATTTTATATTATCTGTCATGTCACTTTGATCGTCAATGTCAGGAACTGTTTTTTGTATTGGATATGAAGATTATAAAATTTTGGGAAAAAAATCACCTAACAAAACTCTATTTTTACCAAACAGGTTTTTGAAAACTCCTTTTTAAACAACACCGGAAACTTCATTTCATCCAAACAATTTTATACCAAAACTGTATTTTTCAGAAACAACTCTTTTTTTCAAACTCCATTTCTATCAACTATTTTTTTAGTATCAGCCAAACCAAACACACCCTAAGTTATGAATAAAACACAGACTCCCAAAAATTTGGATAGGTAAGGAAAATAAAGGCCTATCAGGATGCAGAACATGAAATTGAGTATCTCTCTGAAGAACATCAGACAAAAGTCTGTTAATGAGGTAACATGCAATGAGGATGACATCACCCAAAACATCTTTGGGGAATTCATATGAAACAGCATGGCGCTGCAAACTTTCGAGAAGATGGTGGTTCTTTCGTTCTGTCACCCCATTCTATTGAGAAGTGTGAGCATATGTTATTTGTAAGAGTACCATTAAATGTCAAGAAGGTCTGAAGTTGAGAAGACGTTTTGTATTCAAGAGCATTGTCACTCTCCGCAAGAACTTAATGAAGGTATAAAATTAATTACGAGCTCAACAAAAAAACATAAGGAAAATGCTATATAATTCAAATCTTTTTCACATTAAAAACACTCAGGTACATTGAGCATAGTTATCAATAAAAGTAGCAAAATAATTAATCATCGTAGGGAAGTAGTAGGACACAGACCTTAAATATCATTTCGAACCAATTTAAAAGTAGCATAAACATGTTGGTGGACACGAGGAGCATATGATACATGTCTATGCTTTCCCAACTCACAAGATACACATTCAAGCTTAGATAGATTATAAAATTGAAGATACAAACACGGCAGTCTGGGTAACGACGAATATCCAAGTTGGTAATGGAGTTGCATAATGGATGGAGATGACATTAAGTTGTAAGCTTGAGCAGGGTTAGTGTTAAGGTAGTAAAGACCTCTGAATTCAATCCCCGAACCAAAAGTCCTCCTCATTCTTTGATCCTGAACAACACGGAGGAAGATAAAAATGTCACAACGCAGTCAAGTTTATAGGTTAGTTGATTAACTGATTCAAACTTAATGGAAATTGTGGAACATGAAGAACAAAGTATAAAGGAAGGGAGAGCGTTGGACAAACGTAGCCAACACCCTTCATTGTGGATTTGGAGCCAACAGTTAAGGTAACGGTAGATACAGATGTAAAAAGAGAGAGAGAGAGAGAGAGAGAGAGAGAGAGAGAGAGAGAGAGATGATAATATATTTGCATCCCCAGTCATATGCTCAGAAGCTTCTGAGTTGATGACCTAAGTCTGGGGAACAACGGAGAGGAAAGTAGAGGGAGTGTGCAAAAAGAACTAGAGAACCGACCCGGAACCGAACCGATCAATTCGAGATAGTTCTAATGGTTCTCAGTTCAGTTATGGTTCTAGAAAAGGCAAGAACCGACATATTGGGTAGGTTCTCGATTCATGGGGTTGGGTACCCGAGAAATGACTCGAGAACCGAACGCCTATTACTTATCGTATAAATATAAAATCAATGCAAGTAAAATTTATTTGATTTTTACTATACAATGCAACAAAAATTAAGTTTATATCAATATTCTATAAATTTATTGTCAAACATAAAGAACATATAAGAAAATAAGATTGAGAGCGTGTGCAAGGGGGAAGAGGAGGAAAATCCTCGATGAAGGAGGAGGAAGCCTTCTTGGAGCCTCGGGGAGCAATGGCTGGCGGCGGTGGTCTTCGACAGAGGGAGCGGAGGCGGCTGTGCGGAGATCGCAGACGTGCGGCTGGGTCACAGAAATAGGGCGTCGGGTTTGAGAGGGTCCATGAAAAAGGGAGAGAGAGAGTTAAAGAGAGATAGGAAATTAGAGAGAGAGATAGATAAAATTGAAATACTTGTTTTTTGCTTTCCTTCTAGGTTCCCCACCCGGGTATTAAATAGTCACACAAAAATGCCCCCTCCTTGGGCTTAGACACGGAGGATCAGTTGTGCATATAAAAATATAAAGTAGGACTAGATAACGGTCTGCGATATACGCGACCAAAGCGGGACCATAACATCTCCACCCTGCCCGACTACAAGCTTGTTCTGTGGTGACGGTCGGCGTCGGATCCCCTGTGTCCGAGTCCGCATCCCATTCTGCGGTCGGGTCGTCTACCTCCAACAAGAAGAGGCGCTTAAAGCGATGTCCACGAAGAAAGGGCTCGTCGCAGTTGTAGCAGAGGCCTTTGGCACGACGGTCAATCATCTCCTGTGTAGACAGTCGACGAATGGTGGTGGGACGGTCAGCATCGCGGTCCAGAGGGCGCGGGGTGCGAACGGCCCCGTCAGTGCCCGGGTGATGTAGATGAGGGCGATCCAAGAGCAGACGCTTCTCACAGATGCGAGCCAAGCTCATTGCAGTCGTCAGATCGGCGGGGGCCTGAAATTTCACGTCCATGCGTAGGCGCTCATGGAGTCCCGCCGTGAAGATGGGCACATGCTGTGTCGGGAGAACTGAAGGAGTACGGGCCAGGCGGACCTGAAACTGCTCGAGGTACTCGTCGATCAGACCGGTTTGCCGGAGAGAAATGAAATCCCCCAAGGTATTGATGTGGAGGGGTGGGTCGAAGCGGAGGGTGCAGCTCACTTTGAACTCCTCCCAAGATAGGAGTGGTTTCTCCCGTTGCAGTTGGGAAAACCAAAGTTGGCCGGGGCCCATCAAGTGGAAGGAAGCAATATTGAGCCATTCTTCCCACAGGGTGCGTTGATGGGCGAAGAACTGCTCACAGCGAGAGAGCCAGGCAAAGGGGTATTCGTGGCCATCGAATATGGGGAAGTCTAGTCGCACGTTTCGTGGCACGTCGCTGCCCTCATGCCGCTGTTGGCACACCTCCGGCGGGGTTGGCGGAATTGGCACGTCATTGGAGGAGCCCGCTGTCGGTTAGCCGCAAGCTGGGCCGTGATGGTGCTGATGAGTGCGGTGTTGTTATCTGCTAGAAGCTTGGCGAGGGACTCAAAGATTTGAGAGAGAGAGGGCGGTTCGGCCATTGCTGAAGGGTTGTCGGCGTCGGAGGGGCTGGAGGAGGACGGGAAGGAAAACTGGATCGGCGGCGGTAGCAGCCCGGTAGAGGCAGCGAGCAAGGGGCCCCCGTCGATGGAAGAGCCCAGTAGTACGTGTTGTGGAGTCGGGCTGGCGGAGGGCGGTCGGGGCGGAGCAACGGCTGGCGGTGTCGGTGTCGGTCTGGTTTTGAAAAGGTGAAACCGAAACTATATGGAACGGTCTGAAAGTGCACAGTGTAACCTTTGAATATTCTCTAGAGGGGTGAATAGAGATTTAAAACTTTTAAGCAAACTAAGCACACACAATAAAAATTTCTAATTACTATGCAATCAGAAAACCAGCACAGAATAAAATAATCACAGAAATGCAGAAATAATAAATGGGACAGCACAGAAAAGCACAACACATAAGAGACAAGTTTTATAGTGGTTCCCCAAAATGTGGGTACTTCACTCTTCTACCACCTTGGTAGGAATGCACTATCTAGTGCCTGAGTCTTTTTATAAGGAGACTCTCAGAACCACCCACTGAGTCTTTTGATAAGGAGACTCTTAGAACCACTAACCGAGTTTTTTGATAAGAAGACTATTAGAACCGACAACTGAGTCTTTTGATAAGGAAACTCTTAGAACCACTGAATGCTTTGGAGAGGGATTCTGATGACTGATGCGATTTATTCGGCAAGTGCACCGGTCGCGCAAGTAATAATAATGGGGAAGATCCCCGAGTGTCGGTCTCTCAAGGAACACAGTGAGGTGGAGTTAGGTTTCGAGGAAGGACTTGAGATCGAAGTCCTTGAGTCGGATGGAATGTGGGAGAGTTGATTTGGCTTTTGGAAAATAAAAGAAAACAACTACAACTACTCATATGCAATGCCGCTATGCAATGCTTCGCTTGGCGGAATGGAGACTAGGCAGGCCTTGAGCGCGCTGCGTCGCAAGGGCGGATGGACGAGTAGGCAAACGGAATCGAACTATGCAGGCCTTGAGCGCGCTGCTTCGTAGGGCGAGTGGATTACACAGGCCGCTATGCCACGCTTCGCTAGGCGGATGGACGAGTAGGCAAACGGAGTGAGGGTCGCAAACACCTCTTCGACAAGCACGCCACTAGCAATTGCTAGTGCGGCACCGAACACGATGGCGGAATGGAAATTAGATGGGGGCGCACCTCAATAAGCACATATGAACTAAATGATTCCAAATAAATGAAATAAACATTAAGCAATACTGTTCACAGCACACATCATCAATAATATAGAGGAAACTAGCTTATACAATCAACAACATAAGGAAGAAGAATAGAGTGAAGGAATCGACCACATCCGAAGCCTCATCGAAGATTCACGGTTGGAATCGCAGGGTTGTCAATCCGCGTCCAAGCTCGGTCTTCAACTGCGTCCGGGGTAGAGAAGGCTGTCACTACCTTCCAATGGACCCGTCTTCTTCGTGTCACGATCTGATCTCCTCCGATACGCGATCTCCTTGCTTGATGTTGGCGATCTTTGAGCTAGAAACCTCTCCTTGGGGCTCAAGGATGATGGAGGAGGCCTAGGGGGCGGAGAACCAGCGAGAAGGGCGAAAACGGCGGACTGACGGAGTTGGAAATGAGCGATCCCGACCTAATTCGCGAGCAGGTCAATTTATAGGCGCTGGAATAAACAGTGCGCACGATCGGTGGCGCACGACCAGTGGTCGTGCGCACTAGAATCCTGTGATCGTGCGCCTGCGTGGGCGGAGCCTGCAATGTAAGAAATTTATAAAATATAATATTCGCACGACCAGTGGCGCACGACCAGTGGTCGTGCGCACTATCGTAAATGGTCGTGCGTTTGGTCAAGACAGAACTCAAATTTTGGGGGTTGAGTGCGCACGATCAGTGGCGCACGACCAGTGGTCGTGCGCAATAGAACCAGTGATCGTGCGCAGTGTTCCTGTACAGAATTGTACCGGGAACACCTGCACGACTCCTGTTCCTACAGAAATGCTAATCAGGTCACTGAAAGTGGTACTCAAAAATACGATAAGGCTATCAAAAGAGAATAAACATAAAAACACACCAAAATAGGCCAAGAAGTGCACCTAGCATAGAATGACAAATATGAACTAAAACAAGGCTAAAGTGCAGTGGAATGACTAGAGAAATGACCCAGATGAGTCCATATATGTGTATATAATTGGGACTCATCACACCCCCAGACTTACCTGTTTGCGCGTCCCGAGCAAACAAATCCCTCAAGCGGATGAGAAAAATACACAGCTGGCATAGAAATTGTAAAGCAGAGTATCATGCGAAGTCGCATGCTCATGCGCGTAGAAATACAGTAGCCAAAATTTCTAATTATACATATTAGTTTATACTTTTCTAGGGGCAGATTTATATATTACATTTACTCAAAAAGTGAATCACGGTGAATCATAAGGTCGTACATAGGAAGAAAGTAAACTGAACGCTGAGGCGAGCATTGCCAAAGATCGGGGCTCGAGACAATCTCCATTGAAATCCATCAATGTCGGTGACCATAAGCTTGCCCGTTTGCACTCTCTCCATGGCACTGGTTTGACTCAAATGCGTGAATCAATTGGACTTAAGGTTTTTGATGAGGCTTGGGTTTAGGTGAGGATAAACAAAGATAAACAAGACGACACAAGCACAAAACCCAAATGAGCTAATGCAAAATTTTATCCTTAAACACCACACAAACACGCGGGTACGCAACACCCTCAGACTTGAACTTGACTACATGGGTGTGTGCGCTGCCTACCCCCAATCATAAATTTATACAAAAGGATTTTTCACTTAAGCTCATCTCTTTTTCTTTTCTTCTCACTTTTTCTCTTTTTCTTATTTTCTTTTTCTTTTCAAAATATTTTCAACAAAATGAGCAATGAAGCGCATCCAGATTTTCACAAAAGTGTCACAACATCAACACCCCAATCATTAAAGTAACAAACAACTAAAGCTCAAATTTGGGTGTGCGACTAGGATTGGCTTTTAAGCTTTGGTGAAATAAAAGTGGGGCTGAATCAAAGAAAGGGTAGGCACAACTGGGTTAACGAGGATATAACGATAGGAATAGGCACAAAGCTCAACCGGGCCAAAATGATGGCCTATATCACATTCACACAATTGACTAACCGTATACCCATGCTTCAAGAATCGCTTGGGGCAAGTTCTAGCCACCGAGAAAAATAATCCTTCCTCCCGACTCGGGCAATACAAGGCTAACAAACGCCTACACACATTCCTATGCTACCGTCTGATTCACACCGGATTCACCACTTTTTGAGTAAGGTAAACAATATCTACGCTAATAGAAAAACATAATCTAAGAGCCTAAAAAGAAATTGAATCTACACGAATTTCTAAGCGAGACATGAGCACTCGACTAGGAGCACTACAGGAGTCAACATTTTACTCCGCCTCATAATCCTAAGCCAGCACAGTGATTTTCCAAATCACACGAAAAGAAATGAGTTCGGCTCAAGACGTGCCAACAGCTTAGTGCGCGCTCATGTGGGTGTTGTGGTGTGCAATGAAACTGAACAAAACAAAAATAAATAACACCTAATATGCTGTGCAATGGTGCACGTGAGCGGGTAAACGGAACTACTCTCTCCCAGACTTAAACTAAACAAAATGCGCAAAATATAGCTATGAAATTCAGAATAATACTAGGGAAAGAGAGTACCCAGTGCTCAGAAATGAGCACACCAGAAGATTAACGTGTAAGCTAAAATGAGCCGCAGCATCCGCCATCCAGAAAAGATACCTGCAGGGGTCAGCTCCGCAGAAACAAAAGAAAATAGAAAACTGAAAAAAATACTACTAACTAAACATGATTAAATGAAATAAAAATGTAGAAAAGAAAGATAACTACTGGGGTTATTGTCATCCCAGCACGACTTATTTGGCATTTGTACAGTTCTAGCTAATGGGAGTATGGAAGGAGAAGTGGACAGGTAACTGGCCTAATATCCGTGTCGGTAGCGGGTACCGATACGGTGATAGAACAGTCACTCCCCTACCTAAATAAAAATACCTGCTCTTCACAGGTAGGGGAAGCAGAAAGTAAGAAGTGGAGGAGGAGGAGTCCTCACTATTCTCACCAAAAACATCCTTGCCCAGCAAGGTGTCATCTTCAGGTAGGCGACAGGAGGAGAAGGCAATGAATGAGGCTTCCTCTATGGAGGAGGGGTCAACCTCCTCACATATGAGGATACACTCATCATTGACTTGAGCATCATGCTCCAAGTCCTCCTGATGTACCTGGGAAGACTCAACCTGCACAGGCTCAGATGAAGAAGGGGGGTCAGGAAATAAAAGAGAAGAATGACATAAATGATCAAAAATCGGGGGAGTGGTCCCGGTCTCACTCCCAGCAGGATCCAAGGATAGATCGCTATCATCATCGTAAGTATCATGGCGAGGGGAACCCAAGAACTCAAGGGCCTCGGTGGTGAGTTGGACCTCCTCGTCCCATGAGGAAGTGCGAACCTCCTCATCAGAAAGAGTATCCTCCTCATCCCACCGAGGTGCACCATCGTGTTCAAAGTATTCATTCTCCTCTTCGGGGAAAACAAACTCCTCATCCCACTTTGGAGCATCCTCCGAGTCAGAAGCATCACCCCGCTCCTTTACTTTGATAGGATCATAAAGAATGTGTAGAAAAATTTTGCAAAGAAACTGGAGGAACACAAAGATTTGATTCCTCCGCAAAAAGATCTGTTAAAGCCTCCCCGATGAAAAGAATATTTTCCTCATCATACTCAGGTGCATCTAGGAGCTCCCATTCCTCTCCTTGTTGGCTAACAGATGAGTGATCATCATCACTGGGAGTGAGGAGTCCATGCACGAGACAAGCTCGGGGGTAAAGGGCACAATTGCCTCCATGGGTAAAGAATGAGTGATAGGGACAATGTTGTCATGAGTGGAGGAGCAGCGGTCAGGATTGAAAAGACTAGGACAGTCCTTCAATTCATGACCCTCTCCTCGACACAACAAGCAAACAATGTTCCTACACTGCCTAGCATTCAACTCATTCATTTGGTCTATATAATAAACCATCTTGTCATTAAAGCTAGGTGAAATATCCCTTGACGACATTTTCAATAATAAAAGCAGGTATAATGAAACTGAAATTCTTTGCAAGGAAATCTGCACAAACTAATAAAACTCCTTGAATAAAACTTGCCAAAAAAAAATTTAAAACAGAAGAGAAAAAAACAAACAAGCAGAAAATGATCAGAAAGCAAACAAAAATAAAAAAACGGCTATACACACTGGAAGAAACTTCTCTCCCTCAGCTCTCCCTCTCAAGAAAACTCACACAACCGTGTTCCCCGGCAACGGCGCCAAAAACTTGATGCGATTTATTCGGCAAGTGCACCGGTCGCGCAAGTAATAATAATGAGGAAGATCCCCGAGTGTCGGTCTCTCAAGGAACACAGTGAGGTGGAGTTAGGTTTCGAGGAAGGACTTGAGATCGAAGTCCTTGAGTCGGATGGAATGCGGGAGAGTTGATTTGGCTTTTGGAAAATAAAAGAAAACAACTACAACTACTCCTATGCAATGCCGCTATGCAATGCTTCGCTTGGCGGAATGGAGACTAGGCAGGCCTTGAGCGCGCTGCGTCGCAAGGGCGGATGGACGAGTAGGCAAACGGAATCGAACTATGCAGGCCTTGAGCGCGCTGCTTCGTAAGGCGAGTGGATTACACGGGCCGCTATGCCACGCTTCGCTGGGCGGATGGACGAGTAGGCAAACGGAGGGAGGGTCGCAAGCACCTCTTCGACAAGCACGCCACTAGCAATTACTAGTGCGACACCGAACACGATGGCGGAATGGAAATTAGATGGGGGCGCACCTCAATAAGCACATATGAACTAAATGATTCCAAATAAATGAAATAAACATTAAGCAATACTGTTCACAGCACACATCATCAATAATATAGAGGAAACTAGCTTATACAATCAACAACATAAGGAAGAAAAATAGAGTGAAGGAATCGACCACATCCGAAGCCTCATCGAAGATTCACGGTTGGAATCGCAGGGTTGTCAATCCGCGTCCAAGCTCGGTCTTCAACTGCGTCCGGGGTAGAGAAGGTTGTCACTACCTTCCAATGGACCCGTCTTCTTCGTGTCACGATCTGATCTCCTCCGATACGCGATCTCCTTGCTTGATGTTGGCGATCTTTGGGCTAGAAACCTCTCCTTGGGGCTCAAGGATGATGGAGGAGGCCTAGAGGGCGGAGAACCAGCGAGAAGGGCGAAAACGGCGGACTGGCGGAGTTGGAAATGAGCGATCCCGACCTAATTCGCGAGCAGGTCAATTTATAGGCGCTGGAATAAACAGTGCGCACGATCGGTGGCGCACGACCAGTGGTCGTGCGCACTAGAATCCTGTGATCGTGCGCCTGCCTGGGCGGAGCCTGCAATGTAAGAAATTTATAAAATAGAATGTTCGCACGACCAGTGGCGCACGACCAGTGGCGCACGACCAGTGGTCGTGCGCACTATCGTAAATGGTCGTGCGTTTGGTCAAGACAGAACTCAAATTTGGGGGGTTGAGTGCGCACGATCAGTGGCGCACGACCAGTGGTCGTGCGCAATAGAACCAGTGATCGTGCGCAGTGTTCCTGTACAGAATTGTACCGGGAACACCTGCACGACTCCTGTTCCTACATAAATGCTAATCAGGCCACTGAAAGTGGCACTCAAAAATACGATAAGGCTATCAAAAGAGAATAAACATAAAAACACACCAAAATAGGCCAAGAAGTGCACCTAGCATAGAATGACAAATATGAACTAAAACAAGGCTAAAGTGCAGTGGAATGACTAGAGAAATGGCCCAGATGAGTCCATATATGTGTATATAATTGGGACTCATCAATGACTCTTTCACAGTTACAGAATAAGAAGGGAGAAAAGAAGAAGTAGAAGTTGTAGTTTCTTCGGTTGGTATTCTTCAGGATCTGTTTTGAATGAACCCTTGCTTAAGGTAGAGAAGAATGCAAGGGTTGTAAGCTTGTGATCCTGATGATCTATATGTACTTTTGATGACTTCCTGCTGTAAGTGAAGAAAAAGAAGAAGCAGAGCCTTTGTCTTTTTCCTGTACAGAGATGTTCTTCCTTATTCTTTCTGAGAGAGAGAGCTTCAGCAGGAAGAAGACTGAATAACTTCAATTGTTATTCCTTGTTCTTCCTTGTTCTTCCTTATTCTTTCTGAGAGAGAGAGTTTCCTCTGTTTCTTATTCTCTGTCGAATAGTGATTGATTTTGTTTCCTCTTCTGTTCTGTACTTAGAAGGAATGTTCATTGGATAATGAATGTTTCTTTCTATTCCTGTTCACGACCCGTCAATCTGAATTTGAATAACTTCCAAGAATGTCTTTGTTATTTCTCTGGAGTGCTTCATTCCATTCTTGACAATAAACGAACCGTTAGAATTTGAATTACATCCTTGGATACCTTCTGAAAAAGCATAAAAAAGGACAGCAGAAAACGTTCTATTTCTGTTTGTATTCGACGTAGCGTCGAATTCTTTTTCCTTCGAATCGACGCACCTCTGAGTTCTAATAGGAGCTGCTTCGAATTCCTTCTCAGCATTGGATAAACTCAGATATCGATGTTGCGTCGAATCCTTATCGACGTATCCGTCGAGTTGAAGACTTGGACTTTGAACTTCATCTTATGCGTCGAATTCAAGTCGAAGTTGCGTCAACTTCTAATACTGCTTCGACTGGCTCTGTCTTCTGCGTCGAGTATATCTCGACTTTGCGTCGACTTCAACTATACTTCGACTTCAACTATACTTCGACTTCAGTCTGAGTTACTTCTACTTGTATTCGAAGTTACTTCGACTTTTAGTCGAAGTTGCGTCGACATCTATTCGACGCAAGTTTAACGCAACTGAATTTTTGTGTTTGATTTGGACTGGTCTTGACACTCTAGTGTGAGTGTGATATCCTAAGACATCTAATGACCAAATTACCCTTTCTATACAACATGGGTAATGCATCCTAGATTATGAAATCAATTGCAGATAATTTATAAGATAAATCACAAGGGTGTTTTTCCCAACACGGTCCTTCATTTTCGGTGGAACCAATCTGAACCGACACGAGTTGCACTCCTAATATAAAGCACTAGATGAAGCAGCACCTTGGGATATAGCTTGGGATTGGATAAACCTGGCATACTCCTTTGATATAATCACTCCTTGAGTGTTACCCCCTGCAGAGTTGGAGTCCACCTGATCAATGGTTGTAACATTGGCCGCTTTTTCTAAGGATTTTCCATGTAATTTCCAACATCTCGCCATCACATGGCCTCTCCACCACAATGGTAGCAAACTCTACCTCGCCCTGACCTCCTTTATCTCTATTAACCCCGCCCACCTCGCCCACCTCGTCCATGTCCAAACAATTGGCAACTATCTAGAAGTAAGGCTCCCGCAGTGGGAGAACCACCACTAATGTCATCGCCTATAGTACGCGGGACATAAGAATATGCTTCACATACAGTTTTCATAGATACATCTAGGGGGTGCAACTTGGGTGGGTTCGTATCGGTTCCACTTAAAATCAAGAACCGATCCATGTTGGTTCGGTTCTAACTTTTGGGAATCGAAATTGACTCACGTACCTAAGATATAGAACCGGATCTGAACCAAAAAGGTCGGTTTAGTTCTCAATTATACTCATGCTTCATAATTTTTTTCACATTTACTATTATATCAATACGCATTTCTAAG
Source organism: Dactylorhiza incarnata (assembly GCA_033032865.1). Classification (NCBI taxonomy): domain Eukaryota; kingdom Viridiplantae; phylum Streptophyta; class Magnoliopsida; order Asparagales; family Orchidaceae; genus Dactylorhiza; species Dactylorhiza incarnata. Next base: position 5,451,560 of record JAWHQI010000181.1, on the reverse strand, counting down.
TATCGAACAATTAATTTGTAGAACCATATATTTTGTCTTATTGAAAGAATTCATCTTAATGTGATTAATAATTGAGAATACAACTCATCCATTCAATGCAAGTAAAATGAATAAAAATGGCTCAAAATATGCATTTGAAGTAATATACGATGAATCGGAGAATAAATTAATAGCAATAGCCGGTTCCGACGACTCTAAAATTTAAAGGCCTAATTTCAATAATTGGTTCTGGGTCGGTTCTCGGGTACCCAAACATAGAACCGAGAATAGAACCAAACTACTCGGTTCTAATGTTTTTGGATCCAGAACCAAACCGAGATCTATGAGAACCGACCCGAAACGCTCAGTTCAGTTCGGTTTCGGTCCAATCTCGGTTCTTCGATTATTTTTGCATACCCCTAGATACATCTCCTAAGTTTTGAGAGCGGATAACACTAAATTTAAGACGTATGTGTCCTAAGAATGTCATCATGACCAACAATTCTCTTCGTGCCAACATAGACTTCTCATCATCAGTAATCAGGAGTAAGGCATCAGTTCCTCATTGAGGCGACAAAAGTCTCCAAAAAACTCAGTGACGAACTGATTGCCCATGGCATTTCCACTTCGGGCCTGAGACATTTCAAAAATGTGATTAGCATTGTTCTTCCCCGAATAAAGCATGGTCAAATAAATCCATAATTGTTTAACAGTGGAGCAAGGAAAACAAGATCCGACATATGAGAGCTCATGCTATGCCACAATAAATTTACCAGGTTGGCATCGCACATATGCCACTCCATCCCGCCCAGAGAGTTTTCGAAAGAAGGTTCTGAGGTGAGATGACATGTCTTCCTCTCTCTCTTTTAGATTCATCATCAACGCATTTTCCATAGCAGGTAGTTCTCTTTGCCTTCAAGCTTCCTATTAGTGAGTTGACTAAGCATCACGTTTGTCACGCTTGAAATCATAGTTTGGTGTGATTCTGTTGTTATTTTGTTCTCCACTCATGATGACCAAAGTCAACAGCACTCAATAGGGGACCCCTTGTAGTAATCGCAACACAGACAGAACCAAAATACCTGAGGGACCGCCCCCAAAACGGACCACCAACAAGGTAGGAGAACAAAATCCGAAGACGGAAAGTAAACCTGTAGTAGAGAGATACACAGGAATAATGGATTGCACAAAAAACAAAGGGTTGTGCAACACAAATTCGCTACGGGGGCAGCAAGACCAAAGATACTGGAATATGCAGTTGATCAAAATATGTCGTCGATCAGTGCCGATTCAGTAGAACAGCAACAAGACCACAAAAGCACAAACTTACCCTGCATCGAACAGTACCAATCCAGTCGAGCCTAGTAGACACTACGTCGAGCTGTTCCTCAAGCTTAGAACCATGTTAAGGACTCTAGGAAAGAAGTTGTGACTGATCATTTGGTTCCTTAAATTCTCGTCAAAACAATGTCGTGTAGTATTGTCTTGTCGAAAAAAATGTCATCACTGCATAGGTTAAGCCTATTGATGCTCGATGACTGCTCAGAACGATATCGATTATTGTGCATGCAAGAGGAGATTCATTGAAGATCTTCACATGGTCGATGTATGATAGTGGGCTATCCTTTTGAGTGAGAACAACAATAGGCGACGGTTGCTAGGCGACTGTTGGGTTGACCGTGATATCAACGTGTACCTGGTCGGGTAGGATCGTCAATTATGTAATTAGTCACTGTTTACTTTTGTGTGCGACCATAAGGCCACCGAGTTTGGCGAGGGTGGCGGCATAAAATGTCAGTGTCATCTTGAACATGACTTCCATAATCGTTGTCGTCGGTTTCCATTTTGTCATACTCTAGAAAATTTGTTGTCCCACCAGTATGATGTGAATGAAGTGATTAATTTGTGTGAGGCTCGAGAAAAGATTGTGTGGGGATCCAAAAGGAGCCAGAAACTGCCGGTGAGTGACTCGATAACCGTGCACGTGGAAACTGCTAAGAGGAGGTATCATAGATGTGTAGTTCTGTTTAACACCTCAAGCAAAACAATATTGACAAATGGAAAATGAGAAATCACAAAAATGATCCAAAATAGATAAGATAAATTTATTGATGAGGAAGAAGAAGTATACTTATAGCTTAGTGATTTGTAGCATATAAATTAGATTATATATGAAATACTGGACATGATAATAAAAGCAAATGATAGAACGAAGTTGTTACGCGCACGCTCGTATCATTATTAGTATTAGTATTAGTATTTTCTTTAAATGTTATTAGGGTTGATGTGAGCCCCCCTCCCTATATAAGGAGGTGGTTTTGGGGAGTTAGGTCATCTTTGGATCCTTAGTCTTTTGGGCTCTCATTAGAGAAAAGCTCTTTGGAGGAACCAGCCTCCGAGAGTTGGCCGGAGCTTGCTCCAGATTGTATCCGCGGTTCATTAATTCAAGCATTCTCTTTCGTGTTCGTATTATTTGGTCCGACCTGCCGCTCTGCCCGCTGCTACAGCCGCCGGATCCTTCTTCTTCGCTGTCCGAGAGATCGCGCAGCAGCTTCTGCGATCCGACGCCGCCCGCACCAATCCTTCCCTGCGCGGCACCGATCCGTCGACCTCCAGCCAGATCCGCCCGGCACCGCCTCCTCCTTCAACTCTGCGCGCGCATCAGCACACTCCGCCGACTGTGCATCAGCACAAGCCCGCATCAGCACACGCCGCCAACTAAGCACCAGCACACGCCGACTGCGCACCAGATCCGCTCCAGATCCGCCCGGCACCAGATCCCCACCGATCCTTCTTCGATCCGCTCGGCATCGCTCAGAAGCTGGCCGTCGCCGCTGCGCCCGCCTACTTCCACTCTCCGCCTCCAGTCCGCACATCTCCGCCCTCTCCGACACTCTCCTCCGACGCTCTATCCCTCGTGCATCCTCATATGCCAAAGGGGGGATGGAATCCCGCGTGGAAGCCCTCGAACACTCCCTCACCACCATCAACGCTCGACTCGAGGCACAGACCGAGCAGTTCGCCTCAATTCTGACCATGCTCCAGAACTTACAGCCCAGCCAGCACTCTGGGCCTCCTACCGCATTTGTTGTGGGGTCCCCCAGCACTATGATCCCCGATACACCCGCAGTAGGGGAATTACCTACTCCACCGTACCGTGGACCCGACATCCACACATTCAACGGGACTGACCCCCTTGGGTGGATTGCCCGCGCTGAACAGTTCTTCGACATCCACAAGACCCCTCCGACGCAACGGGTCTCCACCGCACTTATCGGCATGGAAGGGTCTGCCCTCCATTGGGTATGTTGGCTCCGCCAGACCTCTCCCGACCTCACCTAGACAGATCTCACTGAGGCCCTGATTCAGCGGTATGACGACCGCTACTCTGGCCCATGATCGAGCGACTTTGCGGGGTCCGTCACACCGGCTCCATTGACTCGTACATTGATGCCTTCGTGGAATTGATCACTCATGTTCCCGGAGTTCCCCCAGATCATTACTTGGGGTTCTTCATGAATGGCTTGCAACCCCACTTCCGCTCCCGTCTCCGCACCCTCAAGCCATTAACGGTCCACCAAGCCATCAACCTCTCCCCCCTTGTGGAGGCGGAATTCCTCGCGACGTCCGGCGACATTTCGTACCCATCACCTTCCTCCAGGCATCCCTCCCAACCTTACTTCTCGACCCATCCCAATCCCCCACCTCTGTCACCTCCCCTACCCCGGCCACCAATTATGGGTCCAACCAACACTCGGAATGTCCCTACACACCGCATGACCAATCAGGAGTACAACGACTTACGGAGCAAGGGTATGTGCTTCCGCTGCAAGCAACCCTACTCTCCTGGTCATGCGTGCTCGGTGAAGGAGTGTCGGGTCCTCTTCGGCGACGACGTGGCCGCACTCACCGCCGCCGACTTTGACGCCCTGCTGCTCTCAGACGGACTACCAGAGACCCCCCGGGCACATCGACGACATCCCAACCGCGCGCATATCATTACTAATCGGCGGGCGGCGGGCCGACCTTGGGGTCAAGGTCGTTTTTCTGACGGGGTGTATTGTTACGCGCACGCTCGTATCATTGTTATTAATTTATTATTAGTAATAGTATTTTCTTTAAATGTTATTAGGGTTGATGTGAGCCCCTATAGGTGGTTTTGGGGAGTTAGGTCATCTTTGGATCCTTAGTCTTTTGGGCTCTCATTAGAGAGAAGCTCTTTGGAGGAACCAACCTCTGAGAGTTGGCCGGAGCTTGCTCCGGATTGTATCCGCGGTTCATTAATTCAAGCATTCTCTTTCGTGTTCGTATTAGAAGCATAACCAGCATTTATTAGTACTTAATAACCTTTCAAATTGCATTCTGAAAATTTGCATTGCAGTAAAAATCCTTCTCATAAAAAAAGTAATATCTGGCACATACTTTTCTTTAATGGAGGTTCTAGACATTTCTGATGGAAGCCACAGTTGCAACTCCCGTCACAAAGTATGATATCATTATCCGGAAATGCTTCATTTGATTTGCATTTTGCACAGAAAATCTAATGGGAAAATATAGCAATGTAAATGAGTTATAGAAAACAATATTATATAATAGCTGAAAAAGTCAACAGCATTTACATATTCGTGAAAAACAGATCCATCTGGATGCATAACGGAGTCTTCAATTCTCCCTTCAGAGCCAAGTAATTCCAATTTGTGGATTGAATCACGGATACCAAGTTTATATTTCGTAATCTGCATCTGTGCTCGTTGAAGCTCCTTTTCAGGCTTAATTTTCTCTCGACTGTTAAACAATGATGGAAGAGAAATAATCTTTATCAAATAATAATGTTAGGTGGAAAATCATGACAGCAAATGCAAAATAAAGTTTAACTTGGTCGTAAACCATATTGCATAACAACAGAAGCACAATATAATTATAAATCAGGAAAGAAAATAGAAAAGAAAACCTAATTATATCATAATTACAAGTTGACTTCTTTAAGAAGGCTCTCACTTAAAATTTCTTGACCAAATAGATCCTCATGTATGATGACATAATGAGTGAAAAATATCAATGTTATAGCACCAAATTTATGATCTTAATAAAACTAAATTTTAGGTATAGTTTTAAAATAAAAATAAGATAAGGAAGTTACTTCAAACAGGAGTAATCATAATTTAGATGAGCATCAAAAGGGGAAAAACTTCTAATTTCCATCTAAATTCTCAAACCATCTACTACAAACAGAAAATACCAAACTATGCCTTATGATTACATGAAAATTGTTGGTACAAAACACATTCCTTCAAAGGCATAAGGAGCAAGTTCATCTAATTGGAATAAGATCTGTAACTTCAAGCAAAATAAGATGGATATAATAACAATCAGCATGCTACAGAAATTGCATTTATAAACAGGTAAGAAGAACTCAATAGAAATGGTACAAAGCAAGCATACAGAAATACATAATAGATGGTGTTTTGAAAACAATGTAAACCTATATGTTATGGGTTCCACACCGTCAGTTATCTAGCGGTTATATTATTATGAGTATTTAGACATTGAGTTGAGTTGTATCAAGTCGAGTGTATGAGTCTAGTGGTATCGAGTCAAGTCATAGTTGAGTCAATTGAGCCGGAATATTTTAGTGTAGGCGTTTTTCTTTTATTGGGCATTTACGTCTATGCCATCGGGGTCCTATATAAGGGAACTCTTGGGTCATGTATGAGAGATCATCAAAGAATGAAAACAATTTCACTTTCTCTCTCAAATTCTTCCCTCTCTCTCTAGTTTCTTTTATTTCCCCATTTCTAGGATTAGGGTCGAGCTCAGCTCCCCTTCTTCCTCTTCCCTCGTATTCTCTGCGGGTTGAGCTCGGGTCCCCTTGTATCTCCACCTCCACCGCCACCTTCGACAAAGCCACAAAGTAGGCCCAAAACAAATTTGGTATCAGAGCTGTCGATCCTCCCCCACGGTGCCAATTTATAGAACGGCAGACTTCCCGCCCCCGCTCCTTCCATCGCCAGAGACCAACTCACGGGATCCTTTCTCCCAGGGAAAGACACCACTCGGCGAGCAACTTACGACTGCGCTCCTTCCAGCGCCAGCGACCACGTTGTGCTCCTTCCGGCGCCAACGACCAACTCTTCTCCTTCATCAAACCCGCGGTGAAGCCCAACACTGCGCTCGTCGCACGATTCCCTCCCTTCCAGAGATCGTTAGACAACCTCGTGTGTTGTGTTCTTCCAGCACCGACGCTCCAGCCACTCTCTACAGCTTCGCACGATCGACCCCTCCAGCAAGCTCGTCCACATCCAGCGGCATCGACAGAGCCGGCCTCGTCTTCGGCGCCACTCCATTGTGTGTCTTTGTCGGCCAACTCAGTGCACGCCTTCGGCATTCCAAGACAACGCCCCTGACCAGCTGCTCGCCAGCCTCGATCCTCCCTCCATTTCCCTTCCTCGAGCCCTGCACCTTCATCTATTGAGCCACCCGGCCCGCGAGCAGCTTCTGCTCGAGCAGCCCGCCTTCTCCTGCCGTTTCGAGCAACCCGTCTTCTCCTGCCTCGAGGAGGCCCACCTGTTGCGCGCTTGTTCCATTGATTAATTGCTTTACTGAATTAATTCTTGATTGAATTAAATCCTTAATCAATTAATTATGTTGAACATGAAAATAAGCGTCGTTGATCCAGATATCCTCCATTCGATGATGGCTTCATATCAGGCCTCCATGTCGCGACTCATCGCCAACATCGACCGACTGCTTTCGCGTCCCCCAGCGCAGACATCATCCCAGCCGGCACATGGTGTCGTCCCTTCTTTCCAGCTTCCCGGTCCCACTGCCGCATATGTTTGCTCCAACGAGGTCGTAGATTACGCCGCTGCAACCATGCCATTGTCGAACCCATCCTACAGACGCAACTTCCACCTTCTCCGCTATCGATTCTACTACACTAGTCGCCGCTCGCACCGACGGCTGCAGAAGCTCCTCCACTCTCCACAGTTCTTGCCGCCCCACCATCGCTGCCAGTGGTTCCCGCCCTGCAGTTTACACCACCGACATCGTCGCCTCCAATTCCTGTGATGGTGTCGTCCCAGTGTGTGTTGACGCCACTAGTCCCCGTGGTTGCCATCTCGCAGCCTCTACTTCGGCCACCTGCTCTGTCGGCCCTTCAAGATTCGTTCCTTTCACCAATCGTTCCCCAGTCGTCGTCGCCGCTTCTCATCGTCGCAGCTCACCTACGACCCGGTCTTTCTTCGCCCTTGACCTTCCACCGAGCAAACTCGCCCCTACTCCAACTCTGTGTGACAGTCACCCCTCCGCAAGTGCCTCTGCCACGCCAGCTCCTTGCAGTCATTTATGACACCTTGGAGCATGTTGACGCCCCGCCGCCGCCGCTGCAACGATGTGCTACCAGGAGTTGTTCTGACAAGAAATCAAAGAGCTTGAGGATCAGGTCATCCAAGACCGTTCGTGCTTGAGGTCAAGCTCGATTTGAAGGACGGGTGGAATGTGTCGTCAGTTATCTAGTGGTTATATTATTATGAGTATTTAGGCATTAAGTTGAGTTGTATCAAGTCGAGTGTATGAGTCGACTCGTATCAAGTTGAGTGTATGAGTCAACGTGTATCGAGTCGAGTCGTAGTTATGAGTCAATTGAGTATGGATGTTTTAGTGTGGTGCGTTTTTCTTTTACTGGATATTTACGCCCATACCACATGGGTCCTATATAAGGAGACCCAAGGAGAGATCATTAAAGAGTGAAGTCAATTTCTCTTTCTCTCAAGTTCTTCCCCCTCTCTCTAGTCTCTCTTCTTTCCCCATTTTTAGGATTAGGGTTGAGCTCGTCTCCCCTTCTTCCTCTCCCCTTGCATTCTCCACGGGTTGAGCTCGACTCCTCTTGTATGAGTGTATCTTCGCCTCCACCACCACCTTCGACGAAGCCCCGAAGTAGGCCCATAACAAAAAATTGTTTTAGGAATTACAATATAATACAGAATTAAAAAACCGCAGCAGTTATCAGGAGTAACTGGGAAATAATGATCATGAAGGGAGCAGTAAACCAAAATTTGTTGCATACAAGAGAATTCATCTTGCACAACGCTCACATTCTTTCTTTTAATCCTTCTCCTCCGAACTGGTTTTTCTTCAGCAAGGGATACCAAACATGAAGAACTAAAAGCCTTGCAATGAAATCTCAAAATCCAATTTATTACCATTACATTGCTCTCCTATATATAATCACAAGGAGGGGAACCAAATACATAATAGGAGATGTGGGACTAACTATAGGGAGGAAGAATGGGCTTTAAAATTGGGCCTTTATACAAGCAAGTTATATAAATACCAACACTCCCCCTCAAGAAGAGCGAAAGATATTCACTAAACTCATCTTGTCACATAACCTACATAAATCAAGTGAGCTAGATCCTTCAGTAAGACAATCGGTCACTTGCTCTTTAGTGACAACATGACCCAGCTTCAGTACCCCACTATCCAGTTTTTCCTTGATAAAAACCTGTCGGTCTCTATATGTTTGGTTTCGTCATGTTGGGCGGGTTATTTGCAATGTTAATAGCCGACTTGTGTCACACCACAATGTCATTTGCCCCCTTTTGGTCTGTCTTGAGTTCTCCCAGCAGGTCTTTCATCCATAACATCTCCGCCACACCTAAGGTCATGAACTCGTACTCTGCATCGGCTGTAGATCTAGCAACTACAGTTTGTTTCTTGCTCCTTCAGGAGATAAATTGCCCCTACAAACATTCAATATCCTGACGTGGACCTCCTGTCATCAGCACAACTAGCCCAGTCAGAATCGCAATAGCCCTCGATATTCAAATTCCCATTCTTCCGGAAGATCAGTCCCTTTCCTGGTGCACTCTTCAAGTACCTTAGAATTTTATACAGGACATCCATCTGACCCTCTCTAGGATCATGCATATAGCGGGCCACCACACTCACAGCAAAGGATATGTCTGGACGGGTGTGACTCAGATAGATCAAGCGGCCTACCAACATATGGTACCTCTCTCTATCAATTGGCTCTCCTGCCTCAGCACTGAGCTTGGACTTCTGGTCAAGGGGGCAACTGCAGGCCTGCACCCCAGTAAATCTGTCTCTTTGAGCAAATCTAGCACATATTTCTGTTACGATAGAACGATCCCTCCCGCACAGCGAGCTACTTCAATCCTAAGGAAGTATCTTAAGCTTCCCCAAGTCCTTTACCTCAAACTCCTTACCCAATCTCGTCATCAGTTGAGCAATTTCACTCTCATAATCACCAGTAATAATCATACTGTCCACATATACAACAAGCATTGTAGTGTGAACTCCATATCGCCTAAAGAACATTGTATGTCAGCATTGGTCTGTCGATATCTCATGTCTATCATGGCTCTCCTAAACTTGTCAAATCAGGCTCAAGGAAACTGCTTCAGCTCATAAAGAGACTTCTTGAGTCTATACACATTTCCTGTCGTTTGTTGAGTGCCAAAACCTGATGGTACCTCCATGTATACCTCTTCCAACAAATCCTCATGAAGAAAGACATTCTTCACGTCGAGCTGGTGTAGTTTTCATCCCCCATTCGCTACCAAGGATAGTAGTGTCCGCATCGTGATCACCTTTGTGACGGGTGCAAAGATCTCATCGCAGTCGATGTCATAAGTCTAACTATACCCCCTTTGCTACCAATCGGGCTTTGTAGCGCTCAACCCAACCCTCTGGGTTTTGTTTTACAGTGAAAACTCACTTGCACCCAACTACCCTTTTCCTTGGTGGTAGAGACACGAGATTTCAGGTTCAATGCCCCAAGTTCTTCTAGCATTACAGCTTTCCACTGAGGAACCTCCTTAGCAACCTTCCAACACTTAGGAATAGAGAAAATGTCCAAAGATGCAATGAATGCTCCATGTACAGGGGATATACTCGAGTATGAAACAAACTGGGCAATATCATGGGGAAAGTCATATCGATCAGGTGAGATTCCCGCATTGTTGCGGGAACTCCGCCTTACCGGTAAGGGAGTGGAAGTAGGGGATGAGAGATCATATCACCTGGGTTTTCGGAGGTTGAGGTGGTTACTGTAGATGTCGCAAGAGTCGGAACCGGCAGAGGCAAGAGACTTGGCAAAAGTGGCATTGTAGCCTCACTCTGATGTCTTCTCCTTATATACACTCTCAGCTCCCCCTGAGCCAGAGGTCCACTACCTACAGAGCAACCCAGTCGATTCCACGCTCGGCACGGGAGGACAAGAGATACTTACTGACCGCCTCTCACCACCACTGTTATCCTCCCCCTCTCGCCTCATCATGTCTGTAACGAGCGAGTCCCCAAGGGGCGAGTAAACCGGAGAGGAATAATATGGCTCAAGCTCTCGAAATGTGACACGCATACTAACGAACAACGTCCTCTCCACCGGACTCCAACACAGATAGCCCTTTTGGGTGGCCGAATACCCAACAAAAACATACTTCAGAGCCCTTGGATCCAACTTTACCACATTTAGTCTATTGTCCTGCACGAAGTATACGCAACCAAATATTTTGAGGGGAAGAATATCTCCATTCTTCCCTCGCAGCACCTCAATCGGAGACTTCTAATCCAATACTCGTGAGGGCATCTAATTGATCAAATAGGCCGCTGTCGGAACAACTTGCCCCCATAAGTACTTTGGCATCTTCATCGATATTATCATGCTCCAAGTTACTTCAAGAAGGTGTCGGTTCTTTCGTTCAGTTACTCCATTCTACTCCGGTGTGTATAAACAAGTGGATTGATGTTGGATTTTCTGTGATGACAAGTACTCTCCAAACGCCCTGTTGGTGTACTTTGTCTCATTGTCAGACCTCAACACCTTCACAACAACATCATATTGAGTTTGAACCCCTCTGTGGAAATCCTTGAAACATACAAGCACATCACTCTTGTTTTTCATCAAATAGAGTCAAGTCACACGGGAGAAACAATTAATGAAAGACACAAAATACCGAAATTCATTCGCAGTAGGTGTGGGACATGGTCCCCAAATATCAGAATGCACTAGATTAAAGGGATAAGAACTACTACCAGAACTGGGATAAGACTTTCTGGTATGTTTTCCCAATTCGAACGCATCGCATACAAGTTTGTTGTGGTTAGATTTCTTAAACAAAAGGGGATACATCTGACTTAAAATAGTAAAAGAAGGATGACCCAGACGCCGATGATGAAGTAGTAGCAAGTTCTCCACGTTCCTCCCAACTCCTGCATCATAGCTGAGAGCCTGAGATCGCCTCATCCAGGGAAGGAATTTTTGGCTGAGCGAGCAGAATTACACACCTTGGCTCAAATGTTGGGTTTAATCCCCTCGTGAAGTGCATAGTCCGCCTCTGAGCATCTCGCTCCCCTTTCCTTCACTCAGGATCTTTGCAATATACAGCTAGTGAGAAATGATCATAGTCTGCCCACAATCGCTCCAGATCTACAGCATACTCCTAGATCAATCGATCTCCTTGTGTTACTGTCTCTATCTCTCTTTCGATCTGAAACACCATCATGTTGTTCTCGACTCCCGCATAGATCCTCTGTAACTTCTCCCAAACATCACTCACGGTCTCCATGTCATCCATCGTGACAGTTATAGACACAACCATCGAGTTTAGGAGTCAAGTGTGTAGCAGGCTATGTGTAGTCTTCCACTCATTGTACCCAACCGAGTCCCTCTCTGGCTCTCCCTTCACACAAGTCAGGTAACCCACCAGGTTCCTCCCAGAGAAAGCACTCTTCACCCCGCAAGAACTCAAAGAACACAGTTAGGTCCGTCTCCTCCATCTTGGTAACCAACTTCTCCATGATGAGCTCGCCAACCCTACCCGTTAGATAGAAGATCTCGTGTGGAGATAGGAAATGCGCAGGAAAAGGAGCTCGCCGATCAAAGAGCTTACTGAAGCTTTTCCGGACTGCACTAATATTCGCCCAGACTTCAAGGTCGCAACACCTCTTTCTAGTATTAACAAGCTTCTTCACCTTGTATTCGCCCAAACTGGGGACGTCACTTCCATCAAATGGAGTTCGCACAAGCTCGGTTGTCCGCAACTTCCTTCTGAGGTCGCAACCTTTGTTGTCTGGACCTCCTGTAAGGGTTTCGCAAATTTGATGTCCTTCGGAACTCGAGCCACTCTGTTTTCAAAGGTCGCCCAACCTGTGCTACCTGTCCGCACAAGGTGGTTTTCGCCCTGTCTTTACAGGTGTCCGCCCACTCCTGTTGCGTTCTCACAGCTAGATGCAACAACACCTTCTAGTGTTCGTCTCCAACCAGTTCGCCTGAACTTTAACAGTCCACGAATAGCTTTCTGCTCAAGCTGGTCTCCGTCCACTCCTTCTGGAGTTCGCCTGCACCTCCTTCACACGGTTTGGTGTCCGCACCTTTGTTGGAGTTAGTCCAAAGGTCACGTCCAACTCCAGCCTGCAAACCTTCCACTAGTACGAACACTTGCTTATTCCAACTCTTCATGAGCCTCGTCTCTATCAGATCACCCGGCCTGGTCGCACTTCTTTCGCGGAACTCTCCTTGGTGGGATCGTGCCGACGGGATGCGGAACACGAACCTATCTCTGATACCATAAAGAAGTAGGCAGTGCAATGAAATCTCAAAATTCAATTTATTACCATTACATTGCTCCCCTATATATAATCACAATGGGGGGAACCAAATACATAATATGAGATGCGGGACTAACTATAGGGAGGAAGAATGAGCCTTATAATTGGGCCTTTATACAAGCAAGTTATATAAATACCAACATATTGTATACAAAACTTCTAAAGCAGGAATTTGAATGCAAAGCAAGAAAGTTCAAAAAGGACCAAAAGATGAGATTAATTTTCTTTTTCCAAATTTCTCCTTCAACATCTGTATAGTTTTGTAATGTGAATTCCGAAAAATATCTATATATATATACATGTAGTACCTCTGTCCTTTCCATCCATCGCCTGAATAAGCATCAATAAGATTCTGCTCCAACTTCATCTTAATCAAAAGGTACCTCACTCTTCTTTGCATATGAGAGACTTCATCTTGCACAATGCTCGCATTCTTTCTTTTAAGCCTTCTCCTCCGAACAGGTTTTTTTTCAGCACTTCCAGTTGACTTCTTTGAGTTCCTCCCCACAGTAAAACAGGTTCTTCTCCCTGCTAGTCTAAAGGAACTAATACCCTCATCTAAATTGCAGTTAGACATCTTCTGTGGTTTTTGAATACGCTTGCAATCTATACTATTACATGCCTTCCTCTTCAGGTATTCTGGTTTCAGATACCATCTTTTGTAGTTGCAAAGTTTAGAACTACTCCGGTTCTTTGGCATGGAAGACATTTTAGAATTTTCTTCATCAGTACAGTACTTGCATCCAGTAAGCTTCTTCCCAGAAGTTCGCATGTTAGATTATCAGGAGCATTCATGAATCTGAAAAATGAGCAAAAAAGTGAAATAAATACTAATTTTGAACTATAAACTCGGCCTAGATGCATGAATGAAAAACTTCTGAAATTAAATCAAGTATCATGTACACTGTTAGAATTTAAATGTGCATGCCCGTTAGGATGCATGCATATTTGAATGTTAAACAATATCCAGTCATTAGAAGAAACGGTTAAACCTAAAATGTGGATGAAATGTGTTCTCCTTCCATTAGCAAGCTTCCTAAACATTAGGAAGGTAATGTGTAGTCTCACTTGTATAAAGAAAAGGGTTGAAATATTTCCAATATTATCACAATAAACCAGTAGTTTTCCAATTTAAAAATAACAAAATATTTTTTCCAAAAGGTGAAAACAGATATTATGAAAGGAATGAAATAAAATGCAATATAAGGATTAGTAAAAAATCGAACCTAGATAAGGCGTGTGATCACCGTCATGCCTTTCATATTGAATTTAGACACAATTTTAATATCATCAATAATTTTAATTGAAGTACTACAAATCAAAATATCATCCACATATATACAAAAGAAAATAGTGTCGTTACCATCTTGTTTTGCATATAAACACTTATTCTGTTCATTGACTACATAAAGCCAAATGATAATAAAACTAAATCAAAATTTTAAAGTATTGCTTTGAAGTTTGTTTTAGTCCATATAAAGATATTATGAGTTTACAAATTTTATGTTCTTGATTCTCAACAACGACATCGAACATGACACATTCGAGTTGAGTCATATAGATCTCTTAGTCTAACTCCCTGTGCAAAAGGCAGTCTTAATCCGTTTGATGAATCAACAACTTATGAATAAAAGGTAAAAGTATCAAAAAACGAAGGGATGTGATCATAGCTACGGTTTTACAGATATCTAAATAATCCATCTCTTGTTTCTGATAATAGATTTTAGCAACTAAGCGAGCCTTATATTTTTCTATAGAGTCAGCTGGCTTAACTTTTTACTTAAAGATCCATCCACAACAAATGGTCTTACTATCGGGAGGTAAATCGTTTAGAATCCAAGTTCGATTTTCTAAGCTAGAGTTAATTTCAGTGTCAATTGCTTCCTTTCAAAAGGGAGCATCAGAGGAGTTTATGCCTTCCTCATAAGAGTTAGGATCTCCTACAAAATAAGTGATGTAATCCTCTCCATAAGACCTCTTGATTCTAACTCTTTTCCTCTTCCAAGGTTCATGAATTTCTAAATGATCTAAACTTGAAGAATGATGGATGGAGCTACTATAGATTGAGACGAGTTATTCTCCTCATATCGGAATTTGTCTTCAAAATTGGGTTGCATATCTAGTTCTAAGATAGTGTTATTAGATATCTCACTAACTTGAGAGTTACTAATAAAAAAGCTATTAACACTGTTATCGGATGCATATCCTATAAAGATACTATATTTTTTAGGTCATTTTTCCCATAGGCTCTGGGATAACAACTTTAGCTAAACAACCCAACACATGAAGAATATGGAGGTTAGACTTCCTATGTTTAAATAATTCATATGATGTTTTATCAGTATGTTTAGTAATAATAATATTATTAAGGGTCAAATATGAGGTAAGCAACATTTCTCCTTAAGGATTCTGTTATGTGCCTACTCGGAGGAGTGGTCGGAGGTGGAGATGACGGTGGTGGAGATACAATGGAATCGTAACCGCAACTTTCTAAGCGGGGCTTGCTCGTTAGAGGAGAGAGCTTCCGAAATCACACACAAGGGGATAGGGAATTAGAACTTCTTTCTTGCATACTCATTCCACATACCATATGCTTTTATATAGGCTACAAGAGAGTCTTGTCGTAAATATGACACCTTGGACACGACGCGACAAAAAGACATAAATTAATAATGATACTGTTGAAACCGGCAACCAGTCTCTTGAGTTCGGACCCACAGGGGGGTGTAGCATGCGCCTACTTATCCCTCACTTACACTCTTGACTGTGGATGAAGAACTAGGAACAGACCCAAGGCTGTAGCGAGGAGATCCCGCCACACAACCGGAAGATCTTAGAGAGTTTCCCCTCTCAAACCAATGCTCAGTCGGGCACCTTGGAGGGCACTAGCAGCCAACCAAAACTTGCCAAGGAGGAGAGAGCCTAAAAGATCGGATCTCCTCCAAGGTGCCCTTAAGGGTCTATTTATAGATTCTCTAGTCTGGACTGCAAATAGCATAAATCCTCCTTTTAGTTTTACTAACCGCACCCCAAATTGGTCTGCTAACAACCTAACTCTGTTGTTCTGAAGGGCTATTGGCAGCCCACGAAGGGTATCTAGGTAATTTTACCCCCAAAGCCTTCTGGGCGAGTGGTCTGTGAGGGCACCACTCGACAGGCTTCCCGCACACTTGATCTCCCGGCAGGCGCGGAGCGAGTGGCCCTTGAAGGCGTCATTCGCAGGGTCCCTGGGCTCCAGGGCGAGCAGGGCCCCGCCACTCACTCGCCTGATTGTCATTGCTTCCGCGTCTCATTCGCGCGAGTGCCATGCGGGAGAGGCCGCACTCGCTCGGGACCCCTTCTGACCTGGGCGAAAGCCCTCCTTGCTTGCTTTTTTGTCTGTCCTAAGCCCGGGGCCCCACTCGACAAATACGGGGTTGTACAGATACGACATGACCTAATAAGACACGATAACAAATACATAGTAAGACTCGATAATAATGGGGTGCGACGCCCATAACATCTTATCTGTCCTTCAAATCGAGTTTGTCTTCAAGATCGAACGAGACTTGCATTGCTTGATCATCTGGCTCTTTTATTTCCCGTCAGAACAACTCCCGGTATCGTGTTGCGGCAGCGGAGGCTGCATCGAGGGGCAGGACGGCCATGATGGCAGGTAAGATGGCAATGGACGGGTAGAATGAGGGTGTCTGGCGATTGCAGACATTCGAGGGCGGCGGTAGCTTGGGCGGACAAAGAGAGGCGGTAGCTTGGGCGGACAAAGAGCGGCGGCGATCAGGAATGGCGGCGCTGACTTAGGGTTGGTCGTCTGAAGAAATGGAACCATAGGGGATGGCAGATTAGGTGGTCGTAGGAGAAGCGGCGAGGTGGCCGGCCGATCAGAGGCTGGCAAAAGAGGCGGCGAGGTGACGACAACGTCGGTTGGGGGCGGCAGTGGAATGACGAGTAATTATTTACTTTTGCGGACATCGATCATATCGGCTAGCAGAGTGATGACAGTGGTGTCGAGACCTCACCTAATTAATTCAATGTAAGAATTAATCAAATACTCCCGAAATTGGGAAACCCTAGCCCGTTAATAGGTCCTGTTGCGAAATGAAACTCTAGAAAAGAGCGGCTTGCTCGAGACAATGAAAAGGCGTGCGGTCTGGGCTCGAGGGTGATTGAACTGGGCAGGTCGATGAAGATCTTACGATCTGATGAGGCAGCATGAGAGGCGTGCTTGCAGGAGCGGAAGGCGTGCGGTGTCATCTTCGAAGAAGCAGAGAGGAGTGGTCGACGTGAAGTTGAAAGACGCGCAGGTGAGGGTCGACGTGAGCGGTGCAGGAAGACGCGCAGGAATGGACATTGTCGTCGATGGTGAATCGAAAGTGCGTCTGCGTGCAAAAAGAAGCTCGGAGACGGCGACGCTGTCTGGGGGGAGCGAGGGTCAACCAGGGACGAAGCCAGAAGGCGGTGTTGTAGTCGATGACGTGCGGCGATACAGTGAGCGAGGTTGTGCTAGGAGTCGGTGGTGCAGGCGCTGAAAGATGTTGTTTGCTGTTGCAGGATGCCGGAGCAGGGAGCCCATAGGAAGCAACTGCTGGGTTATTCGGTTGGAGTGGGATTGTGAAGGAGATGCTTGACCGGAAGGGGAGGAAGGATACCTCTGATACCAAGTTGTTATGTGTCTACTCGGAGGAGTGGTCAGAGGCGGAGATGACGGTGGTGGAGATACAATGGAGTCGTAACCGAGGCTGCCTAAGCGGAGCTTGCGCGTTACAACTTCTTTCTTGCATACTCATTCCACATACCATATGCCTTTATATAGACTATAAGAGGACCTTATCGTAAATATGACACTTTGGACAAGACGCGACATAAAGACATAATATAATAATGATACGACATACTAATAAGACTCGATAACAAATACATAGTAAGACTCGATAATAATGGGAGGCGCCCATAATAGATTCTCGGGGGCATCGAACTCAGCTAGCATAACATTGACCATGTCCATTAAAGTCCAATTTTTGCATTATGCTGCTCTATTTGATTGAGATGAATAAGGAGCGGTAATTTGATGAATGATCTCATGTTCTTGGCAAAATAAGTTAATTCATTTAAAATATACTTTTCACCACGATCAGATCTAAGGATCTTAATGGAGATTCCTAATTGGTTTGCAATTCAATCTTAAAAACATTAAAGTATGAAAATACTTCATCTTTCATCTTTAGTAAATATATTGTAACAATATTAAGTAAAATTATACAACAAGAACACCACTCAAGCCTTTATCCCACTATAATGGGGTCGGCTATATTGATCATTTGTCGTCATTGCGCCCTATCTTTAATCATAGCCTCACCAATGCCTAAGTACATCATATCTTTCCTTATAGTTTCATTCCAAGTCTTTTTTGGTCTACCCCTCCCCCGTTTAACATGTCTAGTAACTAAACTCTCACAACGCCTAACAGGTGCCTCTAATGGTCTCCTATGTACATGTCTGAACCATCTTAATCGAGCTTCTCACATCTTCTCTACAATTGGTGTCACTCCTGTCTTATCCCTGATACATTCATTCCTAATTTTATCCAGTCTCGTGTGACCACACATCCACCTAAGCATTCTCATCTCCGCAACTCCCATTTTTTGCTCATGTACACCATTCACTGCCCACCACTCAGAACCGTAGAGCATTGCTGGCCTAATTGCAGTATGGTAAAACTTGCCTTTAAGTGTTAATGGTACTTTATGATCACATAAGATCTTAGACGCGCCTCTCCACTTCAACCAACCTGCTTGGATTCTATGTATCACATCTTTATCTACACATCCATCTTTTTGAATTATCGATCCCAGATATTTAAAGCACTCACTGCGGGAAATATCTTGGTCACCCAATTTAATGACGGAGTCATCCAACCTTCTTGCACTACTAAATTTAAGCTTTATATACTCTGTCTTTGTCCTGCTCAACCTAAAGTGTCTCGCCAAGATTCAAGTTTAACGTTTACACCCTGGCGTCTCATCGACCAAAACAGTTACAAAATATTTCCTGTGTTAATCCCCCAGAAGTCCTCACCCTGGTCACTGAATTTGCATGCATATAAAAAAGTTATAAAATATTTAATTCCTCCTCTAGCAGGTTGACGGTTTGAATCACACACATCTTAGTAAATCAATTCTAAAGGTGTCGATGTTCTATCTACGGACTTAAATGCTTTCTAAAAAATGACAATTATAAAAAAATCTTGCATATATAACTAAGAGAGATGTTATCGGAATGGGATTTAAATAATCAACTTTTATATAATTAAAATTACATGACATAATCTAGAATGCCAAAAATCAGTAGATGAAGAAATAGGAGCAAGAGATGTTGTAATTTGATTAACTTCAAAATCTATTGAACTTTAAATCAAACAATCCATCAGATACATATCATTTTCTAATAAGAATATTATTCAAAGTCAATACAATTTTATTCAATTCGAATATAATTTTGTATCATTTATTCACCAACAACAACCCATTAACTAAATTCTTCCAACATTCAACACAAATAAAACATCATGGGGGGTTATGGTCTTCTCGGATGTCATTCTAAGATTCACTTGCTTGCATCCATGAATTTGTGTGAAAGATGCATCCCTCAGAATCAGGCTTCCTCCACTAGTGTCTTGAAAAGTGGCAAAACAAGAACGATCAAAACAAGTATGAACATATGAAATCAAGCCATTAATTGGAAGAACTAGTAAAGAAAAGATTACGATTGTAATATAACATGAATAAAGGTTGATTTGATGCATGAATCATATTGGCATGGTGATGGGGATTGAAGACCAACACATGTTTATTCCCGCAGGAGGTGATGATTTGTTGTCCATCCAAACGATCTGATTCCACGAATGTGTCTGGATGGTCATTCTGAGTTTATTTCACATATTTACTTTTTATTTGTGAATTGTATTTGGCATCTGATAGGTTCAAACATTATGAGTAGTCTGATTTGTGTGCCCTAGTAGTTATCCCTATTTTTATAGACAAGCAAGCAACAGTTAGAGAGATCGAAGTTTTGGAGTTTCATTTCTGAAACCGTCGGTCTTCCTCCCGGTGCGACTCCGATAGGCCCTCTTGGTGTGCATCCCTGGTTATCTACTTCATGTTCCTCCTCTTCTACGCCTTAGCAGCTACCACCGATCCGCTCTAGCCCGCAAGCATCTCAACCCTCACCTCTACAGCTCGATACCGCCGGAACCGCAAAACCTCTCCGTCTTCCCCTTCCGGACAGCCACCGCACGTCCATCCTCCCTGCCAACTACTACCTCTAAGCCTTATTTTGTCGTCACCTGCCCTGTTCCAAGTCTGATACCGCCTCCACTTACCATCCATCCTCCACAGATCCAAACCCGAGCCCAGTCACCCCTCCAGAATCCTTCCACCCTAGCCTCCCCTATCTCGATACCGTCTGTCCCTATGTCGTACCACCTTCACATCCCTCTCCGCCGCAAACCGCCACACCCTATCCCTCCTCGTTGCAAATTGCCGCCTCCACGTCCTCCCCGCTGCTAGTCGCACTCTTCCAGGGCTTCTCCAAGCCCGCCTTGCCCTTATTCCTCCCTCCAACAGCACCTGATTTCTCCCACGCCTACACATGTATGCCATATTTTGGTGTTCTTGTCGTTTTTATTTCCTACTATTGTGTGTTTGGACTATATATTGTTGGATGCAATATTATATATTTTGTTTCTGTGAAATCATCTGATTTGCAGGACTTATTCGTTGCGTTCTTGAAAATATTTGCGCCCCAATGTGTGTGAATTAATGATTGTTATTATATTCAATTTTTGCAAGTGAATGTGCTCCTGAATAAACTCTACTTAATCAATTAATTATTGTTAATTTTAATCGGGTTGTTTTATTGCATCCGCAACATCGTTAGGTTATTCGGTAGTCATTTTGCACTCCATTTAGGGTTGCATCTTAGAGCACCTGCACCCACAACCTAACATGCATCAAATGGGGTTTGACCATATGTGG
Organism: Dactylorhiza incarnata; assembly: GCA_033032865.1. Taxonomy (NCBI): domain Eukaryota; kingdom Viridiplantae; phylum Streptophyta; class Magnoliopsida; order Asparagales; family Orchidaceae; genus Dactylorhiza; species Dactylorhiza incarnata. Next base: position 5,430,921 of record JAWHQI010000181.1, on the reverse strand, counting down.
TTTGTCGGTCACAGGTTCTATCTTCTACAAAAATAATTTGTTGACAGATAATTTGTTCGGACACAGACGAAGCATCATTTCCATTTTTCATGGTTTGATTTGGGATAACTAGGTTTAGGATGGTTGTTGGTCTGTTGGTGACTGGAACAGTTTCTCATATTCTTCTCCTTTGATTTGACGTGGAGACCAGAAGAAGGGTCGTTATGGGATTTAATAGGTTTACTATTGGTGTGGGATCCTTGAAAATTTTGGAGTAGTTATGTTTATACTTGTCTTCTGTGCGGATAGTATTCTGAACATGAACATAAGTGAGGTTGGCATGGTCATGTCTAAAAGTAATGTTGAAGGCGGACTAGGAATTGGGAGCATCCATAAGGCATGTAACCAAATAACTTTTGGATAAGATCAAACCATTGACTCAGATCTTAGCTAACATCTCATCTAACCGGTGGAGTTGAGAGGTAATAAGTTTGGAAGCATCTATCTTGAGTTTGTGAAAGTTAGAAACCTTGTGTTCTATGCGGGTAATTTCGAGGTTATAGTGCACTTTGAGTGTGTCTCATAGATTATTGGTCGTTTGATAAGGATTTGGTTCCTACAATGACATTCTACGTTTATCACATTTCTATAGAGTAAACGTCTATCATAGGTTCAAGTTGTATTGGATGTTGATGATGATAATGGAAGGGGGTAGTTGCTACAACAGCAACTTCATTATTTGTTGGTACTACGGTTTCTACAGCTACTGGTTCGAATATGGCTGAAAATAAACCATGGGTGTTCAGCTAATATTCAACCTGAGCTTATGAGCAGCGAAAACCAATTCCATTGAAGCTTTTGGGTTTGATCCTAGTAAACTCATAAAAGTTACACAATGTCATATAAAAGTAATGAATTTATAAAATAACAATAAATAAATTGTCGGGCTCACAAAATGAAAGCATTCATAGTTTTTTTTCCTTTAAAATGTTTAAATTTATTTCATTCTTGGACTTCCCAAGGAATACCCAATGATGGGGTTCTCACCACTACTAGGCAGTTTATGGGATGATAGTCCAACAGGACCCTTTCCAACGATGTTAGTGATAAGGAAAATAAATTCTTTAAACTGTTGGAATATTTCCTATATTATCACAATAAACCAGTAAAAAAATTTATTTGGTGAAAATAGATATTATGGAAGTAATAAAAAAAAAAGCAATATAAGGATTAACAAAGAATCTAGTCTGGATAAGATGTGTGATCACTATCTCAATAAAGTTACATCACCCTCTGACAGGGCTTTCAACTGATGCTCGCTTCCCCAAGGTACAATATTCAGCTAGATCCTGAAGCTTTGATGTGCGCAAACACTGAAGAAGTATAAAGCACCCGGACTTTCAGTGTATGAAGTAAACATGGAAAGAAGATAAACCAGAAGAGAGAGAACTTAAGAGAGCAGAAAAGAAGCTTTTGGTCTGTAATAAATAGCGTAAGAAAAATCTGGGAAAAGGTCTCAAATATATAAGCTTTCGGAAGAATGAGAGACTAAAATGCGTAATTACAACAAATGGCTATAATAATAATCAGATATAATACTTTTATTCCCAGCGTAATAAAATTAATTACAAACAGTTATAACATTAAATCTGAACGACCATAAGAATAAATGTGAACATCAGAAAACTACACGTAGATAACTGATGTTGGCAGTCGACGATCATTGATCAAGACACTCGATGATCAGAGATCGAAAACGCTTGTGATCAACGAACAAAAGAGATGCTCACCATTCGATGATTGAAGACAATACTGGTCAACAATCAGAGATTGTAGCAGTCGACGCTCGACGACCAGAGTGCTCGATAATCGTAGATATTAATCCGCCACAATCCAAAAAATAAACTTCGTTCAAAATGGACTTAATCCAACCCAATATAATTTCTAAACCCAAACACAATCTGATTGAGCCCAGGTCAATTTGGTTCAGTTCACTTTGATTCAATGCATGTGAGCGAGAGAGCAAGCGCGTGCGTGATTCATGAGTTCTCCTTATTTCTCTCAACATAAGAAATATGAGAAACAAGTGTTACAAACGAATGGAAGAAGTATACTTTAAGCAAAGTGGGACAAAAGAGATTCATCCTTACATGAAGAGGATTTTCAACAAATATTTTGGTTCCCTCAAAATGATTTAGAGTTTTTTCATCAACTGATGTAGAGCTCAAAACACAAAACAGCATAAAAACTAAATAAAATTATGACACTTGATAACAAAAAATGGTAAGATATTACCTTTTCAGAAAGAAGATGCCTCCAAACAAAATGAGATCAAACACCAACTTAGAAAAAGCAGCAAACCGTCAACCTCTGTTAAACCCTCAACTCTTTAATCATCCTAAGCTGACCTTGTTGAACCTGTTGTGACTCTGTTGAGAAAAACTGGTCTACTAGAATGAGAATGAAAACAAGTAAACCATGGCAAAGATGGTTCTGAGCTCCACTAGAGAAATTTCTTCAAGGATCTAATACGAACTTTCCAAGACTGACCATTCAGCTTAAATTTACAATTCTGCAACTGAATGGGGAATCAGAGAAAACCTGTATCAAATATGAATATTTTCTGTCAGCATCATATGCAAAAAAACATCAAATCAAGTATATGTATATTACATGGCAATAAAGTTCACTAAACCTAAAATTTTAAGAATTTTAGGTTGTTTCATTTTCTAAAACTACAAAGAATTGACAATTTAAGCATAGTCAACTCATGTTGAATTGATAGACACATAGATACATCAGCCAAAGTTCTACCATCCGAATGTGTAAAAACAAATTCACAAAAGGAGATCTAGATTCTCAAGCGCGAGACAGATGCGAGAAAGAATGAACGGCAAATTATCTTCATTGGACACTGAAAAACATAGAACAAAAGAAAACCAGCGTGAGAGAATCCAAAGATTACTTCTCGCTAGAACCCTAGGCGCGCCATTCGTCGCATCATCATAACATGTTCAAAACCAGGCGCATTGAAGAATCGCATTTCGGCATTTCTTCAGAAGATCATAATGAAAGGCTCCTCTTCCTGACATCTAAGCATCAATAGGACAACCAAACTATGCTGCAGAAATCCCACGACAAAGGTGCCAAAGTAATCTTAAAAAAACGAAAATTATTGATACACTTCAGGTAAAAAAAAGGAATCAAAAGCGTCGAGTTCCCCATTTTTGCGCATAACGAAGAACGGGAAATGATTCAGGAGATGAAAGATTCGGTAACTCGGAGATGTATATAGAACCTCGGAAAGAAGAATTGCGAATCACTCCGGCGGATTTCTCTCTTTCATCTTCTGACTGGACTGTTCATTCTGCTTCCGCTTTGTTCTCCGCTTTTGATTGCTTCCTCCAGCCACTGGGTCAATTGTTTATCGGGCGGGCCGCGACTAGGCAGACATTTGAAGCTATAATTTTCAGGCTCCGTCAGTTTGGTAGATTTTGCATCAAGGAATTGGTTTTCCTCTGAAATTTGTCGGATAAGAAAATACCGTGGTGAAAATTTTTTTTTTTTTTGGTAGGTTTTGAGAAAAAATCATGTTCTTTTCTCTCTTAAAGTAACGATTACTATTTTATCAACATTATTTGATAACGATAATTATTTTAGTCAATTTAAATATTTTTCCTGATTAAAAGAAGTTAATTATTCATGATTAAAAATCTCACAAAAATCTATGCCTGAAAACCATCCTACAGTCGAACAGAAAAATTGATAGTTTGTAATTCTTGTGCCTGAAAACCATCCTGCAAACGAACACAAGAATTGAGTTTGACTCATGATGTGCACCCGTAAAAATGATACGGGATGCGGTCCCGTATCACGTATCCGGATGGGTACCGCCGAGCCCGCAAAGCGCCACGCGTGGCGTGAAAATCAAAAGGCGCCACGCGGCAAGCAACACATATCAATCGCCGCGTCAATAGGCGCGCCCATTACGACGCCAAGAAGGCGCGACATTCGTCGCGTCGAAAGGGCGCGGCGCCCGCCGCCGCGCCGAAACGGCGCGGCGCTACCCCACCTAAAAGGGGTGCGGCACTGCCGCACCCCCAATTAAAGGGGGTGCGGCATTGCCACACCCCCATCTGCCACATTGGGGGGTGCGGCATTGGAGCACCCCCATCAGCTACATTGGGGGGTGCGACATTACCGCACCCCCCAATGTCCATAAAATGGGTGTTGACCACTTGGTCAACGCCCATGTGGCACTCCTTGGGGAGTGCCCCACTCCCCAATTGGGGAGTAGGGGAGTTACGTGAGCAGTAACTCTCCTTGGGGAGTTACGTGAATAGTAACTCCCCAATTGAGGAGTGCTCCCGGCCACCTCGGCCTCGAGGTCCCCTCGCGGTCGCGCATCAAGCACCTTCGCGTTCGCCGCGCTCTCAGAACGCTCCCGAGTTCGTTGCGCAGTTAGAACGCTTCGGAGCACGCTCAGAACGTTTCCGTGTTCGTTGCGCGCTCAGAACATTCTCACATTCCGGGCACGCTCACTTTTTGTCTTTCTAATTTCTCAGATTGCAGGAACGGTTTGTCACCTTTTTCGCCTTCAACAAAGCTGCCCGAACTGCCCGAGGGGCGAGACGGTCATTTACGAAAAATGACGATCCGTGTGCTCCGAACCGGAAAACGTGATTCGTTCGCCAGTTGGTTACGATGGTTACAACGGCGAAATTACCAGGCTACCCCCGGTCAAAGCTATAAAAGGAGCCCAGAACCTTCATTTGAGAGGACTTGCCTTCTGCACCCGGGAGAGCTCCTTGAAGATTTTCACGGAATTCTCCTTCGGCGCTTGAAGATCTCCTTCGTGGACTTGAAGATTTCCTTCATCTCGAAAGGCGACTCAGCATTCTCACTTTTGTTCTCAGGAGCATTCTCACTTTTGTTCTCCACAATTCTCAGAAGTAAAAAGACTTAGTTTTTCGAGAGGTGGCCTGTCACCTTCGGAACGCTCTCTCTCTCTCTCTATTATTGTAACGAGCAGCGGCCTGTCGCGCTCGATTTCTAAGTACATGACTGTAATCTCTTAGAAGATAGTGAAGTTTGGTCGGCACAGCTCCGCTCACGTGGTTTTTTACCCTTTCCGGGTTTTCCACGTTAAAAAGTCTCAGTGTACTCAATGAATCTCTAATTGACTGTTTGCGCGCTCGGTTCGCTTCCGAGCTAAGGTGGTTCAATTCGACCGGTCTACCAAAGCACCCGAGCGACCCGCAACAACTCAAAATCAAAACATTTGAGTTTTTGGTTTTGGACAAAAATCAATTTTTTTCAATCAAAACCTACAAAACGAACGGAGCCTAACTACACCGCAGTTTTGGCTATCCTCACAATTTTGTTAATTGCAAACCGTTTTTTTTAATTGCTAACCCTAAATCAATCTTTGTTCATATTGCATGACGGTCTTCTCTGCTCGAACTAGAAATCTCACATCAAATATCATGTAACTCATGAGATTTGATTAATCAATCGAAGAAAATAAACGGTGACAGTGCGGGAGAGGAGAGAATAAGGCTTTGTTCGGCGCGGTGGTGGCGGTCACGAACACAATGGTTATGAACCATCGTTCGTGAACGTCCGATCTCACCTAAGGAACTTCATCCACATTTATGTTGAAAAATAGTTTTCTTTTTTTAATGGTGATCATAACCGTTGTCATGCCAAACATATATTCTATAATGGTGGTGTTTTTATCCAAACTCATCGGAGCAAAAAAGACGCGTCAAACGAAGCCTAAGTTGAATTGGGAGAAAAAGCACTAGTAAAGGTAGACAAATATTAAGAAGTACTACAGAGGATTTTGGACCCAAATGTCCAAAACACGTTTGTGAAGAAGGCGGTAAACCAATAGTCAAAACATAACAAATCATTTTTGTTTCTCCTTATAATGAACTACAAACCTTGTCATCATCAATCAAGATGAATATAATTCTCACAACAACAAAGGTCTCGTTGAAAGGGACCGCCAACCGCGACAGTACCCCAACAACGACAGTGCACTATGGGGCCTCAATGCCCCGCGCAACAGTACACCGACCACGACATTACCTCGACACTCTCTTAGAATTGTAATTAGAGTTGTATGTAGGTTTACTAAGTCATGATTAGACATTTTATTATCTTATAATTGTAGTGTAAAGTCTATAAATATATAGACATAGAGTCGTAATTAGATGATGATAAATGGAATGGAGACACTTCTCTCTCAACCTCCTTAGATCTCTATCTTGTTGCTGCTTAATTCTTCGAGTCTTTAAACTCGATTCCACCATCCCAAAATGATTTTCTTTCGCAATCCTCGCTTGATCTCAAGTATTTGTTCTCTTCCCTTGTATCCAAGAATAGTTATGTATATTGAAGCTCTTGTTGAGAACTAAACTCATGAGAAATAATTGTATGCAATTAAATGGAAGGTTAAGATCGACGGCGAGAGCATCAAATGTTAGAATATAATCTTGTAAGAAATGGAAGAGCTTAGAGGGAGAGGGAAATAGGAGAGTTGAGGGAAGAAGAAATCAGCATATGATAAATAATTCCATTATTTCGTCATCCTATTACAAATGCATTTGTATTTATAACTTTAGGCTTTATAGCCTTAGAACTTTAACAGCCAAAACAATTGTAATTTCGTTATTTGGTTGTTGACCTGATTACCCTTTTATTTGCTTTACAAACAGTGTTGTTATTGAGTTTAGAAAGTTGCTTTAAATCGATTGATGTTGTAGTCGTCCTGTGTTTGTGGTCGTATGTACTGTTGGAAGAAGCGCGGCTCAGAGAATCGTTAAAGCACACCTTTGAAGGAGCTGCATCCAACATGTATCTACTCCAGGCCCCAAGATAAATGATAGCAGCTAAAATGTAAAGGTGGATATAAAATGTATATTAAACTATGTATTTGTACTAGTATAAAAGCACTTTTCGGCCATTAAAAAAATAATGTTTTATAGTCTTATTGTTTTTCCTCATTATAATGACAACCCATGTTTTGCTATAAGTGGTATCAGAGCTAGATTTTGATCGAGCTCTTCCTCTAATTTCTTAATCTGTAGAGCTCTTTTGACCCCGTTCACTCCTCTTTTCTTTCCTTGAAGATGCAAATGGCATAGATGTTTTAAGCATAATGGAACTTATAGAATCACTCAGAGCACATGAGGATATACTTAGGAGATTTGACAATCCCTTAAGTCAGGCTTTCCAAACCAAAATAAATGTTTATAACAACTAGCCTTGAAAAAAAATCAAAATATCAGACTTCAAAACCAAATTTCAGCAATATGTTGCTAGTGGAAGGGAAAGATGAAAGCAATCACAGTCATCAACAATAGAAAAATGTTGGTTAAATGAATAATGTAGAAAAACAATGAGGCCAAAATTGCTAATCATTTAGATAGAGAACGTTGGTTTAATGAGAAAGATGAAGCAAAAAAGAAGAAGACAATGACTAGCTCTTTTTCTCATGTAGTAGAAGTGAAGATAATGATGCAAAGATATGATATATAGATAGTGGATATTCCAATTATATGACAAGTAATAAAGATTCTTTGATGGTAGCTAGCTATAAGTCAGATCTAATATTAGAAGATGACAAGATGAAGAAAATTAAAGGAAAAGAACAATCTAAATTTTCACTAGACAAGGAAATATAAGGTATATATTATAATTCCAATATGTGCTTGAACTAGCTCAGAATTTCTTAATTATTGCCCTGTTAGCACAAAAAAAGATATGAAAGTTCTAAAAGATAAGTGTAGCATTTATGAACCAAAAAATCATAACTTAATCACTGCTACACCAATAACAAGTAGAATAATGTACCCATTACAATTTATATGCCAGAAAAACTAAACTCTAGTTAGTAAAAATGAAGATACTACTTAGCTATGTCATTTGAGTATAAGACATCTCAAATTTCAAGGAGAAAGGAAATGTTGAAGGACGTCTTTTGGGTAAAAGCCACAGAACTCCATTTCCAAAAGAAGCATCTTGGAGGAGTAAAAGCCTCTTGAGCTTACCATATAGATCTTTAGGGCCGGCTTCAACTCCATCTTACTTCTTTGTATAGATGATAACCCTAGATTTATGTAGGTGTATTTTCTTAATACCAAATCGGAATGTTTCAATTACTTTCTACAATTTAAAGCCTTACAGAAAAATTGCTAGAGAAGAATATTAAAAACTTGGGAACAGATAGGGGAGGGAAGTTTACCTCAAAGAGTTCTCAAATTATGTACTGTAATACAGAGAGAATAATAATAAATTTTATTGTAAACAGAACACCTCAACAAAATGGTACAATAGAAAGAAAAAACACGTCAATTGTAGAAACGGAAAGAAACATGCTGTTTAGTAAAAAAAAGTTACCAAAATAATCTAAAGTATTGTATCAAACAACTCCTTATGAAGCACTTTTAAAAAGGAAACCAGTATTAAATCATCTCTGAGTATTTGGGTGCATTGGTTACTCACACATTCCAAATGAAAATAGACAAAAAAATAGATGAAATATGCATTCTTCTAGGATATAACATACAATTAATCTAAAGCTAGAAACAATTAGTTATTAGCTAAGATGTTACTTTCGATGAAGAATCAGTGATAATTAAATTAGGGTTCATATCAAGTTCGACAAAGGTTAATCATATCAATGATTTCATCCATTATGTCCCAAAATATGAAGAAGATGATCAATCATTTAATTCATGTTCATCGGCCTGTTCTAATTCATCACCACCCAAAAATTATACAATTTTGGTGGAACTCAGGGGCAGACCCAAGTACAGACAATTGGCATACTTGGGCACGTGTCCGGGTTCATTTTTCGGAAAAAAATACATAATATAATGTATGTCACATACATTATTAGTATTTGCCCTTTAATTTTTAAGCATATAGACATTAAATTGAAGACTCAAATCCCTGAAATCGGTGCATTTCGCGACTCACACGCTGCTGACCAAATTTGCTCCCGCAGTGACCTAAAAAGTAGATTAATCGCATGACCTAAATAGGTATTTTCATTTCTTCTTCGTGTGTGCCGTGACTGCGCCTATTCCGCTATTCGCATTTCCACCATATTAAGCTAGCTTGATGGCCAGCTTGAGAAGTTGATTCAACTTGCATAATTTTACCCATATGATTTTACTCTGATGGATTTGCAGTTGGTTGATGGCCAGCTTGATATATATATATTAGATGTGCGGTCTAATGAGGCTTTCAAACAAGTTAATGGAATCAGTGGACTAATTGAAAAATTAGTGGAGCTTACAAAACATTATCATTTCCAAGTGATTTATCGACTTTTGAAGCTAGCTTGTGTTCTACCAGTTGCAACTGCTAGTGTGCAAAGGATATTTTTTGCTATGAAGATCATTAAAAGTCATCTGAGAAATAGATTTGAGGATGAATGGATGAATGACTGTCTTATAACATACATTGAAAAGGATATTGTAGACAAAGTTACTAATGAAGAAATTATTAAGCGTTTTCAGAAGATTTGCCTGCGGAAAGTGGCTTGTTGAATTGTAAGTTTTCATTTATACTTTGTCATTGCAACTTTAAAGTATATTGTAATGTAATGCTACTTTCCTACTATCATTATGCATTATTTCGCCAATGAAAAATGAATGAATGTTTTAATATTTATGTATTTTCATTTTTTAATAAAATTTTTTCTTTTTTAATTAATTTTTATTTAGTGCCCAGGCAAGGCAAAATTCCTAATTCCGCCGCTGGCCACAAGGATATGAATAAAATGACAAGAAGACAAAGTACATAAATTAAACAAGACATTATATGGCCTTGAGTACTACAGGCACCTTAAGCTTGGAATAGCAATACTGATAAGTATCTTAGAGATAATAACTTCAAAAAGACAATCAATGAACCATCGGTTTACATTAAGAAGACCGAAGATAAAGAGATACTTAATGTATGCTTGTATGTTGATGATCTGATACTTACTGGAACGAAAATTGATTCCATAAATCAGTTTGAAACGACAATGAAAGAAAAGTATGAGATATCATATTGAGTCTTATGAAGTATTTTCTTGGTTTATAGATAAAACAACAACCAGGAGAAATATCTTGTCTCAAGACAATTGATCTGTTAAAGAATTTTAAATGTTCAAATGTAATCCAATAGAAACCCCAATGATGACAAATGAAAAATTTACTAAAGAAGATGGAGAGGAGAAAGTAAATCCACAAACTTATCGAAGTCTTGTTGAGCCTTTGATATATCTTACAAATACAAGACCATGTATTGAGAATGTCGTAAGTACAGTCTCCAGATATATACAAACACAATAAATTAGTATAGCCCCTAAAATGATCGTGCAATATATTCAAGGCGCAAAAACCATGAGACTCATATATAAAAAAGAAATAAAATCAGGTCTAAAAGGATATTCAGGCTCAGACCGGGAAGGATGCATTCAAGTTAGAAAACATACTGAAAGACTTTAATTAAGGGTAGCTAATCACCTAGAGGGGGGGTGAATAGGTTATTTAAAAACTATTGCAGTTCTTGATTATATCCAAGATAAAACTAATCAGAGCTTTCAAGAAGTAAGAACACACACAGAAAAAGACACACAAATTTTTATAGTGGTTCCCCTTATCTTGGGTAATCCACTTTCCCCCTTCTCCCCTTCTAGCAGTGTGCTAGATAGAGTTTATAGCTCCTCCAGATCTCAGACCACAAACAGGTCTTACAGCTCAGATCACAACAGATCTTACAGTCTCAGATCTCACAGATCTTACTAACTCAGATCACACAGATCCTACCTCAGCCTTTATAACTAGGCATACAGCTCAGATTCACCCCTGAATCCTACAACTCAAATCACACCTGATCTTACCACTCAGATCCTTGACAGATCCTACACTCAGATCTGACAACTCAGATCATATAGGAATTTATAAAGAGAATTACAAATACTTAGACTCAGATTTCAGATTATTGAGTCTTCTTGATCTGCCTGAATGATCAGACAGAAAACTTCAATAGAACAGCAGCAGCAAATGATCTTCTTGATTCAACAGGCTGTGATGGCTGTTCTTCTTCTTAGGAAGACAGATTCTTCTTTCTTGATCTTCTTCTTTCAGAAAGATGTATCAGCACCAGATTGTTGAATGAAATCTTCAAGTTAGATTGGTTCTGAAAGGGAAGACGACTTCTCCAGATTCTTTCTCAAACTTTCTCTCAAACTGATGGAGACAATAATGACTTTCGAAAAGATAGGAAAAACTAACTCAACTTCACTACTTAACCCATAGTTCATGCCTTCTATTTATAGACCGCCATCTGCAACGTCTGTTACGCTCCTCCACGTCAGCATGACGTTAAGTCTTCAACGGTCTTTAATGGAAATAAAGGCTCAGCTTGTTGAAACCGATTTCTCGGTCTCTTGTGGAGCTCGGGGCCCTCAACGAATTGAGGGGCGACTAGCCCTTACCGGTCCCTCGGAAGAGATAGGCAGATAACCCGGACAAAGAACAAAGACCCTGGTCTCAGCAAGGAGGTCCCTCCACTAACCCGGAAGATCGTTGAGCGCTTCCCCTCCCAAGCCAAAGCTAAGACTCGGGCACCTTGGAGAGCTAGAGAGCCCAAACCAAAGCGACCTATGGAGAGAAGAAGGCTCAAAGATTCTGAAACCGGTCCTCCTCCAAGGTGCCCCTTAAGGTCTATTTATAGATTTTGGTTTTTTGGTCTGTCAATAGCCAACTCCCGCTGTCCCTTCTTACTATCCGCACCCCAAATTGGTCTGCTAACAGCCAAACTCCAATGTTCGGAGGGGCTACCCGCAGACCACCAGGGGTTTTTTGGTAAAGGACCCCCCCCCCCCCAGGCGTCGGCGAACCAGAGACCCCTGACCTGTTCAGCGAACACGGGGCTCGCCGAAAGATCTGGCTGGCTCGCCAAAGCCGCCTAGCGAACTCCTCCGACCGGCTGGCTCGCCTGCCTCTACGGCTCGCCTGCCGAATCGCTCCTTAGCGGGTCGAGCTCGCCAAAATGGCTAACTGTACCCCAGAAATGGCTACTTGTACCCCAAGGTCCCGGACCTGCCTAGCGAGCTCCTCCGACCGGCAGGCTCGCCAAAGCCACCTAGCGAACTCCCCCGACCGGCTGGCTCGCCTGCCTCTAGAGCTCGCCTACCGAACCGCTCCTTAGCAGGCCGAGCTCGCCAAAATGGCTAACTGTACCACAGAAATGGCTACTTGTACCCCAAGGTCCCGGAACTGCCTAGCGAGCTCCTCCGACCGGCAGGCTCGCCAAAGCCACCTAGCGAACTCCTCTGACCGGCTGGCTTGCCTGCCTCTATGGCTCGCCTGCCGAACCGCTCCTTAGCGGGCCGAGCCCGCAAAAATGGCTAACTGTACCCCAGAAATGGTTATTTGTACCCCAAGTTCCCGGACCTGCCTAGCGAGCTCCTCCGACCGGCAGGCTCGCCAAAGCCACCTAGCGAACTCCCCCGACCGGCTGGCTCGCCTGCCTCTAGGGCTCGCCTGCCGAACCGCTCCTTAGCTCGCTCCCTAGGTTGTGCGAACCAGGGACCCTCCCTGGCGAACATCGGGGTTGTACACAATCCCCGCTCTTCGCGAGGTTGCTTCGAGCTCGCGAAGAAATGTCCAACCCCTGGTGTTCGCCGATTCGGCTGACGTGGCAGGAATCTTGTGGTGGGCCCCGCGCCCAAAACTATAAATACCGCCCACCGTGGCCAGTGATCAAGCTTTTCCTTCCTCTTCTTTCTCGCAGAAAACAACCTCTCAGAATGTCCTCCAAGCCGAGCGCGCGAGATCGACTGAAAGCTTCCAGAGAGATGGTGAAGGCCCAGGCCGCCGAGCGCAACGCCTGGATGTTCAATCCCGTCGCACCCCCTTCCCCCCAGCCTAAAAAGGCCAAGACGGTTCGGAGGTCGCAGGGGGAGGACGTGTCGTCACCTCCTGCCTCGCCTCCGTCGCCGGATACCAGGCTCGCCCAACAGGTATTCTTCGTCTCGGCTTTTTATACCGACTACCCACTTACTCCTTCTCTTCTCGCAGAACCCTCCGCCTGAGGAACGCATGGCGGGCCTCACGCTGACCTCTTCTCATGCTCCGTCCCCCGCGAAGCTGGGATCGCTAGACGCTGGGGCCGGGACTTCGACCCAACAGGCGCCTCTCTCGCAACCCCGTGAGTCATACGTATCCTCCTTTATCTCCGCTTGAGTCCATGCAATATCCATGCGTTTGTGACCTATGCAGATACCCCACCGCCGAGCCCCAAGAAGAAAGGCTCCACACTGGCGCGCTCGCCGATTTCGCCTAAGGTCAACTTGGAGACCCCCGACTTCGGTTTGGTGAGCAGGCGAAGTCCAGGCGGCTCGCTTCTCGATGGCGCCCAGGTCGCGGAGAGAGTGGTATACCCCCCTGGTCTGGGGAAACCACATGTCCCGGGGTTCCGCGGAAACTTCCAGGGTCGACCGGAGTCTTCTCACAAGCAACGTCGCGAGTCCTCCTCCCAAGGTTAGTACATTTGTCCGGGCTCGCCTTTTCGCTCGCCCCCTGATCCTACTAGTTCGTCCTTCGCAGACATTTCAGAAGCCACGCCTGAGTCAGAGCATGGGAGGGTGGAGATGTCACCGCCGCCCTCGCCGGGCCAGATGGAAGACTTCTTGGGCGACCCAGGCGACCCCGAGCGAATGAAGAGACGGGTGTCAGAGGTGCTTCAGAAGCATGGTATGATGCTACGCGAGCTGGAGGAGCGATATGACGCGGACCGGGCTGTCTTCGACGAGAGATTCGCCGCGATGGAAGACGCGAACGCGCGCTTGATCGCCGAGGCGGAGCCGGTGACTCGCGCAGACGTCACCTCGCCCGGCGTGCACATCTCGCGGGGCGAGGATCAAGCACACCTAATCCTGCGCGAGTTTAAAGCACTTCTCGAATACCACTATCCGAGAGTGCCGCCGCGTGCGGGGAAGCAGGGTCGGGGTCGCTGGAAATGGCTTCCTTACCCCTGAGACTGCCGCGGTTTTTTAATTCTACTATCCCCTTGCTTTTATTTCTTTCATGACGCTTCTGTTGAACAATATCTGGTGTGGTAATATTCGCGAGTCCATCGTGACTCGCCTCTTATCGTTTTTTATTTTTCCCTTCATTTCTGTGGTGTGCCTGTGGTTCATTTAGTTCGTTCGCTGTGTTTGATACGATCGCCCTCGTGGAGCGCTCGCGAGCTTCTGTGCGACGTTGTGCCCAAACCCCCTTTTCTCGCGGGCCGGCCTTGGGCGGGGTTTAATTACCGCGCAGCGGTGAGCCCGGGCTCGCAAGACTGCAGCCCTACCGAGTAGAAATCTACTTTATTTTCGCTATCCGCACTCCCGACGCTTCGATTCCCGTGCCCATCCGATTTTCCTATAAATAGTTCGGATTCACTTTTCCATCCGTCGCATTTATTTCTCAAGTCCTCTCACGTTTACGCTCATCCCTGTTCTCGCAAGTTCGTGCTCGCGTTCGCTGCTTGCAGGCTGCCTCTTCCTGACTCGATGCGAACAAATCAGTTAGTGGGGGCGGATGGCGAGAGCGAGGGGCGGTCAAGATGCGCCTCAGCGTTTCAAGCCCATGAATTCTACTGCGCGGACATCACGGCAGAGGAGTACAAACATGTCGTGGATCGTTATCTTCCGGAGGGTTACTCGGCTCGCTGTCCGAGCGAGAGATCTACATTAAACGAGACCGAGGCTGACGAGCTCGCGATCCCCATTGCGCACTTCGAGAATGGGTTGCGACTCCCTTTATGGCCTGAAATTCGTCAGGTACTTCGCTTAGCCTTCTCGCCGCTCCCTGTCCGCTATCGCAACTTTCTCACTGTTCTTTGTAGGTGTTGCGGTATTATGGGGTGTTGCCGAGCCAGTTGACCCCGAATGCGATCGCGGACATTGTCGCGTTCGCTAGTTACCTGCGGGAGGAGAGGATCGAGTTCAGTCTCCTCGTCTTCCGCAAAGTGTTTTCCTTCCGCGCCTTCCGAGACGGGACCACCTACTTCGCGAGTCAGCACGTCACCGTCTGCGAGACGGTGAACAAGAGTCACTACTGGACCCAGAAGTTCCTCCTGGTGAAGGGGCCCTTCGACAATCTCCACTTCACCCCCCTCCAGCGGGATGACGCCACTTACCGCCCTCCGAGCTCGCTGAGCGGCGCCGACGCCAAACTTCTCCAATACCTCTCCGGAAAGAACTTCGAAGTCGCCTACCTGCGGCTCAACGTTGACTCGTTACTCGCCGTTCCTCAAGGGGAAGGTAGGGCTCGCTCTCGCCCCACTCTCCTTTCCTCTCTCTTCGCTGTGTAACGCTCTTACTCTACAGGCGAGCGCGAGATCCATGTTAATCCTCCGCACGCACAAGGCATCACTCTTACGGCAGACACTCTCGCGACCGCGGCGGCAGAGGCTTGCCGCGATCTTCCTATCACCGGGTCCGGCAAGAAGCGGCCTCCGTCTGCGAGCCAGCCTGGTTCGCAACCCTCCTCTAAGAAGTCGAAAGGGAAAACCCTCGCCGTCAAAGACAAGAGAGCGGTCGTCGATCTGAGCGAGACCGACGGCTCGCCCCCTTCTCCTGCGAAACAGCCGGACCCGTTGGCGAGCCAGGGAGCCGGGAGCTCTTCCACAACCCCCCAACCCAAGAGCCACAAGAACTTCGGTCTGGGTGAGAAGGTTTCTGACATCCTTGGCGATCCCCTGCTCGCTTGGGATCCCGACGCCAACCGGATTTCTTGCTCCACCCTTCACCCCTCCTGGGTGGAGCTTGGTAAGGCCGGGGAGGAGGCGTTCTCTCTCTCCTTCGGCTTATATGGCCGCGAGGACGCCGCCGCCTACAAAGAGATGGGGCCAAGGCAACTGGTCTATGAAGAAATGCGAGCCCAGTTCCGTTCGACGGAGCTCGCACATATGGCGGGGCGCCGCTATCTGCAGGCGGATAGGGATATCCACGCGTACAGGGAGGAGCTTAAGAGAGCTCGCGAGGAGATCAAAGGTCTTAAGGAGAGAGAGGAGGTGTCGGAAAGACTTCTCGCCGGGATGCAGGGCAAGATGGTAAGTGGCCCTTGGGCCTCTTTTCTTTGTTGTTTGCGACCTCTGACCTTTGCCTAACTCATTTGATACTAACTCAGGATGCCGACGTAGCAACCAAGCTCCTCGCTCGCAACGGCGAGCTGGAGTTGGAGAATACCATGCTGAAGGCTCGGGTGGACGAGCTGGTTCGCAGCGTGCTACCTCCTTCTCCTGGGCGAGCCGGTTCTCAACAGAGGGCTGCCGAAAGCGAGGAACAGAGGCGGCGAGATGCACAGGAGGTCGCTAACCTCGTCTTCACGACACTTAAGGGTGCGAGTCTGCTTGCGGAAGACGCGATGGAGTTTACAGCCGAAGACGTCTGCCCGGACCTCTTCGACTTGGCGCCATGGTTGGGGGCTCGCAAGAATGGCGAGGGCCCCCCAGAATGAACCCCCTTAGTCTCTCTTCTCATTATTTTGAATGTATATTATTCTTTTTGGGCTGGCGAGATCGCCGCCGAACATAGAAAAATCTTGGGGAATGATAGTTATAATTTTTTCGTTAGTATTTATGTGCATGCTCGCGTTTCTTTTTTCTCTCGCACTTGCTCTTTCTTTTGAATTCTCATGACCAGTTGTTATGCGGTAGTGCTTCCGGGGGGCTCGCGAATGCGTGTGTCTGGGCTCGCCTCGCCAAGGTTCTCCTCTTATGGATTTCGCTAACCCGGGCCGTCGCCGCCCGCGGATACTGCCCGGCGAACCCAACCTTGGCGAACTCAGACATAGGCATCCCGCGAACTAAACCTCCCTGACTTTAGTGTCTCAACCCGCTACCTTAGGCTTTATCAGCCTCGACCTTTTCAATTTTGTGAACCGAGCCCTTCTGGCTCTAACACCTTAACCTGTTACCTTAGGCCTCATCAGCCTCAACCTTTCCAATTTTGCGAACCAAGCCCTTCTGGCTCTTACACTTCAACCTGTTACCTTATGCCTCATCAGCCTCAACCTTTCCAATTTTGCGAACCAAGCCCTTCTGGCTCTAACACCTCAACCTGTTACCTTATGCCTCATCAGCCTCAACCTTTCCAATTTTGCGAACCAAGCCCTTCTGGCTCTAACACCTCAACCTGTTACCTTAGGACCTTGAACCCTATTGCCAGCCTCTCCAGAGATCCACCTGAACCCCCCGTCTAGGTGAGAGCCCGGGAGCGGAATCGATCTGGGGCATTCCAGCACCATCATATCCAACCTTGCCAGCCTCTCCAGAGATCAACCTGAACCCCCCGTCTAGGAGAGAGCCTGGGAGCGGAATCGATCTGGGGCATTCCAGCACCATCATATCCAACCTTGCCAGCCTCTCCAGAGATCAACCTGAACCCCCCGTCTAGGTGAGAGCCCGGGAGCGGAATCGATCTGGGGCATTCCAGCACCATCATATCCAACCTTGCCATCCTCTCCAGAGATCAACCTGAACCCCCCGTCTAGGTGAGAGCCCGGGAGCGGAATCGATCTGGGGCATTCCAGCACCATCATATCCAACCTTGCCAGCCTCTCCAGAGATCAACCTGAACCCCCCGTCTAGGTGAGAGCTCGGGAGCGGAATCGATCTGGGGCATTCCAGCACCATCATATCCAACCTTGCCAGCCTCTCCAGAGATCAACCTGAACCCCCCGTCTAGGTGAGAGCCCGGGAGCGGAATCGATCTGGGACATTCCAGCACCATCATATCCAACCTTGCCGGCCTCTCCAGAGATCAACCTAACCCCCCGTCTAGGTGAGAGCCCGGGAGCGGAATCGATCTGGGGCATTCCAGCACCATCATATCCAACCTTGCCAGCCTCTCCAGAGATCAACCTGAACCCCCCGTCTAGGTGAGAGCCCGGGAGCGAAATCGATCTGGGGCATTCCAGCATCATCATATCCAACCTTGCCAGCCTCTCCAGAGATCAACCTGAACCCCCCGTCTAGGTGAGAGCCCGGGAGCGGAATCGATCTGGGGCATTCCAGCACCATCATATCCAACCTTGCCAGCCTCTCCAGAGATCAACCTGAACCCCCCGTCTAGGTGAGAGCCCGGGAGCGGAATCGATCTGGGGCATTCCAGCACCATCATATCCAACCTTGCCATCCTCTCCAGAGATCAACCTGAACCCACCGTCTAGGTGAGAGCCCGGGAGCGGAATCGATCTGGGGCATTCCGGCACCATCATATCCAACCTTGTCATGTCGGCACGGCAGTAGTTATAAGCATTATAAAAAAGGAGTAAGACATTCAGTAAACAATATGGCAAAGCTTTTAAGGGTAAAATCATTTCAAATCATCCCCACTCCTGGCTCGGTCGAGGGGCACCCCCTCCACATCCTGGAGGTGATATCCCCCCGACTTGAGCATCCCGCTTACAATATATGGACCCTCCCAGTTGGGGTTAAGTTTACCCACCGCGGCCCCTCTGCCGGCCGCATCGACCTTCTTCAAGACCAGATCCCCTTTCTGAAAGTGCCTGATCCGGATATGTTTGTCAAAATATCGAGCCATCCGTCGTTTGACCTCTTCCTGTCTAATGGTGGCCAAGTCCCGGAGTTCTTCCACCAGGTCCAAAGATAGTCTTTGCTCGGCATTGTTATCTTCTAGCCACTCTTCATCCCCCTCGCTTGCAGCGATCACCCGGGGGGTCTTTACCTCAAACTCTATGGGGAGAACGGCCTCGGACCCGTGAGAGAGCTTGAATGGGGTCTCCCCGGTGGCGGTATTCGGAGTAGTCCTCATGGCCCAGAGGACGGAGGGTAGCTGTTCCACCCAATTTCCTCGAAGGTTCTCCACTTTCTTTTTTAGTAGGTTAACGATTATCTTGTTCGCCGCCTCCACCTGCCCATTGCTCCTCGGGTGGTGGACCGAAGCGAACCTGAGGTCAATGCCGAGCTGAGTGCAGAAGCCAACAAACTCTTCACTCGCAAACTGCGGCCCATTGTCCGTCACTATAGCTAGAGGGAGTCCATGCCTGCAAATTATTTCCCCCCACACAAAATTCCTTACAACCTGAGAGGTTACCTTAGCAAGTGCTTTCACCTCTACCCACTTGGAGAAGTAGTCGATCATGACCAGCAGGAACTTCCTCTGGCCGCTGGCTTGGGGAAAGGGACCGACTAGGTCCAGCCCCCATATGGCGAAGGGCCAGGGAGCCGTGATGGTCCGGAGTCTTTGAGCTGGGAGGAGCTGGAGCGGAGCATAGAGCTGGCATTTCGGACACTTTCTTGCGAACTCTGCCGCATCGTTGCTGAGAGTGGGCCAGAAGTAGCCTTGCCTCAACACCCTCCCTTCCAGGGTCCGACTCCCGGAGTGACTGCCGCACTCCCCGGAGTGGATTTCTTCCAGTACTCTCGGGACCTCCTTCTCGGAGACACAACGGGCCAGGAGTCCCGAGAGGGTCTTTCTATATAGCCCCCCTGCATGCAAGGAGTAATAGGCGGACTTATACCTGAAGCGTCTCTTGTCCACGTCCTCTCCAGGGAACTGCCCGGAGGATAGGAAGGTGATGAACGGATCCATCCATGAGGCTTGTTGATCCACCTCCATCAATTCTCCTTCCTCGATGGAGGGTCGGAAGAGTTCTGAAGTCGTCCCTCCCGCCCCGGGACCGAACTTGGCTAAGAGGTCCGCCTGGGCGTTCTCCTCCCTCGGCACGTGCTTGATGGAGAAGGTGTGGAACTGCCCGATGACCCCCTTAACCTTCTCCAGGTATAGAAGGAGGGTCGGGTCCTTTGCTTCAAACTCTCCCTTGATCTGGCATGCTACCACCATGGAGTCCGTGGAGACCTCCACGTCCTGCACTCCCAGTTCTCGGGCCAGCCGAAGGCCCGCTATCACCGCTTCGTACTCAGCCTGGTTGTTGGTAATTGGGAAATGGATGTTTAAGGCTTGCTCAATCCGAGTCCCCTGAGGACTTACCAGGACTATTCCCCCTCCATAGGAGTATTTTCCCGACGCTCCGTCCACCAACATCTTCCATGCCTCTGGGGGAGGTGGCTCGTGCTCCCCCACTTTGGCTGCATAGTCGGCCATGAAGTCTGCCACCGCCTGAGCCCTGATGGACGTCCTAGGCACGAACGTGATATTGAATTCACTTAACTCCACGGACCACTTTGCCAACCTTCCTGAGTGCTCCACCCCTTCCATGATTTTACGGAGCGGGTGGTCCGTCACTACCCTGATTGAATGGGCTTGAAAGTAAGGCCGGAGCCTCCGGGCTGACACCACCAATGCGAAGGCCAACTTTTCCAAGATCGGGTACCGGAGCTCTGCCTTCTTCAGCACTCGGCCGACGTAGTAGATAGGGAACTGTTTCTTCCCCTCCTCCCGGATCAACACGGAACTTACTGCTTCGGACCCTACCCCCAGGTACAGGGATAGGTCTTCTCCTGGCCTCGGTCCCTGGAGCAGAGGGGTTTGGGTGAGCTGTTCTTTCAGAGCCTGGAAGGCCTTCTCGCACTCCGGGGTCCATTCAAACTTCTTGTTGCCCCGCAGAACCTTGAAGAAAGGCGCACACTTTTCTCCCGCCTTGGAGAGGAACCTGCTGAGCCCAGCCAACTTCCCTGTAAGGCTCTGAACCTCCTTCGGATTTCTCGGCGACCCCAACTCCATCACCGCTTTAACTTTGTCCGGGTTAGGTTCCACTCCCGCGGGGGTGAGCAAGTGGCCCAGGAACTTCCCTCGGCTCGCCCTGAAGACACACTTCAAGGGATTGAGTTTCATCTTGTACCGCCGCAGGGTCCCGAATGTCTCTTCGAGGTCTTGGAGGTGAGACCCGAGGTCCCGGCTCTTCACCATGAGGTCATCTACATAGACCTCTAAGTTTCTTCCCTTCTGCTCGCGGAAGACTCTGTCCATCATCCTTTGGTATGTGGCACCTGCATTCTTGAGCCCGAACGACATCATTTTATAACAGTAGCATCCATCCCCCGTGATGAAGGAGACATCTTTGATGTCTGGGGGATGCATGCGAATTTGATGGTAACCTGAAAAAGCATCTAAGAAAGACATCACAGGAAAACCGACGGCTGAGTCAACCAGCGCGTCGATTCTAGGCAGGGGGTAACAATCCTTAGGGCATGATTTATTAAGCAAGGAAAAGTCGATACACATCCTCCACTTACCTCCCCCTTTTTTCACCATAACGACGTTGGAGACCCAGCCTGGATACTGGATCTCTGATACAAAGCCTGCCTGCAGGAGTTTGCCCACCTCCTCGCGGATGGGCCCTTCCAGCTTGTCTGCGACGGCCCTCCTCTTCTGGCGGATGGGGCGGGCGCCGGGGTCGAGGTTGAGGCGATGGCAAGCCACATCCGCGTCGATCCCGGGCATCTCCGCGGCGCTTCAAGCGAAGACGTCCACGTTCTTCTGTACGCAAGCCAGAATCTCCGCTTGATCTTCCGGGCTGAGTTCTCCGCTGACCCGGACTTTTTCCACCACCCCCAGCCGGGTGGTGACCTCGAGATCTACGACCTCGTCCACAGCCTCCAACCGGGACTGCTCTCCCCAAGCCCTCTCCTCTTCGGCACAAGTGGGAGCCTGGGTTTCCTCCTCGACTTCCTTCTCTACCACCATCAGCTCTTCCGCCCTTCCCTCCTGGGCCTTCTCTTCTTCTTCCTTTCCTTCCGCCCGGGGTACCTCAGCTACCCCTTCCTGGGCATGGACTTCATCTCCCTCCATCTTCTCCTCGGCTACCTCCATACTTCCGGCTTCGGCCGCCTCCTCCATCATCCTATCTCACTCCTCAGCTTCTCCCATCCAGGAGATGGTGTTGACAGCCGTTACGTAGCACTGTCTCGCCACCTTGGGATCCCCCCTGATCCGCACCTGGACCCCTCCGTCGCTGAATTTAAGGCATTGATGAAAGGTGGAAGGGACACAGCGAAACGCGCTGATGAGTGGCTGTCCGAAGATAGCGTTGTAACTGCTTGGGGTGTCCACTATGACAAAACGACAGTTTCGGGACTGCCCACCCAGGGTCACATGAAGCCCTACTCCCCCTTCTACTTCCTTCCTCTCCCCCGAGAATCCGAACAGAGGGCCATCTGAGGCCAACACCCTCCTGGGCTCCACCTCCATCTTGTCGAACGCCTTCTTGAAGATGACGTTGACCGAACTTCCGTTGTCCAGTAGGATCCGGGAGACGGTGAAGTTCTCGATCGCCGTCTGAATAACCAGCGCGTCGCAGAACGGGTCCTCATAGCCCGGCATGTCTTTCTGGGTGAAAACAATTTTTTCGGCCGGGGGCGGAGCGGTGGATGTCGAAGCCACGCTTCGGCGGTAGATGGTATGGAGGCTAGCCTTGCGGGTCGCCTCCATCCCTACCCCCCCCCCCCCATGGATCACCCTGATCCCTCCTCTACTTCCCATATCGGTTCTATCCTCACACCTTTCCTCATCCTCCTCTCGAGGTTCAACCTCCACGATCCTTACTGGCTGCTGCTGTGGTGGCGCGGGCGCTCTGCCCCTCTTCACTTCTAGGAACTCTGGACAGGTGTCCGTCGAGTGACCTTCCACATCATGGAAGATACAATATGGCAATGCCACTTCTCTTGCCTCGGCCTCTGCCACCCTATTCCTCCTTCTCCTAGCGGCTGCCGTTTCCGCCTCTCCTCCCCTTCCTCTTCCTCTTCCTCTTCCTCGTCCAATCGTCATGGCCTGTTGGGGAGGGGGAGGCATTTGCATCGGACCTTGTCTCCACCCTAACTGGGGGGGGCCTCCATTGTCCTCCGACATGGTTACCCCTTCCTGGGTCGTAACCTCTTCCCTGCCCATGCATTCCTCCACCTTGCGGCCTCCATTCCCCCTCCGGGGACCGGGGCTCTTCCCTTCTCCTGACCTCCTGCTGCCTCACCTCCAGCTCACTGAGCTTTGCTAGCCTCTTGGTGAGCTCCGGATTGGCTTCCTCACTCGCGACTTCCTCCGACACCCTCTCCATCAGCTCTTCAAAGGAGACGGGGGCTTTTCTCTTCAACGCCATCTTGAAGAAACTCTCTTTCAACCCGACCGTGAAGGCGAGTTGGAGTGCAAACCCAGGCATCTCCTGAGTGAGCTGCACTTCCTCCTGGAATCGATCGGCATACTGAGCCAGCGATTCCCTGGGTCCCTGCTTCACTGCGAAGAGGGAATCAGCGTCCTTCTTCTTCTTTTTTGAGGTCGAGAACCTCAGCAAAAAACTTCGGCGCAAATCTTCGAACGAGTAGATTGACCCTGCAGGGAGATGTGGAACCAGTCCCTGGCCTTCTCCTTGAGGGTGACGGCAAAGAGCCGACACTTGAAGGCATCTGACATCGGCCTGATGGAGACCGAGTCTTCGAAACTCTGCAGGCCTGATGGAGACCGAGTCATCTCTACCGTTGTAGTACACCCGGTCCCATTCTCCAAATCCCCACGGGACGGGTGCGGAAAGCACCAACTCGCAAAAGGGGCTTCCCCCTCCTGTCACTGTTCCTGGATCCACTCGTCCCCCAAGCTCGCTCGCCAAACTTGAGCTCGCCGGGACTGTGCTCGCGAGGGCGGTGCTCGCCTGAACCACCCCGACAGTCGCCGCTTCCTCTTGGCGCGCACTCGCCAGTGTCGCGCTCGCTGGGACGGAGCTCGCCAGCACTGAGCTCGCCGGCACGGAGCTCGCCGGACTGGCGAACAGCACTCGCCATTCCTGGCTCTGACCTAAGCCAACGGCAACTTCCTTTCCAGCCCTTCCTCCTGGTGCCTTCTCGTCGACTGCTGATAACTTCGCAAAAAGAAGTTATCTTTATCTCTATTTTTATCCTTTTAGTCTCGTTATATGATACTTTTATATGAAAATTAGTTAAAAATCCAATTGCCGCATGATGTGAAGTCAAAATGGTTGTTACTCTCATTTCTATATCTTTTTATGATAGGATTCGGAGAGAATATAAGTCAAGGATTGAAGGCTAAGTATTGTGCAAAATCTGGGAAAAATGTTGCAACATGTTCTCAACAAAGCTGGCAGGTCAAATTGTGCAGAAATGCAGTTCCAGAAAAATGTTGCAACATTTTCATAACAAATCTGACGGTTACAGAAATTTAAACCCGAATTTATCAAGTTTTCAACGGTTGCAATCTAGTTTTTTGGCATCCATTCAGCAATTAATTATGCCAACAAGTGGGGCCCACGCACAGGAGAGAGAGGAGAGTTTAAAAAGGAAAAATTCGGCCATTTCAAGGATCTTTCATCATTTTCGGCCATTAGAGAGGAGGAGAAAATCTGAGAAGAAATTCTGCCAAGGGAGAAACCAGTCCAGATCTGGCATTTGGGCTGAAGGAAACACTTCTACGTCGCTGGAGAAGGGAAGATTCGCATTTCTTTCGAAATGTTTAGTAAGATCTCTTCAGTTTTGTGTTATTTTCCCTCAACCATGAACTAAAACTCTCTAGTCTTGCATGATGAGAGTAGTATGGGTATTTTGATGATGAACATCTTTGATTTCGAATTTGTTTTGTGATTATCTTTATAGATCTTGTGATTTTTATGGTGAAATTGTTGGATCATGTCTTTTGATTATATTGCGTTGCGAGAATCGAGAGATGAGCGTCGTAATGTTAATTTAAGGGCTAGTTTATCGCAGTGCGAAAATCGAGAGATGAGCAGTGTGAATCATTAACCAACATTTCTATATTTTTACCGCGTTTCGAGAATCGAGAGAGGAGAAACGCACGTGTATCATAAGATCTCTTTAGTTTTGAAAAGAGAAAGAGATTTCCTTTTCATGCTAGCGAACTAGATTTTTGCACTTCATAATATTTGCGTTTCGCCTAAGTTAGAGATAACTAGGGTTGCGCAGATATTAAGATTCCTTGTATCGAGAGATAAAGGTCTCTTCTTTTACAATCATCGCAAGATAATTCAAAACTCAATCGAATGAAATATTTATTTTATCATCATCATAATATACATATGAAATCAGAAATGCAAGGCTATTTTCTCTAATTGCTAAAAAGTACTTTAAGATCTAGTTAAATTAGTTTTAATATTTATCTAAAAGTTTTGATCTATTTTCAGAAAATCAATTAACCGTTTTACTTGGATTCATAGAAACGGTGTAGCTAGTAATTGTAAGCACTAAACTAGTCACTTCTCCGTGGGAACGATCTCTACTCACACTTTATTACTTGATCCGACACGTGCACTTGCGTATATACCATTTTCCGCGTATCAAGTTTTTGGCGCCGTTGCCGGGGAAGTGCGACGAATTTAGTGTTTTCTTACAATATTAGTGAATCTTAGTATTTGGAGCCCAAGTTTTAATTTTTAGTTTATTTGTAGTTATTATTGTTTGTTATTTTGTGGTGCATGTCCAGGTATCGTTCCGTAGAATTAATTCCATTAAACTCTGAAATAGAACGTACTTGTAGACAAAATCGAAAGTCACTTAGGTTGGAACATCCTAATCAACCTATAATGGATCCAAACAATCAAAACGTAGATGATAAAGTTCATCAAGAAGGGCAAGACGTAGAAGGACAGGTAGAGCATAATGGACATCCGATTGAAAATAGAAGAACATGTCGCGATTATAACATGCCTTATCGAGGGGGAGTCCAATTTAGTATAGCTAGGCCTGCCATTGAAGCTAATAACTTCAGGATAGATCCTACTGCCATGCACTTAGTTCAAAACAGTAAATTTGGCGGACTAAATCACGAAGACCCCAACTCACATCTAAGGACGTTTATAGAAATTTGTGAGACATTCAAGATCAATGGTGCTTCAGATGAAGCTATTAAGCTACGCCTGTTCCCTTTTTCATTAGAAGGTAAAGCAAAAGATTGGTTGAACTCTATGCCTAATGCGTCTATCACAACTTGGACAACATTAATGGAAAAATTCTTAGCCAAGTATTTTCCCCCATCTAAAACGGCCAAGCTCATGCGAGACATATCTACATTTGTGCAAGTTAATGGTGAAACACTTTATGACGCGTGGGAACGTTTCAAAGACTTACTGCGGAAGTGTCCTCACCATGGCTTAGCCATCCATCAACAGGTGTGGACCTTTTACAATGGCCTCCAGACATCCACTATGATTCAAGTGGATGGAGCTGCGGGAGGATCATTGATGAATAGGTATCCCGAAGATGCTTACTCGATATTAGAGGATTTGTCTTCCAATAACTATCACTCCATTAACCGACAATCGACATCCTCTACGGCCGGTTTATATCGTCGACCAATTGACTTCTTTTGCGGCCCAAATGACCGCCCAGTTCAATTCAATGAATAAGAGGTTAGATGCTTTAACTTTAAACCAAACTCAGATGACTCCCCAAGTAAATAACATATCTAACCCCATGCCTAACATGCCTACCATGAATCCTTCACTCACAATAGAACAACTTATTAGCCATAATGAGGAAGCTAACTATATTAGTGGTCAACAAAGGCAACATAATAATGCATTCTCCAATAATTATAATCCCGAATGGCGAAACCACCCAAACTTTTCATGGAAAAATAATTCTGGAATGACTCCTACAAACTTATTCAATTCAAATTCTAATCCTCATCAAAACCACAATTTCAATCAACAAGGAGCACCTAGGAAACTAACGGATGATTTTATCATTGAATCCATGCAAAAGAACGACGCACGTGTGTCTAGCTTAGAGGGATCATTACGCATAATTGAATCTCAACTAGGTCAAATTGCCAATGCATTAAGCCTTAGACCCCAAGGAACACTTCCAGCCGATACAACCCCTAATCCTAAAGGTGATAATCAACAATGTAAGGCGGTAGTGCTACGGAGTGGAAAAGAGTTAGAAAGTGGTCACCCTAAGGAACAAACCAAGAAGAGTAGTGATGAAAATAATTTAGAGAGTATAACTCTTAGCAAGTCAAATGAAGAACTAACAACTAAGAGTAACGGTAAGGACGAAGATGAAGTAGAAATAGTAGGGGAGAATAAGTCGACAACTAAATCTGAATCTCTAAAGAAGAAGGAGAGTGAAATTGTATACCCTCCACCACCTTTCCCTCAAAGATTAAGAAAGAGCAAGTTAGATCATCAATTTCAAAAATTCTTAGAAATATTCAAGAAATTGCAAATTAATATTCCATTTGCAGAAGCCTTAGAACAAATGCCCAGTTACGTTAAATTTATGAAAGATATCCTTACTAAAAAGAGAAAATTTGGAGTAAATGAAACGGTAGCACTCACTCATGAGTGCAGCGCAATCCTTCAAAAGAAACTTCCCCCGAAATTAAAAGATCCGGGAAGTTTTACCATACCATGCTCCATTGGATATCAATTTGAAGGAAAGGCATTGTGTGATCTAGGGGCAAGTATTAACTTAATGCCTCTTTCGATTTATAAGAAGTTGGGATTAGGTGATATTACAAGAACATCGCTTACTTTGCAATTAGCCGATAAGACGCTTGCTTTTCCAAAAGGAATTATAGAAGATGTATTAGTAAAGGTGGATAAGTTCATTTTCCCTGCTGATTTTGTTGTTTTAGACATGGAGGAAGACAAGGAAGTTCCCATTATTGTAGGGAGGCCATTCTTAGCAACCGGGAGAACCTTAATAGATGTGCATAAAGGTGAATTGACTATGAGAGTCAATGATGAGCATGTTACTTTTAATGTGCTCAAGGCTATGAAATATCCTCATATGAAAGAAGATGAAATGGAGGATGTTCGAAGTATATCACTTTATGATTATGATTTGAAATTTAAAGTGAGTAGTCAAGATGATACGTTGTTACGGATATTAACAAATGAAGAATTATCTGATGATGATGAGGACGTTCATGAATGTTTACAAGTCCTTAAAGGGCCATCTACATTTTTCCGTAAACCGGAACCACTAGAGATGTCGGAGAAATCATTAGCGGATAAGCCTTCAATCATAAATCCACCAACATTAGAATTAAAGCCTCTTCCGGATCATCTCATGTATGCATATTTAGGAGATAATGACACTTTGCCTATTATAATTAACTCTAAGTTGTCTCTTGAACAAAATAATAAATTGATTAATTTATTGAAACAATATAAGCTAGCTATTGGTTGGACCATTGCAGATATACAGGTAATAAGCCCTTCCTTGTGTATGCATAAAATACTCTTAGAGGAGTCATTTAAAGGATCAATAGAACATCAGCGTCGCTTAAGCCCACCCATGAAAGAAGTCGTTAAAAAAGAAATTGTCAAATGGCTAGACGCAGGAATTATATATCCTATCTCGGATAGTGCTTGGGTTTCACTGGTACAGTGCGTTCCGAAGAAAGGAGGAATGACTGTAGTTAAAAATGACAATAATGAATTGATTCCTACACGAACTGTAACGGGTTGGCGCATTTGTATGGACTATCGAAAATTAAATAAAGCCACTAGGAAATATCACTTCCCTTTGCCATTCATAGATCAAGTCTTGGACAAATTAGCGGGAAATGACTTTTTCTGTTTCTTAGATGGCTATTCTGGGTACAACCAGATCACTGTTGATCCGGAAGACCAAGAGAAGACCACCTTTACGTGTCCATACGGAACCTTTGCATTTAGAAGAATGCCCTTTGGTTTATGCAACGCACCGGCCACGTTCCAACGTTGCATGATCGCTATATTTTCCGATCTTATGGACCATGGCATAGAAATCTTTATGGATGATTTTTCTATATTTGGAGCAACCTTTGATGAATGTTTATGTTGTTTAGAAAGAGTGCTTTCTCGATGTGTAGAAACTAACCTTGTTTTGAATTGGGAAAAATGTCACTTTATGGTGCGGGAAGGGATAGTCCTTGGGCATCATGTGTCTAAAAAAGGGTTAGAGGTAGATAAAGCAAAAATAGAAGTTATTGAAAAATTACCGCCTCCAAAGAATATCAAAGCATTACGAAGTTTCCTAGGACATGCGGGATTTTATAGAAGGTTTATTAAGGACTTTGCTAAAATCGCTAAACCGTTAAGCAGTTTATTGGAAAAAGACATTAAGTTTGATGTTGATGATATTTGTCTTGATGCTTTTAACCAACTTAAAACCCGACTGATCACAGCACCGATTGTAGTGGCTCCCATCTGGAGTGAGCCTTTTACGCTCATGTGTGATGCTAGTGATTACGCCGTTGGTGTTGTGTTAGGCCAAGTACGAGAAAAAATCTTCTATACTATCGCATATGCTAGCAAAACTTTAATTGAGGCGCAAATTAATTATACCACTACCGAGAAGGAACTATTAGCGGTAGTGTTTGCTTTTGAAAAATTTAGATCTTATCTTCTGTGTGCTCATGTTATTATTTTTACTGACCATGCGGCTATTAGATACCTAATGGAAAAGAAAGATGCTAAGCCTAGGTTGATCCGTTGGGTTTTATTATTGCAAGAGTTCGATCTAGAAATCAAAGATAGGAAAGGGGTAGATAACCCAGTAGCTGATCATCTATCTAGGATAGAATCTTCTACTCCTTCATTTCATTCTGAAGTTGATGAAAGATTTCCTGATGAACAGATTTTAGTTATTTCTGATTGTTCTTTACCATGGTATGCTGATTTTGTGAATTACTTAGCAAGTAAAATTATCCCTCATGATTTTAATTATCAACAAAAGAAACGATTTATGCATCAAGTTAGATCATATGTTTGGGATGATCCTTATTTATTTAAAATGGGAGCCGATGGAATGTTCAGACGTTGTGTTATGGAAGGAGAAATGAAGGCTATTTTAGAAAAATGTCATGACTCCCCGTATGGAGGGCATTTTATGGGAAATAGAACGGCTATGAAAGTATTAGAAGCCGGGTTCTTTTGGCCCACATTATTCCAAGATGCTAGAGAGTTTGTACAACGATGTGATCGTTGTCAAAGAAGTGTCAATATAAAGAAAAATGAGTCTTTACCCATGAATGCAATCCTGGAAGTTGAGTTGTTTTACGTTTGGGGAATAGATTTTATGGGACCTTTTGTTAACTCCAATGGTAATGTTTTCATCTTACTAGCCGTGGATTACGTGTCTAAGTGGGTGGAAGCAATTGCTACCACAAAAAATGACGCCAAAATAGTGTTACATTTCTTAAAGAATTTCATATTTAACCGATTTGGAACACCAAGAGCAATAATAAGCGACGGAGGCAGTCATTTTTGTAATAATCAATTTGCTTCACTTTTAAAGAAATATGGAGTCAAACATAAGGTTGCATTAGCCTATCACCCTAAAACCAATGGCTTAGCCGAAGTGTCTAATCGAGAAATCAAGCAAATTCTTACAAAGACTGTGAGTCATAATTGCAAAGATTGGTCCCAAAAGTTAAATGACGCCTTGTGGGCTTATAGGACTGCATATAAAACTCCGATAGGTTTAACTCCTTACCGATTAGTTTACGGAAAGGCTTGTCATTTACCTTTGGAACTAGAACATCGAGCTTACTGGGCCATTAAAAAGATTAACTTTGATTATGAAAAAGCAGGGAAATTAAGGATTTTGCAATTAAATGAAATGGAAGAAATAAGAATGAACGCCTATGAAAATGCCCGCATTTATAAAGAAAAGACTAAGAATTGGCATGATCAACGTTTGAAACAAAAACAATTCGAGCCCGGCCATTTAGTTCTGCTATTCAACTCTAGATTAAGATTATTCCCGGGAAAACTTAAATCTCGTTGGTCAGGACCTTTTCGGGTAATAAAGGTACACCCATATGGAGCGATAACGATCATGAATGAGAAAGACAAGTCTGAGTTTAAGGTTAACGGAGAGCGTTTGAAAATCTATC
Organism: Dactylorhiza incarnata; assembly: GCA_033032865.1. Lineage (NCBI taxonomy): Eukaryota > Viridiplantae > Streptophyta > Magnoliopsida > Asparagales > Orchidaceae > Dactylorhiza > Dactylorhiza incarnata. The sequence goes on along the minus strand of JAWHQI010000181.1, from coordinate 5,400,107 downwards.
AGAACGGTGATAATGAACGACTTGTGTCGCTCATCCATTTAAAATGAAAAATCTAGTGCACATGTCTTGCCGGGACATTAAATCAGGCGCTCTAGGGGAGGCAACCCCGCTTTTCAATAATGAGTTTTTTATTGTTGTTATTTTTATTGTTTTTCATTGTTTTGTTTGCTTGTTTTTATCTCAAAACGATGCATGACTGAAATCTCATCATCTTAAGCACTTAAAAATTTAATTTTCCCTTCGTTCGGTTCAGGCACAGGCTAAAATAGGTTCAGAAAAAAATGTTACAACATTTCCTTGAAATGTTGCAACAATATTTTCTCTGTCTTTTAACACTGCAAAAGTTCATTTATTAAGAAATTGGTCGGTTCACTTGAACCAGCTATTTCTTTACACCTGGAGGGCACCTGAACCGCGCCTAAAGTGAACCGCGCCTAAAGTAGACCGCGCTTGGATTGAACCGCCATTTCATTGGATCCAAAATAGACCTGCCGTCTTTCATCTTTCCCAAAATCCTGATTTCTCGCAATCCTACTCACCGACCCTCCGCTCGAAACCCTACCTCGCCCGTTCGATCCATCCACCGGCGGCAACGAACACCAGGCGGCAGACGTTTACCCTCCTTCATTAGAACTGCCGGTTCTCATCCCTTCCGAAACCCCGATTTCTCGAAACCCTACTCGCCGACCCTCTGCTCGCAACCCCAACCCGCACCATTTCCATTCATCCGCCGGTCAAAACAAACAACAGGCGGCCGGCATTTCTCCTCCTTATTCGTCTGAAAGTGGTAAGCACTAACCCTGTCATCTTCCTTCGTACATTTGTGCGAGCTCCATCCGTCACTTACTCGAACATTCCTCAGATATGGCTCCAAAGAAGAATAGACAAAAGGAGGTAGCATATAAAACCTTCATCAATGAAGATGCTGAGGCTCGTTACGAATTGTTGAAGGCGAAGCCCTTCATCAACGAACGTGGTTTTCAACTCGAAGTGCGCGGTTGGAGTCGCGCATATGTGCAGCAAATGGAAAAACTTGGCTGGAGTTCCTTTTGTCACCCCCGCACTGAGACGATACAACAATGGGTATACGAATTCTATGCTAATGCCAAGTTCCATAGGGATGGAAAAATCCGTATACGAGGGCGGGAAGTTGATTTCTCTCCGGCAGGTATAAACTCTTATTTTGATTTAACAAACACGGACCGAGATGTGTTCGTATCTGTTCGGACCACAAGCCCATTCGAAATAGCCACCACATTGTGCCAAACTAAAGACATAGTTTGGGTTAATGAATCCTCCCATGTTCTGAATGCATCCCTTTTTAATCGTGAAGCTAAGGTTTGGCTTCTTTTTGTCAATTCAAGTGTCATGCCAACCAAACACCCAAACCATGTCTCTTTTGATAGGGCTTGCATCATTTATAGTATTCTAAAAGGGATTCCAATTGACATTGGGTATATCATCTCGAGTCAAATTCAAACGAAGGTTAACACGGATGGAGGCAATCAGTTATGGTTTCCTACACTCATCACCACATTATGTCGTTACGCCGGGATACTGCCCTCCGACACGGACACTATCACCACTGTAGGTAAGCCAATCACATGTTCAGTTATTACTTCCTATATTAAGGTACCCTTAGAGAAATCTCCCCCCAAAGCCGGTAAGAAACAACATCCTCCTCCTTCTTCGAGCGAAACCACCCAAGTTCTGAATCCTCCGCCACTTTCCCCTAATCCTCCGGTATGGCCGACCATATTTAAATACTTGCAAACCAGCATCAAAATTCAGCGTCAACATCATCGTCACGTCATCTCTTATTTAGATGTTTTATATCATAATCAAGTCGAGATTCTCCGTCATTTGAATGTACCGGAGGAAAGAATAGTTGTGCGGGCAGTGAATCCCGCTTGGTTTGACCCCCCACCGTCTAGCTCTAATGCAAGGGAGGCGGCAACTTCTCCGGCACCACCAGCTCAAGCGGATGCAACCATGGACGATGCAGCCATGGACGACGATTTAGAAGAATTTTTAGCCGAGGACGATTCCGACGAGAGCGACACATTCTAAATTGTGTACTTTTACTGCTAATTGTTGGTGGACTTACTCTTACTCTTATTGATCTCTATGGTGACTTACTTTTAATCTTACTGGACTCTATGGATTTACTCTTACTCTTACAACTGAACTGCTATTAACATATAGATGCTTCTTTAACTACTGCTACCTAAAATTATTTGATTGATTTCATGTTGATGCTAGGCATTTATGTTTGCTTCATTCATATATCATGCTCTTTAAGTTATATCTTATTGCGAATTATGAAGTATAAGCTGTGATCTGAAGAACTTATAAATTTGAACTATGATTTGGAAATTAATTTGGAATTACTTATTATGCTGATGAAAGTTCTATTTTCCTTTTGATTCTGCGTTGTTATGTGATGTTGTCAACTGCTGCTGGCTTAACTGTGTGCTTTCAATTGCTTAAGTTCTTGCACGTCACGTCTGCAACACTTGTTCCTGCTGCTGTATGAAGAATTAAAGGAAACTGTGAATTTCTGCAACATGACCACAACGTTTAGGGGAGTATTCTTCTTTTCATTAAATATTTAAACATTTTCACTTTCGAATAATCCGAGTTCATAAATCATTTTTTTAACACCCCTGCAAACTGATGACTCCAATTCAAAATTTTAATTTTATAAATTTGCTCGGGTCTAGCAAAGAACTTGGTGTGGGGGTGATAGCAATGCGAAGTGCAATGCTAAATTACCTTCATCATTTGAGTAGCGAGCATCTTATTAAAATTTTAAGAACAATTCCTTACTATTTCTTGTTAGCATCTAAAATCTTTTTATTTGGTACGAAATGTCTATCACAAAATTTTCAAAATTTTTGACTTTACCTTGATGTTAGTACGATGTAGTAGTACTCCATGTCGACTTCCCTCTTGCACTGTATTCCTGAAATTTTCTTTCTTTGTTCCCTACAATATATTTCATTAACTGCTAAAAACATAGAGGGGGAGTGATGAACGTTAACTGAGCTTTTGTTGTTTGCCAACACTTTGAGATTATTTAGTTATTCAATATGCTTACCCTTAGCCTATTGTTTTGAATTTTGTCTTTGCCGATTCAAAGTGACCACCACAAAAATTTGTTTTTCCTCACTTTCTAGTCAATTCTTAACGGCTTTTCTTACCTTGGGTGTTTTACGTATCTTTAAAAGAAAAATAATTGTGTAAAAATGTCGTAGTGATATGTGGCCTGAGTGTGTATATACCCACTTGGAACGATCCCTACTATTGACCAAAAAAAAATAATAGATTTATTTGCAAGAATGCCATAGTGATATGCGGCCTAGGTATGCATATGCATATTCTGGAATGATCCCAACTATGGGCATAAAAAAAAGGGGGAAAAGAACAAAGTGTTAAGGTCATAGTGATATGTGGCCCAAGTGTGTATATACCCACTCGGAATGATCCCTACTATGGACATTCAAATTTTATATGAACTTGGGAGGTAAACCCCACGGTAGGAAGAAGACTTAAAAGCATTGACTAGAGAGTCCTATTGTTACCTTGAATTCCGAAATTATCTACCATGTCAAAATTCATCTCTTTGCTTATCCTCATGATATTCCTTGCACTACTTAATCCTTTGTGGAAGTGAGCTCATGACTTAGTATATTCGTCATCATCCCCTAGCTATGTAGTGAGTTAAGAAATTGTGTTGTTTGGGAATAGATAGTCCCAAGGAATACGCACACACATCATCATGAAAGTGACATGGAGCTTTAACTATTATCAAACTAATCAATGGTCATGTTTGAAAATTTTTATGTTGATTGACATTTTACACCAATTAATGTTCTCAATATTTTGAGCATGATGGTTATAATCTATGAGTAAGGACATTTCAGAAAACTTACATCGATAAATGCTCGCCCACTCAATGGAGTGCATCGATCTATCTTTGCTAGGGACTAGCAAAGAACTAAGCATGGGGGTGTGATAACTTCGCAAAAAGAAGTTATCTTTATCTCTATTTTTATCCTTTTAGTCTCGTTATATGATACTTTTATATGAAAATTAGTTAAAAATCCAATTGTCGCATGATGTGAAGTCAAAATGGTTGTTACTCTCATTTCTATATCTTTTTATGATAGGATTCGGAGAGAATATAAGTCAAGGATTGAAGGCTAAGTATTGTGCAAAATCTGGGAAAAATGTTGCAACATGTTCTCAACAAAGCTGGCAGGTCAAATTGTGCAGAAATGCAGTTCCAAAAAAATGTTGCAACATTTTCATAACAAATCTGACGGTTACAGAAATTTAAACCCGAATTTATCAAGTTTTCAACGGTTGCAATCTAGTTTTTTGGCATCCATTCAGCAATTAATTATGCCAACAAGTGGGGCCCACGCACAGGAGAGAGAGGAGAGTTTAAAAAGGAAAAATTCGGCCATTTCAAGGATCTTTCATCATTTTCGGCCATTAGAGAGGAGGAGAAAATCTGAGAAGAAATTCTGCCAAGGGAGAAACCAGTCCAGATCTGGCATTTGGGCTGAAGGAAACACTTCTACGTCGCTGGAGAAGGGAAGATTCGCATTTCTTTCGAAATGTTTAGTAAGATCTCTTCAGTTTTGTGTTATTTTCCCTCAACCATGAACTAAAACTCTCTAGTCTTGCATGATGAGAGTAGTATGAGTATTTTGATGATGAACATCTTTGATTTCGAATTTGTTTTTTGATTATCTTTATAGATCTTGTGATTTTTATGGTGAAATTGTTGGATCATGTCTTTTGATTATATTGCGTTGCGAGAATCGAGAGATGAGCGTCGTAATGTTAATTTAAGGGCTAGTTTATCGCAGTGCGAGAATCGAGAGATGAGCAGTGTGAATCATTAACCAACATTTCTATATTTTTACCGCGTTTCGAGAATCGAGAGAGGAGAAACGCACGTGTATCATAAGATCTCTTTAGTTTTGAAAAGAGAAAGAGATTTCATTTTCATGCTAGCGAACTAGATTTTTGCACTTCATAATATTTGCGTTTCGCCTAAGTTAGAGATAACTAGGGTTGCGCAGATATTAAGATTCCTTGTATCGAGAGATAAAGGTCTCTTCTTTTACAATCATCGCAAGATAATTCAAAACTCAATCGAATGAAATATTTATTTTATCATCATCATAATATACATATGAAATCAGAAATGCAAGGCTATTTTCTCTAATTGCTAAAAAGTACTTTAAGATCTAGTTAAATTAGTTTTAATATTTATCTAAAAGTTTTGATCTATTTTCAGAAAATCAATTAACCGTTTTACTTGGATTCATAGAAACGGTGTAGCTAGTAATTGCAAGCACTAAACTAGTCACTTCTCCGTGGGAACGATCTCTACTCACACTTTATTACTTGATCCGACACGTGCACTTGCGTATATACCATTTTCCGCGTATCAACTGCTTTTGGGGGAGGGGTCGCCTGAGGTGCTGGGGTCGCAAACTCACTTCGCAGAGCTGTGACCGTGAACCCCAAGGTATCGAGCACCTCCTTTCTGAAATCCGCGAGCATCCTAGCCACCGCCTCCTGAGGAGTCTCGCCGAACCCCTCGCCCTGCTCCTCGTCTCCTGCCATAACCCTTCTCTGGAACTTTCTTGAACCAGCCACGCTCCACGCTCACCGCACCAAAATGTTGAAACCGATTTCTCGGTCTCTTGTGGAGCTCGGGGCCCTCAACGAATTGAGGGGCGACTAGCCCTTACCGGTCCCTCGGAAGAGATAGGCAGATAACCCGGACAAAGAACAAAGACCCTGGTCTCAGTAAGGAGGTCCCTCCACTAACCCGAAAGATCGTTGAGCGCTTCCCCTCCCAAGCCAAAGCTAAGACTCGGGCACCTTGGAGAGCTAGAGAGCCCAAACCAAAGCGACCTATGGAGAGAAGAAGGCTCAAAGATTCTGAAACCGGTCCTCCTCCAAGGTGCCCCTTAAGGTCTATTTATAGATTTTGGTTTTGTGGTCTGTCAATAGCCAACTCCCGCTGTCCCTTCTTACTATCCGCACCCCAAATTGGTCTGCTAACAGCCAAACTCCGTTGTTCGGAGGGGCTACCCGCAGACCACCAGGGGTTTTTTGGTAAAGGACCCCCCAGGCGCCGGCGAACCAGAGACCCCTGACCTGTTCAGCGAACACGGGGCTCGCCGAAAGATCTGGCTGGCTCGCCAAAGCCGCCTAGCGAACTCCTCCGACCGGCTGGCTCGCCTGCCTCTACGACTCGCCTGCCGAACCGCTCCTTAGCGGGCCGAGCTCGCCAAAATGGCTAACTGTACCCCAGAAATGGCTACTTGTACCCCAAGGTCCCGGAACTGCCTAGCGAGCTCCTTCGACCGGCAGGCTCGCCAAAGCCACCTAGCGAACTCCTTTGACCGGCTGGCTTGCCTGCCTCTATGGCTCGCCTGCCGAACCGCTCCTTAGCGGGCCGAGCCCGCAAAAATGGCTAACTGTACCCCAGAAATGGTTATTTGTACCCTAAGTTCCCGGACCTGCCTAGCGAGCTCCTCAGACCGGTAGGCTCGCCAAAGCCACCTAGCGAACTCCCCCGACCGGCTGGCTCGCCTGCCTCTAGGGCTCGCCTGCCGAACCGCTCCTTAGCTCGCTCCCTAGGTTGTGCAAACCAGGGACCCTCCCTGGCGAACATCGGGGTTGTACACAGCTAGCTGTAGAAGATATTCCTCAGTTCAGAGTATTTGTAGAAAAGGCGTTGAGCACTGAACATCTCTGTCGATGCTTTTTCAATTAGGCGTCGGGCGATATTTAGACGCTCGACGCATAATCCTTAGACTGAAGCTCTCGACTCCTCCTTCTTAGGCGTTGAGCAATCATCACTTAGTCGACGCTTTTTATTTGAAGAAGTCGAGCAACGTACAAGGACTCGACGCTTCTTAACTATGCCTTCATATCTCGACTCTTCTTGTTGGCGCTGAGCTGACTGAAGTTAAGTCGATACTTCTCTTTCCAAGGCGTCGAGCGATATAACTTGGCTCGACGCTTCCAAACTTGGTCTCAGAACTTCAGCGGCGACCTTGTCTATTTGAGTAGTAGACATGAGTCAACGCTTCTGGGTGACAGACGTCGAGCGATGTATGATGTCTCGACGCTTGTGAACTTGAATGAATTCTATGAAATTTTTGCCTGATCTGATCTCCTGCACATTGATTCTAGAGAGTATATCAAATACATTCTGAGATATATCTTTGACTTAGGAATGGACTTCTCCAAATCTAAGACATTGTGGGCAATGATCCCAACAATCTCCCCCTATTTGAAGAAGTCATAATCTCAGTCAATGATATATCTCTCTTTTCAAAGATAATCAATGTGCTCTAATTTCTATACAGGTAATCAAAGTAAAAAGTATAAGACTTTATAAAATTAGATTACCAAAACATTCTATCCACAGAAATTATCTCAGACATGATTTCTCATATAAGCATAAAAGCATAAGCAATTCAGAATAGTCATGAAGAGAGACAGAATCACATCACAGGCGCGCATATATATATATATATATCTATATTATATAAAGAAGTACATATGAGACCAAGTGAGGCTGAAATATGTCCAAGAATTCAATTATAGCCCTCCATTTAACAGGAACACGCTGCAGCCGTTCGATCGAATAACCCTAACACGCTCCTCTTAAATGCCCGCAACACTCCATCGCCATTACAACCCTTCATTACCCGCAACCCTGCCGCTCCTCTGCAGCCGAGAATCGTGGCGACGTCCATTGCCTCGCTCAGACCCGCCGGACGCGTGAGGCTATCCTAGCGACTCAGCACCTTCGACACGCCGGTCCTTCATCGCCGCTTCACATCTTCAAGGACCATCTCTGACGACTTAGCCCTCCCAGCAAACTGTTTTCCGGATATTCCTCCGCACTACTTCAAGGACCACCTCTGACGCCTTCTCTTAGCCTTCCACCACCGCAACTCCAAGTATGCTCTGCCATTCCTCCTTCAATGATTAAGACAGAGGTGGGTTCTTTAATTTTTTTTGCTCAGAATTTATATGCCGTTGGTTTAGGGTTTGGATCTACACTTTCACTTAAACTTCCACTTAAACATCCACTTAAACATCCAGCGCGAACGCATGAGCAGGAGTGCGACGATATGGGTGTTCTGCGATCGGTCGCTGTTGAGGTTGCGGAAAATAGCAAACAGGTGAGTTGATTTGTAGCTGAAGACGACAAATCTTGGTGGCAGGCGGACGGAGATTGGTGACTGAAAGTGGAGCAGAGAGGACAGAGAGGGTCGGCTTACAGTTTCAATGCCGCAGGGGTTGAAGGTAATGAGCGGGATGAGCCATTTGCTGGGAAGAGAGTGCAGAGGATAGAGAAGATGCGCGGATCAGCAGTGATCACTCTACGGCTCACGGGATATGATCTAGGATCAGAGGGTTCACGGGTTTAAACTTCCACCTCTGATCCCTTGGGTTTAGGCTTAGCAGTGCAACAATGTTTACTCAAGTTTATGTTTTTGGCATTTACAGTAGGCATTTACACTTCCATTTAAGAGCAGATTACTCAAGTTTATGTTTTTGGCATTTATAGTTGGCATTTACACTTCCATTTAAGAGCAGAGCTCTCTCTCTTTCTTATACCCATTCTTCTCATTTAGCTCCATTCCCGCGCAAATCAATTGCTTGCAGAAGGTGCTTATCATTACAATTTACGCCTCTGATTGCAAAAGGTGATTAATGTTTACACAGGAAATAATAATGTTTACACCTATTAGGTACACGAAGTTGTGATATTTTATTATGTGGAGAGCTTATAAAATAAGAAGGTCGTTTATTTCAATAAGAATGATCCCTTTTATATATATTGTAAGAGAATTCAGTCATTTATTTCAATGTGTTCCAATTTCCTGTCTTTTTCAAGTAGTTCCAGTGCCTATAATTTGGGCTGCACTACAACATTATGTTGCAGGAATACCACAATTTGATGGAAGTCATCGTAGCTATATAGTTCTCACTCATTTCAATTTTAATCCTCACCGAATAATTGTATATTTTTGTTTGTATACCTCCCAGATGGCCTTACTTGCGTAAAAACCGAAATTATATTGGGTGTTTCAAAACTGTAGTGAAAGAAGTGCTAAAACTTTATTCAATTGAATGGGTCATATATTGCCATTTTTATTCACTGCAATCAAACTACTGTCATATGTTGTCTCATTTCCCTAACTCCAAATTATCAATTTATGATGAAGTATTTTATTCACTGCAACTATATGTGTATAGAAAATCAACTTTATCACAATTTATGCTTTATTTATTCACTGCCATTTCCATCTTTCCTTCCCTCCAGAAGCCGCATCCTTCACTTTTCTAGGACACTTCGACTCCTGCCATTTCACTCTTCTCTAAGCTCGCTTCTTCAGCCCTAACCACTCTCTATTCTGTTCTTCTGCAGCTCACTACCTTCAGGATCAAATCCCTGAAACAGTAATAATATTTTATAGCAAGCAAACACTAAAAAACATTACATCGATGCCGTCTGCCGCACAACGTCAAGCACAAAATGCGAGACGTCGCGAACTCCGCCATCTACGGGAGGATGCCATACGCAACCAACAAGACACAACTACTCCTAGGAGGGAAATACCAGTTGTATTACGCAGAAGAGGTAGACCACCAAGACAAATATCAGCAGAAGATCGGAGAATCATACGTACAACCATTCAGCGAGAGCGACGACAACAACAACGTAATACAAATTCAAACATCCAAGGTTTTTCTCCCACTCAAATCCAAAACCATGAACATCTAATTTAAAATAATTCTCAACTGCTACAGGCAATCCAACAGAACAAAGAATTCAGCAAAGACCCAATGAACCTGGTAAGCGTAACAATTTATTATCACAAATTGCATTTACATTTACTAACCCAAATACAATTAAACTAACAACTTCACCTTCTAACAACGTACGCACCGCTACTCTTACTCTCACCCTTATGTTTTGGCTCATCCACAGAAACAGCACCGCAAGGCACCAATATTCCAACAACTCAACCTCGCCGTATGGGAAGAAGGCCAAGAAATTTAACACCTGAAGAAAGACGGCTTCAACGAAATGCCCGCAGAAGAGAACTACGCCAACTACATAGAAACAACAGCACACCAACCCAAGGTAAATTTTTGTTGCAATCAATATTAACACTTCCAAACAAATTTAATCTTCTATGTACTTCTACGAATTCACTTGATTCGTTCTTCCTAAATTTAATGAATTCATAATAACATCACTAAGCCTACTAAACCGTTATTAAAAATTCTTCCCTTAAAGAAAATCAGCTGCAAAGTGTTGAACAAGGAGAAGTACCTACACATGCGGGCACACAAAACAATGATGTCCAAAACAACAACCACGTTTATCGTCAAGACACCCCCCAACAAACAAATCAAAATGAAGTGCAAGACGAAGAACGCCCAGACTTGGAGAGAACTGCAAGACAAAATAGAACAAGCATAACGACGATTCCACCAGGGTTTCTTCGAAGACACGTAACTCGAGAACATGCAAGACATGCACAGCTACAACCGCAAAATCTTAGAAGAAGTCAGCGCCTTCATGAAAGACAAATGCACAGTGCACCTCAACTACTACATTCTCTACTTCCTATTGAAGCGTCCCAAATCATTACCGCACCAACAACGTCACGTCTTTTATGCGCACGAAATTGTTACCCCGCAAGACAGGTAAATCAAGTTCAACTACGACAACCAACTAATTGCACTCACTGTCAAGCAAGACTTTTCCACGGCGAAACATCTACAATGTGTTGCAGTGCTGGTAAGGTCAGAATAGACCCCTTCCCAGAACCACCAGAATTGATGACTCTTTATACTGACCAAGGACCAGAAGGACGACATTTCAGGCAAAATATACGTGCATACAACCACAATTTCTCCTTCACATCTATGGGGGTAACTCTAGACGAAAGAATACCAGCATTTGAACAAGGTATATACGCATTTAGAGCACACGGTGCAATATACCATAAAATTGGGTCATTGTTGCCAGCTCCAGGTACTCGACCCCGGTACTTGCAAATGTTCATCTACGACACCGAGCATGAGTTGGATAACAGGCTTCATGAAAACTCAGGACTCAATGCAGAACTACTGGAAAAAATCACCGCTATATTGAATGCAATAAACCCATTTGTACAGACGTACAGACAGTTGGCTCAGTGCCCAAACATACAACAATGCAGACTACTAATTAAAGAACGTCCTTCATTTGAACGACAATACTCTCTTCCTACAGCGTCACAGGTCGCTGCAGTATTGGTTGGTGGAGAAGACTTCATGGAAGCCAACGAACGCAACATAATCATCGAGACAACTGCTGGAAATTTGTTGACTATCAAGGAGTATTGTGGTTACTACGATCCAATGCAATATCCACTGCTTCTTCCGCATGGGACTTACGGGTGGTCAGGTGATGCGCAAATACAACGTACCGAGAGAATAAGCTGTTGCGATTATTACTCCTACGTGCTACAGGTTTGGCCAATCAAACAAATGTTTTATTACACTTACTAAGTCAAAAGGCTAACCCTGGAAAATAAAATACTATTAGATTCGAGGTTCTGTTCCATCAATGTTACTACATTCTGGACGTCTTCTACATCAATATGTAGTAGACAATTACATTAAAATAGAAACTCAAAAGCTACGGTGGATCAGGTCGCACCTGAGTGATGTACGGGCAGAGCTATACCAGGGATTACAAGATAGCTTAGCCAGCGGAGAAAATGATGCATGTACGTATAAGCTCTTCAAACTTTGTCATTGCAAATAAATTCACATTCTCCTTATTCCATCGTACATCCTACTTACAGCCGCAGTTGGTCGAAGAACTATTCTCCCATCTTCTTTTATTGGGAGTCCACGTGATATGAACCAAAGATATCAGGATGCAATGGCTGTTGTGCGCAACTACGGAAAACCAGACATATTTCTTACAATGACGTGCAATCCATCTTGGGATGAGATAACAAGTGAGCTTAGCCCTGGTCAAACACATCAGGATCGTCCTGATTTAGTATCACGAATTTTTCAAGCAAAACTAGACTGCTTAAAGAATGACATATTCCACAAAGGTGTACTAGGCGGGGTTAACGCACACGTGCATGTTATTGAATTTCAGAAGCGTGGGTTACCGCACGCACACATTCTTTTTATTTTTAATGACAATGACAAACTAAATAATCCTGATGATTATGACTCTGTCGTTAGAGCCGAAATACCAAAACAAGCCGACGAGCAAGAATTGTACAGTGCTGTTTTAAAACATATGATACATGGCCCGTGTGGCATTTATGCCCCAAATGCAAAATGTATGAAAAATAATATATGCAGTAAGGGATACCCAAAGCAATTCTCGGACTCCACTGTTCAAGGCATAGACTCATACCCGCAATACCGACGTCGGAATGATAACATCTCCATAGCCTACGGTAGATCTGACAATTTTAGCATTGACAATAGATGGGTTGTTCCTTACAACCCATGGCTTCTACTAAAATATGATTGTCACATCAACGTGGAGGTGTGTAGTAGTATTAAAAACATCAAGTACTTATATAAATATGTCTACAAAGGCCCAGACTCTGTGTCATTCGAGGTACGTCCTGCTCCAAATTATGATGAGATAAGTAAATATGTGGATGGTCGTTGGATTTGTGCACCAGAAGCATTGTGGAAATTATTCAAATTCCAGTTGTACCAAACTTATCCATCAGTTGTGCGATTGCAAGTCCATTTGCCAAATCAACACCAAGTACAGTACCAAATTCATCAATCAATAACAGAAGTGCTGGCAAATGATCGAAATTCTAGAACAATGCTAACAGAGTTTTTCATGATAAATAACGCCGGTCTTCAAGAAAATACATATTTGTACGTCGACTTTGCAAAACACTATAGATGGTTGATCCCGTCTCGAAGGTGGATAATAAGGTCTACAGCTCGGAAAGTTGTAGGACGATTATATGCTGTATCACCTGCTGAGGGTGAGAGGTTCTACCTTCGACTACTATTGAATCACATTCCCGGACCCAAATCATTCGAACACCTACGCACAGTTACAGATCACCTATGCGCAACATTCAAGGAAGCGGCCGAGCGTTTGGGGCTTCTAGAAGAAGATAATAGCATCCGCACTTGCTTGGATGAGGCACGTGCCTTCAAAATGCCATCTGCATTGCGTAGGCTCTTCACAACAATTTTGATATATTGCGAGCCAACTGGAGTCCGGGAATTGTGGAACGAGAATCTGTTTGCTATGATTGAAGATTACCCAAGTTCAAGTACAACAAATATGACGTTTCTAACGAACAAACTGCTTCATGATCTAGATGCAATATTCAAGCAGCATAATAAAAGTATAATGAACTTTGACTTGCCAAAGCCGAGTGGAGACATCAATGATTTCGGAAATATCGCAAGCATAATTATAGATGAATTGTCGATCCCGGTGTCCAGCGATGATCTAAATGCAATCGTCAATCTTAATGAGGGCCAAATGTTTGCGTACAATCTCATCAGTGCTTATATTAGAGCAAAGAAAGATGCAATCTTCTTCGTGGATGGACCTGGTGGCACAGGCAAAACATTTCTATATCGCTCAATATTATCCACCTTTCGACACGAGGGTAACATTGTTCTAGCAACAGCATCATCGGGAATTGCAGCAACCTTGCTTCCAGGAGGGACCACTGCCCATTCCAAATTAAAGATCCCTATCGACCTAGAAAAATGGAAATATTGCGGGTTTAGCAAACAATCTGATATGAGATTACTAATAGAAAGAGCTGCTGCAATCATATGGGATGAAGCACCAATGTCGCACAGAAAAGCATTCGAGGCCGTCGATCGTTCATTTCGGGATGTCACGGGTAACGAGAAACCGTTTGGTGGAAAAGTATTAATCTTGGGAGGAGATTTTCGACAGGTCCTGCCAGTTGTTGTAAATGCAACCGAAGTGCAAATTATTCAGGCCAGCATCGTTCAATCATTTTTGTGGGCAGATGTCAAATTACTACAGCTAACGGAAAATATGAGGGCTCAAGGTGACAAACAATTCTCCGATTACTTGCTTAGGGTTGGGGATGGAATGGAAACTACTATAACAGATGATATGATTCGTGTAACACCCCAAATCTGGTAGTTCCGCGAAGTAGGCGGAGTGGTAGTGCGGCACATGAAGCAGGCTAGAATTTTCCCTGTCTGCTCTTAGCGCACGATCAGTGGCCTCATCGCGCACGACCAGTGATCGTGCGCCAGCGATCGTGCGTTAATTCAGAAGAGAATAGAGTTCTGTCTCGGACAGTGCGCACGACCATTTCCCTCTTCGCGCACGACCAGTGATCGTGCGCCAGCGATCGTGCGCTTATTCGCAAGAATTCAGAGTTCTGTCCCGGATAGTGCGCACGACCAGTGCCCTCGTCGCGCACGACCACTGACCGTGCGCCTGTGATCGTGCGCCCTGTTTATTCTGTTCCGCGATTTTGAGCGGAGAAGAAGATCGGGCCGTCCAAATCTTTTGAGATCTGATCCGATGGCTAGGATTAGATGCTGGAAGCTATTAGGGCTTATGAGAGGAGATTAATCCTCATTATTTTGAGGTGTTTCTCTCTCCTAGGCTAGAGGAAGAAGAAGGAGGCAAGGAAGAAGAAGGAAGATTCCGCCATTGACGGAGCTCCGGAGCTCCGTTTCGCGAGCCGTTTCCAGATTTGGAGAGTGCAGCCCGGTGCGGTCGTTTCTCTCCGTATAGAAGCTCGGATCCATGGCGAAAAAGAAAGCGCCTAGGGTAACGATTCTTCCTCCCGAACTTTGGACTTGTATTTGTCCATTTATTTCCCTTTCTTTGCTTGCATGAGGTATCTCTTTCACCAAGTGGGTGAAGTGTAGGATTTCCTCAAGTCCTTCGGGACTCCGGGTAGATTGTGTCCGTCCCCGGCATATTGCATGTAGAAAATCCGGTAGTCGTGCGGATTTAGGCATTTTGTGTGAAGCCTATTCGTGGCCGTGAGCCCGAATCGGTGATGCTTGATTTGCGACGTTGCATTTAGGTTAGACCTAGAATGCGTGCCGGAGAATGACTCCGTGAACTCACCTATAGTATTGCGGGAGTTACGTGTAGGCGTCTTGTGAAGATCCCTACGAAAGCCCCATGCTTTGAGTTTTGGATGAAGGCAAACCTTCACCACGTTATTGATGCGGAGCGTATGTACCTCCTTTGTTGAGAATTCGCGAAGCCTAGATCCTTGTGAAGGGGTTAGGTGCGTAGCGTATATTTTTGTGGAGCACTTGAAAGTGCTAAACCCTTACGGGCCGAGGTGAAGCCGTACCCGCGTCGTGCGATAGATCGCGACGATTAGAGCACGGGCAAAGCTGAACCGAACCCGTTTCCATGCAGATCGGCGAGAGGTCCCTTCCTCATGAAAGCCGTGTGATCATGGGAGAGGTCGTGGAAGGTGTCATACCTAGACCGACCAAAAGCTCTTGTTTCCCACCTAAGGTTGTGACCCTTAGGGTGGAGTGTTGTGAATTTGATGTTATGTTTCCTCATGCGATTGCTTAGGCGGTTGTGGGAAACCTTCGGGTGAACCCAACCAACATCATGTGCATACCTAGGTTCCCTTCTTTTTGATGCTCAACCTAGAAGATTGATTGTGCTTGAAACCTCACCTTGTGTAGTTGCACTTTCTTTAGTTTAGTACTTGTGCTAGTATGGCTTACTTGCAGGGTAGAATCTCCGCCACCCCGGGAAAGGGGTGGGGTCGTTATAATTTGGTCAGCTGTGCTGACCGTTACTTTGTTTGCCACCGCTTGGTGGAATGTTATTATGCAGGTGCAGGTGAGCCTAGCGGGAAGTAGCGGGCGTTGGCCCCTTTTGCTGTGTTGGCCCTCGAAGGCCAGCCTTTTTCCTGCTTTCCCATGTTTTGCCGGCCTGCGTGCCGATGTATGTTTTGTTGGAGTTTTGTACATTGATTTGATGTAAGGCCCTAAGGCCGTAACTCTCATTTCTGGATTCACTCATATGATAGTGGACATGTCTATTTGAATGGTTTAATTAATGCTTCCGCTTACGTTTTGTACTCTCGTTAGTGGTTACTTTCTGGTTATCACCTTTTAACTCCTAGCTAGTGTGGTTTGTATGGCGTGGGGTCCCGGCCGGACCTGCTGTTATACTTTTTGTACTGGCAGGGTGTTACAATTTGGTATCGGACTTAAGGCGTCGATCCGTAGTTTAGCGAATTCGGGACGAATTCCTTTTAAGGGGTGGTGCGCACGGGCTGTGCATTCACCTAAAACGACAAAAACTAATAAGAATGTCCACTTAGGAATGAAAAAGCATACTTGTTTGCGGAACCTGAGCGTTCCATGATTGGTGTTTGATATGTTTAGGGTCACTAAATTGTGCCTTGCATGATTATAGGTGACTAGAAGTGCTGCGGGGCGGTCTCAACCCCGTAACACCGCTGAAAGTAGTGGGTCGGCTGAGGTGCCAGCGACCACTCCTTCAGCTGAGATGATCAGAATGGTCGCAGAAGCAGTCTTCGCGATGATCAATGCTCAACCGCAAAGGCTTGCACAGCCTGCTACGCCTACTACTGATGCGGCCCCGGTAACTGAACCTGCAGTGGAACCTGCGGTAGCACCAAGGGTTGATGCCCCTGTGCCAGTAGCTGCAGTGGAACCGGCGTTAGCACCGAGGGTGGAGCGTCAAGTTGCGCAAGTAGTTGCGGGGCGAGCGCGTGACCAACAATTAAAGCACTTCTTGAGCTTTAATCCTCCTACCTTCTCGGGATCTGAGTCCCCAACGGAGGCAGAAGACTGGTTGTCAAGAGTTAGAAGAACTCTGAGGGCGACGGCGACGGACGAAGCCATGATGGTCACCTTAGCCACTTTCCTTCTTGACGGAGAGGCTGTGCTGTGGTGGGAAGAGCAGGAACTGCACAAATTCGGCGATAGAGACATTACTGAAATAACAATGGCTGAGTTTTCAAAGTCGTTCCTCCAGCGGTTTATCCCCTCTGCCCAACGCATTGCGTTACAAAACCAGTTCCTGAGGTTAACTCAAGGTGATCGCTCCGTTGACGATTACTTACATGAGTTTACCAGACTGAGTCGCTATGCGGGGGCATTGGTGGAGGATGAGGAGACGAAGACGAATAAATTCTATGAAGGGCTTCGGGACGAGTTGAGGCTGCTCCTTGCAGGCCCTATGACGTTTGGCTTCCAAGTGATGGTGCAAACCGCCAGATCTTTGGAGTTGGACATGAAGAGGGTACAAGCAAAGAGTGTTGTAAAGAAACCCGAGTTTCATGCGCCGGCCTCTCAGTCCAAGCCGGACTTCAGAAGGAACAAGCGGAAGTTCAAGCAGGCGGAACCAGCTTCTTCGAATGTTTCGGGAGCCACGACCGCGCGGACTCCTATTACGTGTTTCACCTGCGGGAAGGTGGGACACAAGGCTGCGGTGTGTCGAAGTGGTCCCCCAAAGGCGGCAAATCGAGCGGTGGATTATGCTCGGGCTGCGGAAAAGGGCAAAGCGGTAGAGTCTTCGGCCTCCCAGCACATTCCGACTCAGCCGAGAGTCTATTCGCTTGGCCAACAAGAAGCTATACGACAACCCGATGTCGTCACAGGTACGAATTAGAAGTTAGCTTTTACAGCTATGTTATGATTCTTACTGTTGTACGACTATGTGTTATTTGTGTACAATTAGGTTTCGTCCTAATTTTCAACTATCCGGCGAGAGCTCTATTCGATACGGGTGCATCGCACTCTTTTCTGTCTGAGGACTTCGTGGTGCGAATCGGAGTGCCGTCTACCTTTGTAGAGGATAGATTGGAAGTAGTGCTACCCAATGGATCTCGAATGAGTGCGGATAGGAAGAGCCGTGTGAAGGTGCGAATCGGAAGTCAAGATTTCGACTTGGAAGCGTCGTTACTACCGTTAGCTGAATTCGATGTGATCTTCGGCATGGACTGGCTCTCGGAACAGCGAGCATGCATAGATTGCAATACAAAGGAGATCACTCTGGGAACGAACACCGACGATGAAACCACATTCGCCGGTATGCGAGGAGCGAACAAGACGCTGATGTCTGCTCTCCAGGTGGTTAAGGCGGTGAGAAAAGGCGCCGAGTTGTTCTTCACCTTGTTGGAGGCTTCGGAGCCAAAGCCCAGGTTGTGTGATGTCCCAGTTGTAGCGGAATACGCCGACGTGTTTCCTAACGAACTCCCCGGGGCTCCGCCTCATCGGGAGATTGATTTCTGTATCGAGTTGGTGCCAGGTGCCAAACCTGTGGCCCGCTCACCATACCGAATAGCGCCAAAGGAATTGGCAGAGTTGAAGGTCCAATTGCAAGAGCTGCTAGAGCAAGGCTACGTACGTCCAAGTTCTTCGCCTTGGAGTGCACCGGTCCTCTTTGTGAAAAAGAAGGATGGGAGCTTGCGTCTATGTATTGATTATAGAGAGCTAAACAAGTTGACCGAGAAAAACCGATATCCGATTCCTAGAATCGATGATCTATTCGACCAACTGATGGGGTCGACGGTTTACTCCAAGCTAGACCTAAGGTCCGGCTACTATCAACTGCGAATAAGGGAATGCGACATTCCAAAGACAGCGTTCAGTACCCGCTTTGGGCACTTTGAGTTCACGGTAATGCCGTTCGGTCTATCCAACGCACCGTCGGTATTCATGGACTTGATGAATAGGACATTCCGAGAGTATTTAGATCAATTTGTGATCGTCTTCATCGACGACATTTTGGTATACTCTCAGTCGGAAGAGGAGCATGTAGGGCATCTGCACGCAGTCCTGAGCACCTTGAGGAGGAGTCAGCTATATGCCAAGTTCTCCAAGTGCGAATTTTGGCTACCGTCAGTGGCATTCCTTGGTCATGTTGTTAGTGGCGAAGGAATTGCAGTTGATCCGTCGAAGATAGAAGCGATCCAAGCGTGGCCTTTGTTGAAAAACGTAGCGGAAGTCCGAAGTTTCTTAGGACTTGCCGGCTATTATAGGCGCTTTGTGGAAAACTTCTCGAGGATCGCACTTCCTCTCACAAAACTGACTAGAAAGGATAATAAGTTCGTTTGGTCGCCCGAGTGCGCACGAGCTTTTGAAGAGCTAAAGAGCCGTCTGACCACGGCGCCCATTCTATGCTCGCCACAGGGTACGGAAGGCTACGAAATATATAGCGACGCCTCAGGAAGTGGGTTGGGTTGTGTCCTAGTGCAGTTCGGGAAGGTAATTGCCTACGGCTCCCGGCAACTGAAGGTTCACGAGAGGAATTACCCGGTCCATGATTTGGAGCTAGCGGCCGTGGTTTTTGCCCTCAAACTTTGGAGACACTATCTATATGGCGTGAAGATCGATATCTTTACCGACCATAAGAGCCTCAAGTACTTACTAGACCAAAGGGAGTTGAACATGCGCCAAAGGAGGTGGATGGAGTTCCTTGGGGACTACACCTTCGATATCAAGTATACTCCCGGTAAAGGAAACGTAGTTGCAGACGCGTTGAGTCGTCGGGCTCCCGCACAAGCAAATTGGATTTTGATGCACGATGAGCGTCTAATCCGTGAGCTAGAAGAAATGGAGATCCTATGCATTGATAGGAGAACGTCTACTTCAGCATGCTTGAACTGGACGGAAGTTCACTACGACCTTGCCGACCGAGTTCGACAAGCATTGGAGTTGGACGAGAGCTTGAAACGATACAAAGCGGAAACCGTTGAAGGGTTAAACGCTGATTTCTCCTTCGAAGACGACCTTATGTGGAAGCAGGAAAGGTTATGCATCCCAAACGTTGGTACTCTACGGGCGGAATTGATGTACGAGGCTCATCATACCAAGTACTCGATCCACCCGGGGAGCACTAAAATGTTTATGGATATGAAGAAACTGTTCTGGTGGCCGGGCATGAAGAAAGACATTGCCCTTTACGTGGCCAAGTGTCATACTTGCGCGTTGGTGAAAGCGGAATGTCAACGTCCCGGTGGGTTTCTGAAGTCCTTGCCGATTCCGGAGTGGAAGTTTGATGATATTTCGATGGATTTCGTGCACGGATTGCCGAGATCGCAACATGGAAACGACGCCATTTGGGTGATCGTGGACCGTTTGACAAAGGTATCACACTTCATTCCGAACCGGAAGGATGATTCCGTAGAGAAGCTAGCAAAGCTCTATGTTGATAGTATCGTGAGACTGCACGGTGTCCCTCGTAGCATCGTCAGCGATCGTGACGGGCGTTTCACATCGAAAGATTGGAGGCTTATCCATGAACTGTTGGGCACAAAATTGAAGTTCAGCACGGCCTTCCACCCGCAGACGGATGGACAGACCGAGAGAACCAACAGGACTATGGAGGATATGCTCCGAATGTGCGCTCTAGACTTTGGAAAGAAGTGGGAGGATCACCTCTTTATGATCGAATTCGCCTACAATAATAGCTACCAAGCCAGCATAAAAATGGCTCCTTTCGAGGCCCTCTATGGTAAGAAGTGTCGTACGCCGTTGTCTTGGGCGGAAACGGGCGATACTAAGCTATTGAAGCGAAAGGATGTTGAAGAAGCAACTTCGACGATCCGGTCTATACGCGAAAGGCTATTGGTTGCCCAGGATAGGCAAGCAAAGTATTTCAACGCCAAGCATAGGAACTTAGAGTTTGCCGTCGGTGACCGGGTTTACTTGAAGATCAAACCGTTCAAAGGGGTATCAAGGATTCGACGCTTGAAAAAGCTCAGTCCGAGGTACCTAGGACCGTTCGAGATCGTGGAGCGTGTTGGTGATGCGGCTTATCGGCTTGCACTATCTGCAGAGCTGAGCGGTCTGCACGACGTGTTCCACATTTCAGTGTTGAGGAAGGCTGTGCAAGAGCCTACTCATATCGTTGCGGTCGGCAAAGTTCCGGTCGATAGTGGGTTGTCGACGAAAGTCAAGCCTTTACGCATTGAAGATACCGAAGTAAAGCAGCTGCGGAACAAGTCCATTCGGATGGTAAAAGTCCGGTGGGATAACTGCGGCCGAGAGGAGCTCTCTTGGGAGAGAGAGCAAACGATGCTTGCGGAGTATCCCGAGCTTTTTCCCTCAGGTAAGGTATAACTGTAATTTATGCTTTTACTGTTTCCTGGATTTCGGGACGAAATTCTTTTAAGGAGGGTGGAGTTGTAACACCCCAAATCTGGTAGTTCCGCGAAGTAGGCGGAGTGGTAGTGCGGCACATGAAGCAGGCTAGAATTTTCCCTGTCTGCTCTTAGCGCACGATCAGTGGCCTCATCGCGCACGACCAGTGATCGTGCGCCAGCGATCGTGCGTTAATTCAGAAGAGAATAGAGTTCTGTCTCGGACAGTGCGCACGACCATTTCCCTCTTCGCGCACGACCAGTGATCGTGCGCCAGCAATCGTGCGCTTATTCGCAAGAATTCAGAGTTCTGTCCCGGATAGTGCGCACGACCAGTGCCCTCGTCGCGCACGACCACTGACCGTGCGCCTGTGATCGTGCGCCCTGTTTATTCTGTTCCGCGATTTTGAGCGGAGAAGAAGATCGGGCCGTCCAAATCTTTTGAGATCTGATCCGATGGCTAGGATTAGATGCTGGAAGCTATTAGGGCTTATGAGAGGAGATTAATCCTCATTATTTTGAGGTGTTTCTCTCTCCTAGGCTAGAGGAAGAAGAAGGAGGCAAGGAAGAAGAAGGAAGATTCCGCCATTGACGGAGCTCCGGAGCTCCGTTTCGCGAGCCGTTTCCAGATTTGGAGAGTGCAGCCCGGTGCGGTCGTTTCTCTCCGTATAGAAGCTCGGATCCATGGCGAAAAAGAAAGCGCCTAGGGTAACGATTCTTCCTCCCGAACTTTGGACTTGTATTTGTCCATTTATTTCCCTTTCTTTGCTTGCATGAGGTATCTCTTTCACCAAGTGGGTGAAGTGTAGGATTTCCTCAAGTCCTTCGGGACTCCGGGTAGATTGTGTCCGTCCCCGGCATATTGCATGTAGAAAATCCGGTAGTCGTGCGGATTTAGGCATTTTGTGTGAAGCCTATTCGTGGCCGTGAGCCCGAATCGGTGATGCTTGATTTGCGACGTTGCATTTAGGTTAGACCTAGAATGCGTGCCGGAGAATGACTCCGTGAACTCACCTATAGTATTGCGGGAGTTACGTGTAGGCGTCTTGTGAAGATCCCTACGAAAGCCCCATGCTTTGAGTTTTGGATGAAGGCAAACCTTCACCACGTTATTGATGCGGAGCGTATGTACCTCCTTTGTTGAGAATTCGCGAAGCCTAGATCCTTGTGAAGGGGTTAGGTGCGTAGCGTATATTTTTGTGGAGCACTTGAAAGTGCTAAACCCTTACGGGCCGAGGTGAAGCCGTACCCGCGTCGTGCGATAGATCGCGACGATTAGAGCACGGGCAAAGCTGAACCGAACCCGTTTCCATGCAGATCGGCGAGAGGTCCCTTCCTCATGAAAGCCGTGTGATCATGGGAGAGGTCGTGGAAGGTGTCATACCTAGACCGACCAAAAGCTCTTGTTTCCCACCTAAGGTTGTGACCCTTAGGGTGGAGTGTTGTGAATTTGATGTTATGTTTCCTCATGCGATTGCTTAGGCGGTTGTGGGAAACCTTCGGGTGAACCCAACCAACATCATGTGCATACCTAGGTTCCCTTCTTTTTGATGCTCAACCTAGAAGATTGATTGTGCTTGAAACCTCACCTTGTGTAGTTGCACTTTCTTTAGTTTAGTACTTGTGCTAGTATGGCTTACTTGCAGGGTAGAATCTCCGCCACCCCGGGAAAGGGGTGGGGTCGTTATAATTTGGTCAGCTGTGCTGACCGTTACTTTGTTTGCCACCGCTTGGTGGAATGTTATTATGCAGGTGCAGGTGAGCCTAGCGGGAAGTAGCGGGCGTTGGCCCCTTTTGCTGTGTTGGCCCTCGAAGGCCAGCCTTTTTCCTGCTTTCCCATGTTTTGCCGGCCTGCGTGCCGATGTATGTTTTGTTGGAGTTTTGTACATTGATTTGATGTAAGGCCCTAAGGCCGTAACTCTCATTTCTGGATTCACTCATATGATAGTGGACATGTCTATTTGAATGGTTTAATTAATGCTTCCGCTTACGTTTTGTACTCTCGTTAGTGGTTACTTTCTGGTTATCACCTTTTAACTCCTAGCTAGTGTGGTTTGTATGGCGTGGGGTCCCGGCCGGACCTGCTGTTATACTTTTTGTACTGGCAGGGTGTTACAATTCGAATTCCAGATAATATGGCAATGTCGTGGGAAGGCGAACAATCTATCTCCAGGTTGATAGACTTTGTTTTCCCTAACTTATCGCATCATAATGTCAGCTCCGATGATGTAAGTTATATTGCGACAAGAGCACTAATTACTCCGCTAAACGAGGATGTGAACAAACTAAATGATCTTTGCCTAAATATATTTCCTGGGGGAGAGGTGATATACTACTCCTTTGACTCTGTTAGTGATGATAATGCAAATTTATACGTCCCTGAATTTCTGAACTCTATTAACCCTGGAAATCTACCGCCACACAAACTCATCTTGAAAGAAGGTGCACCAATTATGCTTCTCCGAAACATTGATCCAAAAATAGGATTGTGCAACGGCACAAGATTGATATGTAGAAAGTTTGGAAGAAATGTCATCGAGGCAGACATACTGGGAGGTAGATTCAAAGGACTCAGAGTGTTCCTTCCACGCATGCCACTTAAGAGCGCAGAAGATGCCAAAATGCCTTTTGAACTAACAAGAAAGCAATTTCCAGTGCGATTAAGCTTTGCACTTACAATAAATAAAGCGCAAGGGCAAACAATCGGTAATGTCGGAATATACCTGCCAAACAACGTGTTCAGTCACGGGCAGTTATACGTGGCATTATCACGAGGTGTCTCTGCAGCCACAACGAAGGTTTTGGTCAAAAATGGTGTAGTTGAGGGTCATGAGGGCGTCTACACCAAAAATATAGTGTACAAGGAGATATTTGATCTAATCTCAAGAACATCGAAATATTCTTAGAGGTTGTTTTCTACTTTAATATGTTATAGAAATATATATTAGACGTTTTATTTTCCACCAGCCTCACTCAAAGGAATGCTAACAACCCGGTCAACAGAAATGAGACAAGAAGCTACTGCAAAAGTACTGAAATTTGTACGAGAGTTCAATGGTAAGTAAAGATAGTCTATGTGATCATTTTTGGTAAGGCCTCTTACGACAAATGTCGCAAGGCTAATCAAGTATATAGTTGGGCAATTTAATTCACAAAAATGCTCTATGCAGGTCAAGAACACAAGAAATCAAATCATGCGATAGCTGACTGGATCAACGAAATATATAAAGAACCTGATGGCACTACAAAAACAACGTCGTGGCACGGGTGGCCAAAGAGGGAGAGCAACATTCAAGGAGGCGGAATTACTTACCCGAAGCTGCCTACTGACTGGCCTGCCATCAAACAATGGAATTTCATTTTTACTGTGTTCGCCAAATGTATACGGTAGCAAAAAACTACCTGTTAATCGTGATGTATCAAGAAGACGAGAATTTAATTTGGTTCATATCAATCTTCAAAATATTACTCTACTTTACAAGAACTTCGTCTTCACTTTCTTTTGGATTTATTATGTATTCTACGCGTGCTTTGAGATATTAGTCATGCATTAACTTGAGACATGTCATTGTCCTAGAGGAATGTGGTTGGAACCTTCAAGTGCTTCACGCGGGGGCCCCCCGAAGCCCGCGGGGGACGGGAAGGATACTGTCGCGCGGGGCACGGGGGGCCCCCCGTGCACTGTCACTCGTATATATATATATAAGATTATGAAACATAGTTAATACTGGGAATTCATCAAGATTGTTCAAAAATATATCAATTACATTCTTCTGAAAGTATTTAGAAAAGATTAAATTTCTAAAGCTGCCCAGGATCCTTGAATTCAATTCCTCTTTTGGCTCTTTTGGAGAGAGCATCAGCAACTTCCTTTCTCCTCTTGAAATAGCCAAATGGCTTTGGAAAGTATCTGATTGGCTCCATTTCTCCTGCCTGGACCTTCCCGGCCATTTTGTCAGCCTTGAATTTGATCTTCAGTTCCTCTTGATCCCTATGCTTTAACCATTCAGCTTCAGAATACCACTTTCCTCTTTCCTCTGGGTTATTTTTCACAGCTTCCCATGCTGACAGAATCAATTCTCTGGAAGATGGAGACCAATGTTCAAAGTCAACTCTTGATTAAACCTCTTCTCTGAACTTTCTTTTACTTGATTCTACTTGCTCACTAGTAAGGTGCTCTCTTTTGCTTTTATCTTCAGGACTATACATTTTAGCAATTTGCTTTTGAACTTGAGTAAGAGAGGCTGGCCTTGTCTCAGAAACTTGATCATTCTCATAGTCTATGGGAGGATATCCAAGAGTTTCTCTTATAGAGTTTGAGGTCCACACAGCATGTTTAGAACTAGCTTGAATCATTGACCTCTCCCCCTTTAGGACTTCTTCAACAATGTGATCTCTTAAAGTATTCTTCTGAAATCTGACTTGACCTTCCAAGTGAGTAACTCCACTTTCAATGGTTTTCTTTACTTTAAAGAGATGATCATCTATAGTATCTGCATGCAACTTTGCTTGATCTTTTAGAACTGTGGAGCTCTCATCAATTTTAGCCAAGATATCAGCATTCTGCTGTTGCAGTCTAGCTTCAATCTTATTTGTACCTGTTAGGATTTGAGCTACATGTTCTTTATACAGAACTTGCATGTTGCTACTTAGTATTCCTTGGTTTGTCTGAACATCATCCACTGTCTTTGTAATTCCAGCTTGTGATTCTGTAAGAACCTTTGATGTTTCTTTGATTACATCAAGTTGTTCAGTTGTATAATCTACTGAAGCACCAGCTCTCTTAAAGAACTTTACCATCTCCTTTCTCAATGCAGATATCTGATGATTGACTTCAAATCTAACCAATTTCAATTGGAAATCTACCTCATTTTTCATTTTTGTATTATTCTCCTCAATATATTGTTCTAATAATCTTCTTTGATTATTCAGCAACACCTCCAGCTGAGGTTGAATAGGACTAAGATCCACATGGATTTCCTTTTCCATTTCAACACCTTTACTGCTCTCTTCTCTGATTAAAGAATCATCTTTCTGGCTCATATGGGAGCTAGAGGATTCTATCTTGATAATCTTCTCAGTAGATTTCTTTGTTGCTACAGGTTCTCCTTCTACCTCCATAGCATCAATTACAGAATTCTCTTTAGCAGGGATCTCAACCTGAGACTCCCCCTCAAGCGGTGCATTATCTTCAGCTGGAAATTCATCTTGAGGCTCCCCCTCAATCTCTGCATTGATCAGATCAATTTTATCCTGAGCAGGGATCTCATCCTGAGTCTCCCCCTCAATTACTGCTTTGCTCATTTCAGAATTGTTCTGAGCATGAAACTCATCTTGAGTCTCTTTCTCATTTAGAAAAACCCCTTCAAGTCTAGCAGGGGATACATGATGACTTCCTCTTTCTTCTTCTTCTTTCTCACTCTCATCCTTTGGTGTATCAGGAGAACTGTCCCTTGCATTGTTCCCTTCTTCTTCTTCTTCAGATGTTGTAAGGTTTGGATCATGAATTGGAGTAGATTTAGATTTTCTTTTAGAGGAGGATGAGCTGGATGAACTTGAAGAACTTGAAGAAACCTTCTTCTTCTTTTGCTTCTTGGCTTTTATCTGCTTGGGAGAAGGATCTGCTGGAGGAGGATTTGATAAGACTCTGTCCCATCTCTCTATCATTCTAATATCCATTTTCTTCATGTGGTTTATCTTTGATCCAAGTTTATTATTCAAAGAGTTAGGAGTGACTTTTACTAAAAACAAAGACAATATCCTACCCATGTTGGGTACTTGGATACATTCAACTATCCTGTCAAACACTACTCTTCCCCAATCTGTTCTCAGAGAGTGAATAATCCTTGTTAGTAGAATAAACATTTTTCTGGAAATTTTGTCATGCGATCCAGTCTTGCACAACAGTCCCTTTCCTATCACATCTGTTATCAATTTTCCTTTCGAATTCATTCCTTTTCTCAGAATACTTCCAGTGATTTCTCGAGATGTTTCAATTCCGCACCAGATTTGTGTTAATTTAATCTGTTCTGAGGTCACCTCTTCTTCTTCTTCATTCCTTTTTAACCTAGGCAGTTCTAGTGCCTTAGCGAGTCTAGAATGAGTTATCTTAAACTTCTTACCATTCACACTGGTCTTAATCTTTGAATTGACGGAGTCTATTACTATATTGGAGTATAGCTCTAATACCTCTCGTTTTCAGATGATAGTAGATTCAGACATCACAAATTCCAGTCCTGCATTGTAGATTAATTCGATTGTTGATTTGATCTCCACTGAAGCTGATTGGAATCCATTTCGAACAAGTTCACTTCCTTCATAGAGATACTCACTGCTTTTGGGAGGCATTGTTGTTGATGATCGAAGAGAGAGAGAATTGATGGAGAAATTTTCTAGGGCAGTCAATTGCGAACTTAGAGAACTAGGGCATATGCACGAACGAAGTGTCTTCCCTATTTATAGAAGTTCTAATTCAAGAAGATGAATATCTGCGCGCCGAACTTGTTTGACAAGATTGATCTAATGGTTCAAATTGACCCTATCGAGACGGCCTAGCTATGTTCGCACAAGCATTGAGATAGCTCGACGCCATTTATCTTCAGTCGACGCCAGGTGTCTTCTCGACGCCAGATATCTTCTCGACGCTAGGTAATTTCTCTTGACGCTAGGTATCTTCTTTCAACGCCAGATAACTTCTCCACTTGCTTTTTAGGACTCAATCATTATTTTTCATTTATTTAATTCAAAACAACTTTAATCCATTTTTAGCATACCTAATTCAATTTTAAAGTTATTGAATTTAGTTTCATCAAGGGGTTTAGTAAATATGTCAGCAACCTGTTTGTCAGTGGGAACATATTCAATTGAGATATCTCCATTTTCTACACGTTCTCTAATAAAATGGTATCTTATTTCTATGTGCTTAGTTCTGCTATGAGATACAGGATTGTTAGCTATAGCAATAGCACTAGTTGAATCACAAAATAGAGGAGATTTACTTAGCTGAACTTTATAGTCTTGGAGTTGGTGTTGAATCCATAGTAGCTGAGCACAGCAGTTTCCAGCTGAGATGTACTCAGATTCTGCTGTAGAAATAGCCACACTGGTCTGCTTCCTGCTACTCCAAGATATTAGTCTTTTGCCAAGAAATTGACATGTACCTGATGTACTTTTTCTATCCTCCTTGCATCCTGCAAAATCAGCATCTGAAAAACTAATTAGTTCAAAATCATTGCTTCTGGGATACCAAAGGCCAAGATTAAGAGTGCCCTTCATATATCTCAAGATTCTTTTGACAGCAGTGTAGTGAGATTCTTTAGGGTTCACTTGATATCTAGCACACACACATGTTGAGAACATAATGTCTGGCCTGGTAGCAGTTAGGTAGAGCAATGAGCCAATGATGCCTCTGTACAAGGTTTCATCAATAGGTTTCCCTTTTCATCCTTGTCCAGTGACATATTTGCTGCCATAGGTGTCTTCATGACAGTGGAATTTTCCATTCCAAACTTCTTGATAATCTCTTTTGTGTACTTGGTCTGAGAAATGAAAATTCCTTCCTCAGACTGTTTCACTTGGAGTCCTAAGAAGTATTTAAGCTCACCCATGCTGCTCATTTCAAATTTCCATTGCATAAGGTTTGCAAACCTTTTGCAAAGGTTATTATCAGTAGATCCAAATATTGTATCATCTACATATATTTGTACTAGAATAATGTGACCTTTAACTATCCTAAGAAACAATGTCTTGTCTATCTTTCCTCTTGAGAATTTGTTCTCAATAAGAAATCTAGATAATGTCTCATACCAGGCTCTAGGTGCCTGTTTCAGACCATACAATGCTTTTAATAATAGATAAACATGATTTGGATGAGTAGAGTCAATAAAACCTGGGGGTTGTTCAACATATACTTCCTCCAATATTGTTCCATTAAGGAATGCTGACTTTACATCCATTTGATAGACTATGAATCCAGTGTGTGCTGCAAATGTCAGGAATAACCTGATTGCCTCCAATCTTGCCACAGGAGCAAACACTTGATCAAAATCTATGCCTTCCTCCTGTCTATATCCTTGGGCAACCAACCTAGCTTTGTTTTTGATGATCACGCCATTTTCATCCAGCTTATTCCTGAATACTCATTTGGTCCTATGACTTTGTGTTTCTTTGGTCTTGGAACCAATATCCAGACTTTGCACCTTTCAAATTGATTTAGCTCTTCTTGCATGGCTGATATCCATGAAGTGTCTTTATTGGCTTCATCAAACTTCTTAGGTTCCATTTTGGATAGAAAGCTGTGATGTAAAGCCTCATGTATTGAGTTTCCTCTTCTGGTTTGCACACCATCATTTGGATTTCCTATGATCTGTTCTTTTGGATGAACCTTCAGATGTTTGGTTGCATTCCTCCACCTTTCATTTTTCTTTTGAGATTCTGGTGCATCTGTTTGAGTAGGTTCTTCTACAGGTTCTGGATGAGGTGGTTCTTCAACAGCAATAGGTTCTTCATAATTGTCTTCTGCTTGAGGTTCATCCTCTCTAGTTACAATTATAGTCTCATTAGTTTCTTCATTATCCTCAATTTGCTGTTCATAGATATTCATCTCCTTCAATTTCTGTGTAGAACCTGCACAACTAGATAAACTTCTCAGATCCTTATAAATAAGGCTGGTTTCATCAAATACAACATGTATAGATTCTTCTATCCTATTAGACTTTTTGTTGAAAATTCTATAGGCTCTACTTTGAGAGCTATACCCAACAAAAATTGCCTCATGTGCTTTTTCAGCAAATTTAGTGAGATGGTGCTTTCCATTATTTAATACAAAGCATTTACTACCAAATATTTTAAAATAGGCTAAAGTGGGTTTTCTACCTTTCAACAACTCATATGGGGTCTTATCCAGTCTTTTGTTTATAAGAGCCCTATTTTGCACATGGCATGCGCGCTGTATTTACAGCTTCAGCCCAGAAATACTCAGGAAGAGAAGAATCACTCAGCATACTCCTGCTAGCTTCAATAAGGGTTCTATTTCATCTCTCAGCAACCCCATTTTGTTGGGGAGTTCTAGGAAATGAGAACTCTCGAGAAATGCCTAGATTCTCACAAAATATGGTCATTGCACCTGACTGAAATTTAGTCCCATGATCACTTCTAATTTTGGCTACAGAATTTCCTATTTCATTGGTGATTTGCCTAACAAAACTGGTAAATATTTCTAAAGTGTCTGACTTATGTTTGAGGAAGAATACCCATGTGAATCTGGAATAATCATCAACTATTACAAGAGTGTATGACTTTCCTCCTAAGCTATGGATTGACATTGGTCCAAATAGATCCATGTGAAGTAGGTATAAACATCTAATGGAATCCTTCTCACCAATTGGTTTGAAGGATGACTTGGTCTGCTTACCCATTTGACAAGCATGGCAAGGACCCTCCTGCACACACTTCCACTTAGGCCCAGCTCTCACAAGGTCTTTTGAAATAAGTTTATTTATAGTCTTATAATTTATGTGAGCTAACCTTTTATGTCATTGAACACTACTAGAAACTTTATTTTCTGCTACTAAGCATATTGAGTTAACTAGATCAGAACATATGAAGTTAAGGCAGTAAATGTTGCCATGCATAGTGCCTGAGAGAATTATCTCATTCTTTTTCTTAATCAGGCACTCATCCTTGTGGAATGAAATGTCATACCCAATATCACATAATTGACTTATACTGATGAGATTGTGTTGCAATCCATCAACATGAGCAACTTTGGTGATGGTGACAATTCCATTTGTGATATTGCCATAACCTTTAGTTTTACCTTTTTCAGACCCTCCAAAGATAACCTTTGGTTCATTCCTTATAGGAGTGTAATCATTCAGCAGATTTTTTGTTCCTGTCATGTACATAGAGCACTCACTGTCCAAGTACCATATTGGAAGTTGATTGGTCTTTGGACAACCCTGCAAAAAGAAATTACCTTTTCTTAGGAGCCCACACCAAGTTGGGTCCTAGAACCTTGTTAGTTGAGATGGAACATTCAGTTGTTGAATAATCCTTGGTGCTGTGAGAGTTGCCATAGATCTGAATACCGGTCTCCCAGAGTTGAATCTTGGAACAGTTGGATTGAACCAACAGTCAAGAGCAAAATGTCCAACCCTTCCACAGCACCAGCATTCATACCTGTTATATCTCCTTGGAGGTCTTCTTACTTCTTTATGTTGACTTATACTTTGCTTAATTACCTTATTCAAAGGAGCTATGTAAGTTGTCTTAGTAGCTTTTACTGGTTCAGTTTTCTTACCATCAGTGGTTTTTACTTCAGGTCTTAGTTCCTTTCTGTTAAATTTAGTATTTGCTTTAAATACAAATGAGTCATGATGAGTTAATACATTTTCTTTGCATAGAGGTTTGGCATTATTGTTGCTTGGTTGAATTGAATCATCTTTGTTATTAGAACATTCACCCTTATAAAACTTATGCACACCATTTTGATCATGCTTATTTGTGGTAGGTATGGCTTTGTTAAATTTTAAAGGTTGCATAGGTCCCTTGTCATTACTTTTAGGGTTATTATCTGCATTCCTATCATATCCTATGGCATATCTGTATTGTGCAGAAAATGTATCTATTATAGGAAGAATAGTTTGTGGTTTTGAGAATTTTGCTACAAGTTTCCTTTCTGCTAGGAGTTTTGCTTCAAGTTCTTTTATTAACTTTTCCTTGGTGCTCAAAGTTTGTATGTGAATAATAGACATGACTTTTAGTTTTCTAAGTTCTTTACTTATCTGATTCAGCCTCTCTGCTGTCTCAGAGTTTTGAGAATCAGTTTGCTTTAATTCAGATAGTTCTTTTTGTAACTTTTTATTATGTCTTTTGCTCTTCTTAAGTGCTTTGAGAATTAATTGATATTTTTCAATAATTTCATCTACATGAAGTTTAGATTGTGAGTCATTTTCATCAGAAGAGAATGAATCTATTTCAGGTTCAGAATTAGAATCAGATAGAGGAGTTTTATCAAGTACCTTTATATCAGTATTTGTCTCCTGATCATCTTGATCACTCAATGCCATGAGTCCTGCATTTTCTTCTTCATCCTCTTCACTATCAGACCTTGATAGTGGGGCTTTTATCATAGGTCTATCATTTAGATTGTCTTCATTTTCATTGGCAGCCATCAGAGCTATGAGTGCCTCCTCACTATCTGAGTCTGATGACTGAGATTCACTATCACTAAGAGTGACCTTGCCCTTTTTGGCTATTAGACTCTTCTCATATCTCTTGTCAGATTTGTGCTTTCTTTCATCAGATTTCTTGTTGTTCTTTCTCTTTGAAGGACAATCAGCAATCATGTGTCCTGATTTCCTGCAACCAAAACACACAATTTCTTCTGAATTAATTTTATTGTGTTTAGAATTGTACTTGTCCTTCTTGGAGTCTTGTTTGAATCCTTCTGAAGAATTTGAATGCTTCTTAGATCTGGATAACTGAGAGGGTCTAGTTTTCCAGTGTTGTTTTCTTCTCAACATTCTTTTTAGCTGTTTGGTAAAGAGTGCCAATTCACCATCTGATATTTCAGAATCAGAATTACTGGTTTCTGATTCTTCTATTTCAGATGGAATCCTGGGGGATAATGACATTCTTTCTTTTCTTTTCTTGGAGCTTTCTGCTTTCAGAGCAATAGGATTTTCCCTGCTGTGTCCTTCCTCAGCTTTTCTGGTATTCAGATGAAGTTCATGGGACAAGAGTTTCCCATATAAATTCTGTGGCTGAATGTTTCCCAGATTTCCCATTTCTCTTATTGCACGGATCTTGATATCCCATTCTTTGTTCAGTGATCTTAAGAATTTATCATTCAGCTCATAATCTGTGAAAGTTCTTCCATAAGTTTTTAGACCATTTACAATTTTGAAGAATTTTTCATAGCAGGCTGCTATTGAATCTTTCTTGTCCTGTCTGAAGGCTTCATATTGCTGATTTAGAAGTGACTTTCTGTCATCTCTGACTTCTTCAGTCCCATCCATATAGACAATAAGAGATTCCCACATTTCTTTGGCAGTTTTGCAATGGACTAAATTTTAGAAAGTTGAATCTTCAATAGCACTAACAATGATGTTCTGAGCTCTCTTATCCATGGAGGCCAGAATCACTTCATCTTTGGTCATCTCTGAATAGGTTTTAGGAGTCTTTATACTTCCATCTGTAAATGAAACTTTCATAGGAACAAAAGGTCCCTCTATAACAGTTATGTAAATCCTAGGATCAGATGCTTCCATGAAAAGTCTGACCCTTTCTTTCAAAATCCCAAAGTTTTCTTTTCTGCAGATTGGAAGCTTCATAGATGTGAATTCTTTGCTTCCTTCTGTATTAGCCATCACGACTTCAGAAATCTACCCTTAGAAGATCTTATTCAGGCTGTTAAACATTTTCTTGAACAACCTACCTCTGATATCACTTGAAAGACTTTAATTAAGGGTAGCTAATCACCTAGAGGGGGGGTGAATATGTTATTTAAAAACTATTGCAGTTCTTGATTATATCCAAGATAAAACTAATCAGAGCTTTCAAGAAGTAAGAACACACACAGAAAAAGACACACAGATTTTTATAGTGGTTCCCCTTATCTTGTGTAATCCACTTTCCCCCTTCTCCCCTTCTAGCAGTGTGCTAGATAGGGTTTATAGCTCCTCCAGATCTCATACCACAAACAGGTCTTACAGCTCAGATCACAACAGATCTTACAGTATCAGATCTCACAGATCTTACTAACTCAGATCACACAGATCCTACCTCAGCCTTTATAACTAGGCCTACAACTCAGATTCACCCCTGAATCCTACAACTCAGATCACACCTGATCTTACCACTCAGATCCTTGACAGATCCTACACTCAGATCTGACAACTCAGATCCTACAGGAATTTATAAAGAGAAATACAAATACTTAGACTCAGATTTCAGATTGTTGAGTCTTCTTGATCTGCCTGAATGATCAGACAGAAAACTTCAATAGAACAGCAGCAGCAAATGATCTTCTTGATTCAACAGGCTGTGATGGCTGTTCTTCTTCTTAGGAAGACAGATTCTTCCTTCTTGATCTTCTTCTTTCAGAAAGATGTATCAACACCAGATTGCTGAATGAAATCTTCAAGTTAGATTGGTTCTGAAAGGGAAGACAACTTCTCCAGATTCTTTCTCAAACTTTCTCTCAAACTGATGGAGACAATAATGGCTTTCGAAAAGATAGGAAAAACTAACTCAACTTCACTACTTAACCCATAGGTCATGCCTTCTATTTATAACCCGCCATCTGCAACGTCTGTTACGCTCCTCCACGTCAGCATGACGTTAAGTCTTCAACGGTCTTTAATGGAAACAAAGGCTCAGCTAGTTGTAGAAGATATTCCTCAGTTCAGAGTATTTGTAGAAAAGGCATTGAGCACTGAACATCTCTGTCGACGCTTTTTCAATTAGGCGCCGAGCGATATTTAGACGCTCGACGCATAATCCTTAGACTGAAGCTCTCGACTCCTCCTTCTTAGGCGTTGAGCAATCATCACTTAGTCGACGCTTTTTATCTGAAGAAGTCGAGCAACGTACAAGGACTCGACGCTTCTTAACTATGCCTTCATATCTCGACTCTTCTTGTTGGCGCTGAGCTGACTGAAGTTAAGTCGATACTTCTCTTTCCAAGGCGTCGAGCGATATAACTTGGCTCGACGCTTCCAAACTTGGTCTCAGAACTTCAGCGGCGACCTTGTCTATTTGAGTAGTAGAGATGAGTCAACGCTTCTGGGTCACAGGCGTCGAGCGATGTATGATGTCTCGACGCTTGTGAACTTGAATGAATTCCATGAACTTTTTGCCTGACCTGATCTCCTGCACATTGATTCTAGAGAGTATATCAAATACATTCTGAGATATATCTTTGACTTAGGAATGGACTTCTCCAAATCTAAGACATTGTGGGCAATGATCCCAACACATACAACCGGGCATGCATTTTTTTCCGGGAAAGAACTTGATCTCTTGGTGCCAAAGAAACAAAATAGTGTTGTTCTTTCTACAGCAGAAACATAATATGTAGGCATAATATGTAGGATTTAGTTCTGCTGCATGCGAAACCATTTGACTTGGGCTCCGTTTGGCACGACGGTGGCGGTCGTGAACGCGGTGGTTATGAACTGTCGTTCGTGAACACCTGACCTTGCTTAAAGAATTTCATTCAGTTTTATGTTCAAAATTAGTTTTCTTTTCTTCGTAGCGGTCATACCCACATGTCATGCCAAACACACATTCTATATTAACTTTGGCATTTTTGTCTAAACTCACCATAGCAAAAACGCTCCACCAAACAGAGCCTTGAGGAATTTCTACATGAATTAGAAGAAAAGAGTAGCATAAGAAACTAAGATCACGTGCAATAATATATATTCACAATAGAAATAAGTAAAAAATATCTATTTTTCTTATAGTCATACATAGCATGTTGAAATGAAATATCACTTTCTAGGAGAAAAAAGTCGACGGAAAAGAGACCGGGATTCAATGTTGCTCAAAAAAAGATCAGATCGCAAGCATATTAATTAACAAAGCCCCTTCCGAGAGCTCGTTTCAAAACACTGCGAATGAAATTATGAGTAACAGCTTAGAGGAAGAAGCCAAGTAATACAAGCTAATTAATTTAAAGACTCTGTATTAAACTGTGTGCACATACTAGTATACATAGCATTTTTTGGGCAATGTACATTCGTGAGAAATCTTGTTCATTTGATTTCGGACACGTACGTCAAGATTGTTATTAGGTTCGTCAAGCACTCGCATAGCCCGATGGTAATTATTTCGCCTTAATTTCAATTATAGATCGTTGTTCCTAATTCGTGGCTTCTCTCGAAGACTCTTGCTATATCTATATTCTATATTTTTCACATCTGATTTTCTTAATTACTTGCCCAATCAAACTAGGATTAATGTGTAAGCCTCGACCTCGAGCTGAAAACTTGATTATGCAAAACTCATGATCATGGTAAATTAATTTTCTGAATTTACTAATTAAAATCTTCCTCGAGTTGCTTAATTAAGCCATTGATTTGACTCGCCCTAGTCTCATTGTTTCGTGTCAACATGCGACGAAATGTTGAATGTCGAGTTTGCCATTTCACTAATTGCCTACTCAAAGCTCATTTCTTGCTTGCACTGACCCACCGGCCGGTGATCGAGCAAGAGCTTAACTCACTGAGTGTTGGTTGAGCAGACACATCGATCGTTGAGCGTCTCTTTAGTGTTCTTTTGCAAAATCGGCTCCATGATCGACCACTTGCTCTGTGTTTGCCTCGTCATGCGGCTTTGTAGCTTTTTATATAATTGAATCAATTAATTATTTATTTATCGATTATCTATACTATGTTAAATTTGATTGCATTGTTCTCTTTGCTCAACTGTAGCAACATGAATCTCATGATCATGCTAACGTGTCTGATGCATTTTATTCTTCTCTTCCAACCTGCTTGTCAAGAACATAGTGCAGAATGCGCGCAACGCTGATCATTCTGTAAAGAATTGACGTGCTTTATTTGAAAGCATTTGCGTGAATGAATCATTTGTATTTGTGTACATTAGATTGGATGTGATATTATATTCATATGTGCAGCGATGAAAGATGGTGAAGTAAGCAAATGACTTGAATCTTTGTGCATCAGAATTAAAAGTCCTATATATATATATATATATATAAGAGATGATGAAGAGTTCATTTGCAAAACATTCAAATTTTGTAATAAACTCTTGAGTTCTCTCTTTTTGCTCTTGCTCATGTGCTTTAAATCTCTTTTTCTCTTCTCCACCGTACTTTCCCTGACATGAGACTGGCTAAATTAAGCTCAAGTGGTGATGAAAGAGCTAAGGCCGATCGACTCCTCAACCTCTTTAACCATCGGTCGCAAGTTGTTTATGTAGTTGACTCGAGTCTATTACATCGATTCAGGGGATCCTACGTTCAAAGTTGCTTGCTTTTATTAAGTCAATTCAATAAGTTAATCAAAAGTTAATCATTCCTTTAAAAAAAACGTATGATATTACATTTTGCTGCTCCAAAGTCCAAAAAGCAGAAAATTATTAATTTATATCATAAGATCAATGAATAGCTCTTCCAAACCAAGCAAAAACAATAACTTAAAGAAAAAACGCAGCTTTATTCCGCTGAAAATCGGCATATAATTGCTCTTCCTGGCGCTACAAAGACGCAAGTATATATTCGATTTGTGCTAAGCCAAAAAAAAAAGAAACAAAAAGGATAATGAAATAATAGTTCATGGCAGGCTCATTATTAATGTATTCGCCTCCTCCTTAATGGTGCATGAACTGTAAGGGAAACAAAATTATGAACCTAATAAGCATCAAAACTACCGCGGCTTGCGACTTTGCCTTCATTCTTCAGACATTATTTCCTGGAGAAGTGTAGATCCCCTAACAAATCTGCCCTGTTACATTCAAAAAATTGAACAATAATGTTAACAGATGCATATATATATATCTATATATATGTAGGGCCAATTACCGGGACCTCCCCTATAACTTTGCTAATTACTAAGAGCATCACTCTTAGTTTAGAAATTACAAAAACCTCCCCTTAAATTTTCATTTCATTACAAAAATCTCCCTTGAAGTTTTCATTTCATAACATCCATGCACAAAAATACCCCCCTCGGTGAACAGTGCCCAGGGGGTATTTTTGTTCATGGATGTAATGCAATGAAAATTTAGGGAGAGATTTTTGTAATGCAATGAAAAGAGGAGATTTTGTAATTTCGAAACTAAGAGGGTGTGCTCTCAGTAATTATGCTAACTTAAAGGGGGAGGTTTGGGTAATAACGTGGTTTTAAGCAAGATGAGATTATATAAGCATTTTTATATTAACATGGGTTTTTAAGGCAATAACGTGTAAATAGTTTTATTCAACAGACATTTGGCATTTTACTAAGAACTTTACGTTCAAATCTAGTTTTTTTGCGGCGGTAGAATTAAGGGTGTAACTCAGATCGGTTCGATTCCACCCAAAACAATGAACTGACCTATACAAATTCGGTTCCAAACTTTTGGAACTGGAACCGACCCACGGTCCTTAAGTGTAGAACCGGAACTGAACCGTTTGTCCCGGTTCGGTTCCAGTTCGGTTCTACCTATGTCTTAAAATAATTAAAAATTATCTATTCAAACTCATGATTCTTTGTAATACATTAAGTACCAATATCTAAAATTAATAATTGAATCGTGACTATATAATATTGAAGTCATACGATTACATTAGTACAATAAATATTTTCAATAGCCATACGACTATATTCTCAATTATTTTTGCGTATTTAGTCATACGGGTATAACCGTTGCCTCAAAATATTTTCTTAGCATTGATATTCGGTTCTCGGGTCGGTTCTGGGTACCCGACCTATGAAACCTGGAACCAAATCGAATTGTCAGTTCTGATATTATGGGAGCCAGACCCGAACCGAACTTATTTGGAATCGACCCAATAAACCATTCAGTTCGGTCCAGTTCAGATCCGGTTCTCTCTACTTCGATTATTTTTGCATACTTATAGTTAGAACAGTTGTCATGAAGATGAAATTTTTATCCAAACTTATCTTAGCAAATGCCTAAACAAACAAAAAATAACGTGTGAAAATGTTTGTGCATAAAAAGATGAAAATATCTTACACTTGCCTTCATCCTGGGCCGTTGGTCGGCATTAGTCTTTCGAACCTCGTAGCGGATCTTTTTGGAGAATAGCCTGTTCCTCCGCTTCTCTTTATACCTCTGCACGCTCGCTTCTCTTATCGCTCCACCTCCGGCATCAGGAAATAACTCAATATCCGCTATCCTGGCCTGCACACACATCCTACCATTAATATAAAAATATACAAAAATCACACAAATCCAACGGCAGATAATTCATCATCAACCTTTACACATTAAACAAATCTTTAAAAAACTGTAAAAATTCAAATTCAATAATATAATATTTGACTTTTTCAACTGTCAGCAATAAAAAAGTAGGCGACTATATTAGTCCTATAGGCTATAGCACAGGTTTAAGCGCATACAGCAACGTCGGCGGCGGATTCCGGTAAACCGTTCTCGTCGGAGAAAGGTGGCGGGCCGGACCACTCATTCAGAACGCTGTCGTAGTTAAGCTTCAACCCCAGCTGCGGCTTCAAAATTCCATCTTCTGGCGAAGAAACGGCAGTATCGACCTCTCTCGCCACCGCTTCATCCTTCTCAACCTTCTTCTTCTTCTTCTTTTTCTTCTTGTCGGCCATTGCCAGCTTCTTGGGCGGCGGCTCATCGAATTTCGGAACAATGTCCTTCACAGCCACCGTAGGTGATCTCCACCACTCTCCATCGTTGGACTGCCTCAACGCCCCACTCATGTTCGACGAAATGCCAAAGTCAACCCTGAAGCCGCCGCCAAAACCGAAACGCATCAGGCTTGCAAGGTAAGGAGTGAGAATTGAATTGGAATTGGAATTGGGGAAATCCCCATTGCTGTCTTTGCTCACGGAGAGATTTCCCATGATGCTGTCGATGCCTTCCTCGACCTCCTCGTCAAGGATGGATTCAGCGTCGAAGTCCGGAGATCCGGGACACTGAAATTGGAACTCTTGCGGGCTGAGAATGCGAACGTCGTC
The DNA here is from genome assembly GCA_033032865.1 of Dactylorhiza incarnata. Taxonomy (NCBI): domain Eukaryota; kingdom Viridiplantae; phylum Streptophyta; class Magnoliopsida; order Asparagales; family Orchidaceae; genus Dactylorhiza; species Dactylorhiza incarnata. Next base: position 5,360,206 of record JAWHQI010000181.1, on the reverse strand, counting down.
CGCCTTTGCCAGTTTGAGCTCAATTGGGGGCTTGACCGGAGAAGGGAGGTCGTGAAGTAAGAGGCCAGGGTCACCGGAAATTTGGAAGGAAGGGAGAAGGACTGGAAAAGGGTCTTCATGCGGTTGTCGACGATGGAAAGATTGCTGCCGGAGATTGGTTGCAGAGAATAGCTTCGGGTAGATTGAGGAGAGGAGGGCGGCTGCCTCATCGGAGCATTGGTTTGGCCGTTTCCGGGGAGCTCGAGCTCTCTTGGTGGAGATGAATAGTGGAGTAGAATTGCTGGATTCCGATAGAGTTGAGGAAGGGGAGGAGTTGGAGGTGCAGACAGATGGAGAGGAGGACTTGGCCACGATGTCCAGGTCCACCCTGTAGCTCCGAACGCCGCTGCCCGTTAAACACGAAGACATTGGGAAAGTTGGAGACGAAGGCATGGAATTTCTGGACGGAGAAGATAGAAAGTGGCTTCTAAAACTCCAAACGTTGGTGGAAAGTGAACTTCATTTCTACAAATTGAGAGATTAAACAGATGAAAGCTTACAATATGGAGGTTTGGAAGCATCAAAATTCTAGCTTGACGAAGAGAACGAGGCGAATTCTTATGAATCTCTAAAACCCTAAACCCCAGTTTAGACCAGATAAAAGAAGAAAAAGTGACGAAGTTGGAAATAAAGAGAAAGATGAAAGTTGTGAAAGCTCACTGGTCTCCAGTTAACCCAACTCTATACAAATCTAAATCTGGAAAAGAGAAGTGGAAATATTAGAAAATCCAAGGGAAGGAAGAACCAATTCTTCATAGTAAAGAAGCTCGAACAATGGGACGCCAATTCTGCAAATCTCCAGAAAACAGAGGAGCGCTTTCTCTCAAAAACGAACAGGAAAGCACGAAAGTGGTTTTGCTCCCCTGGAATCGAGCTCGGTTTTAATCGAGGGAGAAGGATTCGACAGGTTGCGCCTTATCGAGCGTCAGAAAACAGGGGAGGTGGTGAAAATGGATAACTCTCCGGCTATTGCCTGCGGCTTAGGAGAAAGGGTAGGAGAATTAGTAGAGATTATTTGGTGACAGAACAGGGGAGGAGACCGTGTTCGCTTTCATATAGAACAGGGCAAAAGCAGTGGGCGTTATATGGACCACTCTCTCTCTCTCTCTCTCTCTCTCTCTCTCTCTCTCTCTCTCTCTCCTCTCTCTGTTTAGATCCCAGTCTGAGTATTCTGGAAAAATAATACAATTTCTAGTTTTCTATAAATAATATATAATTAATTAATTATTGCATTACAAAGAATACATAATGCATGTTTATATATGTAAAAAATATTTGTGAAGGAGCAAATATTTATTAGATTTTCTGCAGCTGCATATAAGATAAAGGCTCTAGTTTTAATATTTTTCTATATTATTTATTTTTAAGATTAAATATTGATATAATTACCTAACATCATCATCAAATAATTTGATGATAATAATGATAAAATAATTGAACAGTTTTAATAAATTTGATTAATTTGTATCATCAAATATAAGGATCCTTTAATAAGTAGGATACATATAATAATTTTAACATTTTCATAAAAAAAAAATTTCAAAAGTCTTATATTGCTCATCTACTATGATCACTCTATGACTCTGAAAAAAGAGCGGTTTTCATAATAATTTGTATTCATTGAATATATAGTGCATTAGTGTACAATAATAACAGCCTTAAGTTGGTGTAAAACTCTTTCCACTTTTTATTGGCTAACAATTATTCATCACAAAAGCTAAAATTGTTGTTGATATTAAGACTATAATCTCTAATAGAGAAGTTTCTATAATCTAGTTTATATGTTTAATATAAATTACATGTCTTTTTAATCTCTACTGATTCATATTAATTTTGATGCCTAGGCTTTAACATGTCATTGTAGTAGGTTCGATTCAATGACCCATTAATATAGCATCACAAAAAAATAATAATAATAAATTAATATACGTGTGGATGTGTTTACAGTACTAGAATTTTGTATCAGGAAAAGAATATTGCTCAAATAGACAGATACACATATATCCAAATAAATGATCAAAAATACATAAATCAAACTACGTCATCATTAGAGTTCTTAAAATTTATCTTCACAACGCTTACACACTATAAAAAAAAACTTTGGCCCTACCAGACCCTCGTTTTCATGGTAAAATTTATGAATTCTACTTATAATTACTTGATTTTAGGTAGATAGACACAAAATTTATATTTATTGCACAAGATAATAGCATTTCCAAATGTTAGAATATATTTTCGCTCACTCCCTCATTTGTAAGGTTAACATATAGATATTTTTTACCATGTTGAATGAATGCAAAAAAAATTAATGTCGAATTAAACTAATTATTATTATTATTGTTGCGGGTCGCTTAGGGCTCTTGGTAGACCGGCTCAACTGAACCGCCTTAGCTCGGGAGCAATCTAAGCGCGCAAACAGTCAATTTGAGATTGCTGAGTACACTGGGACTTTTTAGCGTGGAAAACCCGGAAAGGGTGAAAAACCACGTGGCCGGAGCTGTGCCGACCAAATTTCACTATCTCTTGAGAGGTTACAACTGGATGCTAAGAGATCGAGTGCGACAGGCCGCTACTCGTTACAATCGTAGAGAGAGAGAGAGGGAGAGCACTCCGAGGGTGACAGGCCACCTCTCGAAAAAACTAAGTACTTTTCCTATGAGTACAGCAGTGAACGAAAGTGAGAGGGCCGTGTCTGCTTTCCAGAGGACAGAGGGGAGACTGCCCTGCCTGCTTTCCAGAAGTCAGAAGTGAGACTGTCTTGCCCGCTTTCCCGAGAATGAAAGCGGGAGCCTTGTCCGCTTTCGAGAACGAAAGCGGGAGCCTTGTCCGCTTTTGAGAACGAAAGCGGGAGCCTTGTCCGCTTTCTTGGGAACGAAAGCGAGAACCTTGTCCGCTTTCGCGAAGAAGGAATTCTCTAAGTCCTCGAAGATGATCTTCAAGCGCCGAAGGAGAAATCCGTGGAAATCTTCAAGGAGCTCTCTCTGGTCTCAAAGTCCGGATCCTTTAAATGAAGCCTTGGAGGCCTTTTTATAGCTTTGGCCGGGGGTAGCCCGGTAATTTTGTCATCGTAACTACCATAACCACCTTGGCTGACGAATCATATTTCTCGATTTGGGGCACTCGGATCACCATTTTTCGTAAATGACCATCTTGCCCTTTGAGGAAAGGCGACAAACCGTTCCTGAAAAGTGAGAAACTGAAAAGACAAAAAGTGAGCGAGCCGAGGCGGAAAAGTGAGAGAGGCGAGGCGTAAAAGTGAGCGAGGCGAGGCGTAAAAGTGAGTGAGGCGATGCGTAAAAGTGAGCAAGGCGAGGCGTAAAAGTGAGAATGCTCTGAACGCGCTCAGAAGCGTTCTGAGCGCGCAACGAACATGGAAGTGCTTTGAATGCGTTTGTAGGCGCGCGTAATGAACATGGGAGCGTTCTGAGAGAACGAGTGAGCGTGGTTGCGCTATGAAGCGTTCTGAGCGAACGGTGGAACGGGGAGGCGCGTCCCCCAAAAGAGAAAAACGGACTCCAACCTTACCCGGCGATGGGATGCGGTTGGGCCGCATCCCCCGCGGGAGAAGACTCGGCCGCACCCCCCCATGGGGGGGTGCGGTTTGGCCGCACCCCACCATGCGGGGGTGCGGTTTGTCCGCACCCCCCTCATGGGGGGGTGCGGTTTGGCCGCACCCCCCTCATGGGGGGGGTGCGGTTGGGGGGGGGGGGGGGTGCGGTTGGGCCGCACCCCCCCCATGGGGGGGGCTGCGGTTCGGCCGCACCCCCCTCATGGGGGGGTGCGGTTGGGCCGCACCCCCTATGGGGGGTGCGGCTATCCACACCCCACTTAGTGGGGTGCGGGCGCACCTTGGTAGTGGGACGCGGCTCCGTGCTTGCCCGACGCCGTTTACGGCGCGACGTGCTTGTGCGGCGGAACCTCCGCTTCCGCGATCACGGGCTTGACTGGTCCCCCCACATCTCTTTAGCGGGGTTTTCTCTAGACGCACCCCAAAGCCTTTATGAGTACGCATCAATTATTATCAAAATGTCTGTATTTTCAGATGTTTCAAATACATGTAAAATTGAAAACTCTAAAATACAAGAAAAAATTATAGATTATAGATGCACAGAAAAAGTCTAGAAGTACATAGAAGAAATACTTTTTTTCTAAGAATATAATATATCGTGATTATATTATCCCGAAAAGAAAGGAAATTTTATATTAAATTTTTATTTGAATGGAGTTAGTATAATATGCTAAATAAGAGAAATTAATTAAGGCTCTGTTTGGCTCGGCTGTTGCCGTCGTGAACGCTGTGGTTATGAACCGAACACTTGACCCCACCTAAGAACTTCATTCACTTTTATGTTCGAAATTAGTTTTCTTTTCTGTGTAGCGACCATAAAAGTTGTCATGCCAAAACATACATTCTATGATGATGGAGTTTTTGTCTAAACTCATTGAGGCTCTGTTTGGAACAGCTTATATATGTTGATGAATAATATCAATTTAAAACGCAAACGCAGTTTTACGAATGTTTGTTTGTGCAGCTCTTAGAAGATCACTTATTTTAAAATTGATGATAAGTTGATTTTTCATAAGCTACTCGGGTACAGCTTATGGCTTCTCAAAAACGCTATCTCTTAAAAAGCCCTAAGTTGATTTTTTACTCGGGCGAGTTTTTTTCGACGGGGTCTGATTTTTTCGCCCGGGCATGTTTTTTTTCTCCCGGGCGGGTTTTTTTCGACCGAGGCGTGATTTTTTCACCCGGGCATGATTTTTTCGCACTGGCGCGTTTTTTTCGTCCGGGCACAATATTTTCGCCCAGGTGCATTTTTTCGCCCGACCGCGCATTTTTCGCCCGGGCGCGATATTTTCGCCCCTGAGAGCATTTTTTCACACGGGCGCGATTTTTTCGTCCGGGAGCGAATTTTTCGCCCTAGCGGGAAATTTTTGCCCGGTTGCGAATTTTGCGCCCGGGCGCAAATTTTTCTCTAAGGCGCGATTTTTTCACTAAGGCGCAAATTTTTCTCTAAGGCGCAAATTTTTCTCCCGGGCACGAAATTTTCACCCGGGAGCCAAATTTTCGCCCGGGCGCAAATTTTTCTCTTGGGCGCGATTTTTTCCCGTAGGAGCGAAATTTTCGCACGGACGAGAAATTTTCGGTAGGGCGAGAATTTTTCACCCGGGCGCGAAATTTTGTTCCGGGCTCGATTTTTTCGCCCAGACGCGATTTTTTCGCCCAGACGCGAATTTTTCGTCCAAGCGCAAATTTTTCGCTTGGGCGCGAATTTTTTCGCCATAAACGGCGACAAAATCAAGCATACCTGAAAAATTGCTCTCGGGAGGAAAATTGCGTCAGGGCAAAAAAATCACGGGCAGGAGAAAAAATCGCGCAATGGCGAAAAAAAACGCGTCCATACGAACGGTTCCTTATGAATGAATGAAACTTTATATAAGCACTTATGGACAAACTATCCAAACAGTCTAAAGCTTATTGATCGTTGCTTTTATAAAATCTATATTCAATTATCACTTTTCAATCAGCAGCTTGTTCATCAGCATAAGTTGTCCCAAACAGAGCCCGAGTCCTCGGAGCAAAAACACCCTGCCAAACGACCCTAAATACATATTAAAAATGTATCTTAATTTGATGGGTGAACCCGTGAAAGCCGTCGAAATAAACTCGGGTCGGACCCTACACAAAACCAATGAAATTCCACCATATAGTGGGCCCCCTGACGAACTGTTATATGCGCACCGCGGGACCCGCGGTACAAATTTTGCTCCAAAGCCGTATGCCTCCTTTGGGTAAAATACTGCAAAATACTGGCCGTTAAATCGTTAATAGCCAGAACGTCAACTTGTGGTATCCAACGCCACTGGCTCCCGCACAAGTTATCTGCTGATGCGTCGCTTTATAATTGGCCGGATAAGATTTTCTGCCTACGTGGCCACATGTCTATTGGTTGCAGGTTTCCCGTGAACTGTAGAGAGATCGAACTAGAGAGAGAGGGAGAGAGAGAGAGAGAGAGAGAGAGAGAGAGAGAGAGAGAGAAAAGATAGAGATAGAGAGAGAAGATTAGATTGGATGTACGAATGAGTGAAAATTGTCATCTAGTTTGGGAATAATGTGCGGCGGATTGAAGTCATACGTTGAGTCTGTATGGTTCAACCTCTGTCGATGAGGAACACTTGACCCGCACTAATTCAATAATCTATTAATCAGAATCTTTAAATAAATTTTATTTTTTAATTGCAATAAAAGAATCATGTAATCAATTTGACATAAAATAATATATATTAAATTGACATAAAAAATATAAAATAAAGTTCATAAATATGAAAATGAGTGACTAAAAGATAACGTGAAAAAATGAATATAAAATTAAACTTGAAAAAATTAATACAAATTAAAGGGGAAGAGAAAATTTAAAATATGGAATGGAGAAAGTCGTGTTGCGGTCGAAGGTGCTTTTGACGCCTGGCGCCACACACGAGGAACGCTTGCAATCTTAGAATACTGGTGCCGTTCAGTCCCCAAACTTCTTTTTTGTTTTCTTCAAAAATAAAAAGAATTCGAGGCTTCTATGATTACCATAAATTATCTCCAAGCCGATGTTGAAAAGAACGGTAGTTTAGCCAAAGTGGTTATTTCTCACATAAGAGGCCATCAAAAAATTGAAGAATTCATCATCATAAAAAAATTCATAACATGCATGCACAAAAATACCACCTTACAGTAAATTTTTGGGAGGGGGAGAGTCTTTTTGTGCATAGTTGTTATGAAATGTAAACTTACGGGAGAAGTTTTTGTAATTTCAAATTTAAAAGGGAGGTTACCGTAAATATATATCTGGGCTCCGTTTGGGGGGATTTATTTTCAACGGTCAAGCGGTTACGACCGCATGAACCGGACCTTAATTAAGGTCCGGTTCATGCGGTCGTAACCGCTTCACCGGTGAAAATAAGTCCACCCAAACGGAGCCCTGATAGAGAAAGATTTAAGGTCAAGCTTTTTAAGCTGAAAAGTTGATCTTAGGTTAAGGCTTCGTTTGGGGGGACTTATTTTCACCGGTCAAGCGGTTACGACCACATGAACCGGACCTTAATTGAGGTCCGGTTCATGCGGTCGTAACCTCTTAACCGATAAAAATAAGTCCTACCAAACGGAGCCTAAACCATCTGATTTATTGAATAATTATAATGATATAGACTCAAAATCCTTTAATACTTTTTCTTTATTAAACTTTATGAGAGATTTAATTTGCCCGATTCCAAATGAACTAAAAAGCTCCAAAAGAGATGAATTTTTTAAACAAATTTAAGGGACTACTTAAATTCCTAATCTTCAAACCCAAAGAGGCCCTCACTTTCGGACCTAGGCTTCGTTTGGCGCGGTGTATGTTGGTGGTCGTGAACGCGGTGGATCATATGCTTGTAGCACAAAACTAGTTTATTTTCTGGGTAGCGGTCATAACCTTTGTCATGCCAAACAAACATTCTATGATAATTGTGTTTTTGTCCGAACTCACCGTAGCAAATAATTAAGCCGTGCTAAACAAAGCCCTTGTGTCCATCTACAGAAAATGTCACATGCAAATCCATTGTATATCTTTTGAGTCCTAAATTTAATTTGTGTCCGTAAAGCATTCACCCTTTCAATCTTAATCTGCGAATATACAGTATAAATTGTCGTATAAAAAGCAATCATTTTTAAAAAAAAAAAAGTGCAAAATCCCATCATTTTTTTTAATTTAAGTCTGTAATAAAAGTAATTCAAAATACATTAATGCATGAAGTTTAAAATGAAAAAAAAAAATCCCCAAGCAAATTAGGGACACAAGGACTATAAATCGTGTAGGAAGAGGATAAGGCTGCATGGGCTGCTGCTGCTTCTTCAAAGATGGCAGGCTCTGCACGCGGCCGGTAAAATAATATGAGTACGTAGAAAATCTATGTCATTATTAATTTTTACTCAGCCTACACCTGGCCGGTACATAAAAAGCCATGTATCATTTAATTTGTCACCTTAATTATATTGGACGTGTAACACTGTAACAGCAGTATATTCTTATGCCCTGCGATCGATGGTGACTCCTCCGACAGTACTTTTTACCCAAGAATCTTCTGCGCCCGTACAAAAAATAGTGATGAGATTAGAGCTGTCAGAAAAACAATGGTAGGAAAAGCAATAGTAGGAGAATTCAAAGGATTTTGAACGCCTCCAAATTAACGGTGACGGCGGGTCCCAAACATAGCCTTGAGAGTTATTGGAAATTGCCGGAGTAATAGTGATACTGTTTTCGCCTTAGAATTTTGACGGTGATGCCTCGGGCTCGTCACCTGTGAGCATCCTCGATCGGGTAATTGCTTCCACCTGTCCTCTTGTTTCGCACAACCTCGGACAGTAGGCCATCGTCAGTCGGCGAATCTGAATATCCCGCCATTTGTTAATAAGTTATAAAAGTAGATAAATTTTATGAATATGATTAGCAAGGCAATAGAGCTGGCCAGAGTACCAAAGAAAGATGGCAATTACCGACTCACTTTTTTCAAACAAATGTTTGGTCCCGGTGGCAAATTGGCTTCATCGTCCATTAATCCCGCTCCATATTTTTTTTGAATATGATTCGAATCAAAGTTATTCGAGTCGATTTTTAGTCGTTCAAACCAGATTGGACTAAAATTTAAGTCGATTTTGAGTTGGATCTCTTGAGTTCGATTTGTTATCAACCCTAATTAAGTTCCATATCATTTATGCTCCATTTGGCGCAACGTCTTTGCTCCCGTGAGTTTGGACAAAAACGTCACCGTTGTAGAATGTATGTTTGACATGACAATATTTATGACCACCATCAAGAAAATAAAATTGTTTTTGAATATAAAAATGGATAAAGTTTCTTAGGTGAGGTTGGGTGTTATCGCCAACGACGATTCATAACCACCACGTTCACGACCGCCACCACCATGCCAAACATAGCCTTAAATTTGCATATTAAGGCTTCATTTGGCGCGGCGTGTTTGCTCCGGTGAGCTTGGACAAAAACGCCACCGTCATAGAATATATGTTTGGCATGACAAAGGTTACTACCGCTACCAAGAAAATAAAACTAGTTTTGAACATAAAAGTGGATGAAGTTCCTTAGGTGAGGTCAGACGGTCACGAACGACGGTTTATAACCATCATGTTCACGACTGCCACCGCCGCGTCAAACGGAGGCTAAGGAACTTCATCCGCTTTTATGTTCAAAACTAGTTTATTTTCTTCGTGGTGGTCGTAACCGTTGTCATGCCAAACATACATTCTATGACAGCGGCGTTTTTGTCTAATTAACTCACCGGAGTAAAAACGCCGCCCCAAACGAACTCTTAATATAGATTCTCGGCTTTTCCGCCCACAAGTTGTTGGTTTAGGGTTGGATGCATAATTTAGGGTATGATAAATAGTACAAAGGTAGGCTTAATTTCCTCTCTAAAAATCACTCAAAAGTCAAAAGCTATACATGTAACAGACCGTATTGAAAATATATATACGCCACATCGACTAAAAGTCATGCAGCCTTGTGCATTCAAAATAGATTTAGAGATATTAGAGATTGTTTGCGGGTTTCTCATGGGCAGTGTGAGGTCGATAATACTCAACCAAAATTCTATTCCCCAAATTATTTTTCACTGCGTACATTACAAGAAATATCGAACAACGTCCGAATAATATCGTGTAGAAACTACACATGACAGGTAGTTTATAAGATAATATGTTAACTACATACATTAGCTATGAAATTTATTTAACATAATATACTTAAAATTTGAAATATATTTTATTACATATGTTATTTTATTTGCTTATATTTATTATTATATTATATAATATAAAGTATAGTTGTAGTTGAAATGTGTACTAGTTAAGAGTAAGTACTCAACGGTCACTTGATTCCTAAAATCAAAATCAATTTTCGTTGCACACATTGTACATTACAAGGATTATCGCTATAACTGTGAATCTATAAATGTCAATAATTTATAATATAATATGTTAATTATATACTAGCTATAAGATATATTTGACATAATATATTCAAATTATATTTAAAATTTGAAATATATTAATAATTATATATACTAGCTATAAGATGTTAATTACAATCTTCTAGATATGTTAACCAGTGTATTGTTCTTCAAAAGGCTGAATTTGGGCTTATTATTATCTTATACATTATCCAACATTAACATTTTTGTGTGGCTATGCATGCTTGCATAGCTGCCCTCCATCATTGCTTTAGGATTTTGGATAATATGAATATTATTGAGCTACATATTGTGTGTACACACTAACACACACATACATACAAATAAATATATAAAAATATATATAATGTGCATATATACTATATTAAAAAGGAAATATATTTTTAACCCAACAATGTTAATTTATTATTTTCATAGATATAGTGTACATAATAAGTGTGCTCATTGCGTATATATATTCAATGTATATCATGAATAATATTGTCATCATGTAACAATTTTGAGGAGATTAGAATCATACTCTTAGAAGGTCTCATTGAGACCCTAATTAGGGCTCCGTATAAAAGTGAATGAAGTTCCATATGTGAGGTCGGGTATTCAAGAACGACGGTTCATAATCACCGTGTTCACGACCACTACCACCGTGTCAAACAGAGCCTAAATTAAGTGTTGTCAAAACAAATCTATATATGGCAAGTAATTTTGTGGAGTAGCCATTTGAAATTATTGTTGTTTCTAGCAAAAGGGTTACAAAATGATTAAAAATAAGCACCATGAATGTAGGCCCATTTTTGTGTTGAACGGCGTGCGACTCACTCAAGTTTCACCTAAGGACTGAGTATATATCCCGGGCCGCCCCCGTGTGGACTGCAGTCCACCAGCTCCAACCCCTCTCCACGGGATCGCGTGCGGCCCAACCCAACACCGGGCTTACAGGGCCTTCCCCTTGAACTGGCCATGTGGCGGGTTGTTGAGGTCGGCGAGGCGTTGCCTCGCCTAGATCCCCCGACCTCCTTTGTCAAGAGGGTTTTAACACCACTCCTGACACCCATCTACGCTGCAACGCGGGTGGGTGCGTATGAGGAGTGGTGTTAAGCTCCTCATAAAGGAGGTCGGCGGTTCGATCCGTGGCCTCAACAACCCGCCACATGCCAGTTAAGGGAAGTCCGGTAAGCCCGGTTTTGTGGACTGCACGCGGGTGTGGAGAGGGGTTGGAGCGGGTGGACTGCAGTCCTGGATGTGGGCCGATCTGGTAGCGCTCTTTTTGTGGAGGCCGGTGCCGCTTTCTACCATTTTGTTGTAGTACAAGTTCTATATATTTTCTATAAACTGTTTTGTATAGCATTATTTATAAAGTTGTGATCTTGCCCAAATACAACTCCTGTATCTCCCTACCCCGCAGGCACATGTATATATAGCCCCACTTAAGCAGCACTCATTCTACTTAACTTCATCGTGGACAGCGACTCTTCTTCTCATATTAATTTTTTTTTATAACATTTTTGTACAAAAAAAACTTGATAAATACTTAATATTTTCATACAAAATTAGTTTCACTTGAGATATTCCGATATTACCGTCAGCGTGCACTTGCACACTGGGAGACCTTGGCTCCGTTTGGGACTACTTATTTTCACCGGTCAAGCGGTTACGACCGTATGAATCGGACCTTAATTAAGATTCGGTTCATGCGGACGTAACCGCTTGACCGGTGAAAATAAGTCCTCTCAAACGGAGCCCTTGTGGGCAGTAGCCCGTAAATTTTAATTAAAGAAAAAAAAAATAGAGTAATTTTAAGTGTAAATCAATTTAAACTACTTGCAAATAATTGTTATGCATGTCCACAGTAAAATTTTATCTGCAAACTAACTTGTTAAGTGCAAACTAACTTGTTAAGTGCAAACTAAAAATAAAAATTACTTTTTTTTTCCTTTCAAATCATGATAAACAAGTATACAAATGCAATGAACATTAATGCAAAACATTTGCACATCCAATTAATCCGCAAAATTTAATTTTATCCAAAATGTCATTATAGAATCACTAGTTACCTGCATTTAAACATAAAATGATGTTAGAGTTGAAATCATGACACACCGACACAAAAATGAGCATTAATCCAAAACTTTTGTACATCTAATTTTTCCGCAACATTTGATTTCATCCAATTAAATTTTAAGTGGGATAAAGGCTTGAGTGTTGTTGTATTTGATTTCATCCAAAATGTCATTATAAAGTCACTATCGACCTGCATTAAAACAAAAAATTATGTTAGAGGACTTTATAAATGTATAACTTGATACTTGAAGTTAATTACTTACTTACTTTTATCATTGATTGTGTCTCATTGCTCCGCACTTGTTTCTTATATCTTCTCCAAATTGATACTGTTGGAGGTAATAGTAAATCTTCATGCATTAATTTGCATTTGAACAAAATGATTTCCATTGATAATCTTCACGCATTACCATCACCCGGAGGTTGTGAGACTAAAGCTCCAGCGAACGAAGATCCAAACTGCGGTGTTTTCATGATCCTACGGCAAAGTAAATAGAAAAATGGGAGCGCATAGTTCAGAATAACCCAGTAAATACAACAACATATACCTAAGTTCTAAGCACATAGTTCATTGCTTTTATTAGTTTTTTTTCCCAGAAACATAGTTCACTTCCCTAGTATGTTTCAGAAAAATGGGAGCACATAGTTCAGAAAAATATTTCTACTAATATGTTTCAGAAAAATGAAAAGCTAAGTGGCTTATGAAGCTATGCGATTAATTAACTAGGTTGTGTTCCACGAAGTTTTCTATAAAAATGCCACTAAAGATAATACGACATTGGCGAGTCTTCCAGAATGAATCAGTCATCTCTCTTCCGAGCAGTGTTCCCGCCGACTTCGAGGAATAAGGTATGTTTCGTGAGAGTGGGCGAGAAAACAAAAGAAGAATGAGCGTATGAGCTAGTTCATAATTGGAGAAAGACGGGGAGCGTGAATACCTTGCGGATTTGCTGGAGGGAATGAGCCGAGGAGGAGGATAAGAAGGAAGAGAGGAGGAGAACTTAGATCCGGGAAGAAAAGTGGCAGAGAGAAGGCTGGTCAAGGTTTATTAGGTTTCCATTTAGGGGCGATTTTAATAAAAAGCGCGGCCAAAACATTTATTGCTCCCGACTTTTTTATAAACAACGCCGTCAATGCTATTAACTAATTATTGGCCACACTTTTTCAAACAAACGTAGCGAAATTTAATAGTTATCGCTAATGACAAGCGTCGCAAAAAAAAGTCTCACTACAAGTAAACAGATTTTTGGCGAGGGCAAATTGTCCTGGCAAAAAGTCCAAATCCGCGGCTAAAGAGTTTTTGCCACGATCCAGCCACAAGAAAAATCCTTGGCTAAAGGTCGCGTGGAGAAAGGTTTTTAGCCACGGATTGGCCGTGACAAATAGAATTAGCCACGAAAATATGCAGCCATGGCTAATACCTGGACTTTTAGCCACAGTTCCCCCCCTTGCAAAAGCTTCTCAATTACGTAAAATGAACTATTTGCCACAACATTTAGTCGTGACAAATAATCTGACTATTAGCCACGGTTTGAAACCCTGGCTAATAGTAATTTCAATATTTTTTAAAAAATCTAATTTGCCACGATTTTAAACCGTGGCAAATAATATATTATGCTTTTAAAAAAAATAGCACAAAAGGTCATGAACGCGGTGGTCATGAACCGTCGTTCGTGAATGCCCGACCTCACTTAAAAAATTCATGCACTTTATGCTCAAAACTAGTTTATTTTTTTGGTAGCGGTCATACCTGTCTTGCCAAACATGAAATATGCAATCTATGATAATGACGTTTTTTACCCAACTCACAGGAGCAAATAAGCCACGCCAAATGAAGCCTAAGACTACAATGTAGGCATCATTTGGCGCCGTTTTTTCTCCGATGAGTTTGAAAAAAAAATGTCACCATCATAGAATCATTGAATGGATGTTTGGCAGGACGATTGTTATGACCATGACTAGTTTTGAATATAAAAAGTTGACGATTCGGGTCTGTGTGGGAGAGCTGTTGCGGATTGAAAATCTGCTGATCGAATATGACTGATTGAACAGAGCTCTTTAAGAAGCTATTTTGAAAAGCTGCGGACTGTTTGAAGAGTCACTGTATAAGTACAAATGGAACAGAGCTTCTTCATTTAGGCTTTATTTGGCGCGGCGGTGGCGTTTCTCCCGGCGGGTGCAAACGTGGATTTCGAACCGGAGGGCGGAGGCGGGGGATCGAAACGGAGCTTTTTGCTCCGTTTCTCATGGCGCGGCGGGTGCAAACGCGGCAAACGCCACCGCCTGCCATTTGGTTACCCGCCTTGCGACGGCGTTTGCTGCAAACGCCGCCCGTCACCGCCGTGCCAAATGAAGCCTTAACGCTGTTTGATAAAATAGCTTTTTGATAGTTGTTTTTACACTTGAATGATTTATACTCTTCAATCATTTCTACACTTGAATGATTCCTATACTTCTGGCAGATTAGTGACTTTTTTTTGGAAAACTTGATAAACCTGAAAACACGTGAAGATCGAGCAGATCACGGGATTTCTGTCGCTGTGAAGGTCGAAAGCATGTATGAAAGAGCTAAACGCGGGGTGACAGATTTCCAAATAGTTGTGCATTCAAATGGCCTAAAATCAGCTTCTGCGATTGGAATAGAGCTTTTCCATCCACTGGAGCTTCTGCGATTGGCAAGAGCATTGACAGACGATAGATTGCATTTTCTGCATCCCCCACAAGATATACTAATCAATATTTTTACATTCATTCAAATCCTTCAAATATCCCATAATGTTTGCTTGTTTAACATACAAAATAAATGCAGGTAAATATTATTTAGTAGATGCTGGATACCCGTTAAAGATGGGTTATTTGAAGCCGTATTCGGATACAAGATATCACTTGACAGACTTTGCCCGTGGGAGTCGACCTGTTCAAGGAAGGCAAGAACATTTCAATAGGGCGCATTCATCTCTTCGCAGTGTTATTGAGCGAACGCTTGGAGTGTGAAAGAAGAAGTGACACATTCTGAGCAAAATGCCACAGTATAGCTTCAAGAAACAGAGGTCCATAGTGTTGGCCACAATGACCTTATATAACTTCATTCGTAGCATCCTTCTCGCTGGGACCCTGAGTTTAATGTTTGTGATGCTGATGAGTCTTCTTTCGCACCCTCAGAGGATGAAGACCCTGCGGCGGAGGATGATATTGGAAGCGATATGGGTGATGCTGCTGGAGTTGAACAAATGTCTACAGTACGAGATAACATTGCCGAAGAAATATACGGGGCGCGTAGATAGCATTACCAAAGAATTATGTAAAAGATTATTGTTATCGGTTATTTTTTATTATTTTTCATGTTAAAAACTTTATGTATTTTAAGTTCTAAAAAAACAGCTTCCAAAAGCTGTTTCTCCAAACAGCTAATTAGAAAATCGCTCTTCAAAGCGCACTTTTGCACAGAACACCCAAACACTCTGCAACTTTTCAAAACTGCTCCCCAGAGAGCTCTTTTAAAACAGCTCTATCCGGACAACAACTTTTCAATCCGCCAAAGCTGTCCCAAACAGACAACTAGCCGAAGTCTAGGATTTAGCGCAAGGAATAATTAGGGCTCCGTTTGAGGGGACTTATTTTCATCGGTCAAGCGTTTACGACCGCATGAACCGGACCTTAATTAAGGTCCAGTTCATGCGGTCGTAAACGCTTGACCGGTGAAAATAAGTTAAGGTCCGGTTCATGCGGTCGTAAACGCTTGACCGATGAAAATAAGTCCTCCCAAATTTGGGAGCCTAGATTGCTCCGGCTATCGACTCTCCACCCTGCTCGTTGCTTGAATCCTCCCTTTCCTGCCCCTCATCTCTTTCCCGCCGCTGCACAGCACCCATTTCATGGCCGCCAGGGCAATCGGAGTAAGGCTCAATCACATCGCCCGCGAATCTTCCGACGTCAAAAGGCTAGCCGCCTTCTACCAAGATGTAGCCCCTTGCCTCGCCCCCTTGCTATATTTTTTCTCTTATTACTCTCTCTCTGTCTGTCTCTCTCTCTCCACTATGTAGGTGCTAGGGTTCGAGAGGATCGAATCCCCGAACTTCGGAGATTTTGAGGTTATCTGGCTCCGCCTGTCGCCGGACGTTACCCTCCATCTCATCGAGCGCCACCCGGAGTCAAAGCTACCTGAGGGGCCCCATGTTTCTCCACCGGCGTCCGTCGTAACCGATCCTAGAGTACTACCCCGTAGTCACCATGTATGCTTTGGCGTCTCCAATTATGACGATTTCGTCCAATCTCTGAAGGCATGTTTCTCCCTTTTACTCCAGAGCCCACGATTTTGTTGGATTAGAAGCGTCGGTTCTTATGATTATGGTTGTTGTGTGTTGTTTTGTTTCAGGAGAGAGGGATTCAGACCTTTGAGAAGACTCAGCCCGATGGGAAGACCAGACAAGTCTTCTTCTTTGACCCTGATGGTGAGGCTCTTTTCTTTTAGTTCACACCCTCAACTGTTTGTTTAATGCCTGTATTTTGGTAGAAGAGAAGGTTCAACGTTAAAATAGGATAGAAACTGAAGTATTCACATCAGAAGTGTAGATTGGATGGCAAACATACCCTTGAATCCCGCAGCGGGAGGTGCCGACTCCTCCCTCTCTCGGTGCCGACTCCTCCCTCTCTTGGTGCCGACGCCGGGAGCCACCACCTCCTCCGCCGTTCTCAGGGGTGTGTACTGACGCCTGAGAGCCCCGACTCCACCAACGTTGCTGTTTCTTCAGCCGAGAGCCATACCATCTGCAAATGCTGTTGATTCTTCAATCGACAACCCCACCAACCGCCGACACCTCATACTCTCCACCTCCCCCCTGCAGTCTTGACCATCTAGTCCCTTATACCTCTACCAACCCTCTTCCTTCCCGCCTTCACCCTAGTCGAGCCCCAGCCGCCTTCCCCACCACTGTCCGAGCCCCCAACCACCTTTACTCACCTCAGTCGAGCCCTAGCCGTCTTTCCTATCACTACTTGAGTCCCCAGCCTGCTAAAAAGTTGAGCGCCAAGCGAATGGGTCCCTTCACAGTCATGAGACAGATCAAAACAAATGCCTACGAGCTTGATGTCCCTACGAGCATGAGTATCCATCTAGTATTTAGTGTTGAAGACCTGACGCCATACTACGAGCCTCACGAGTATGTGACCCGTATCGTGGAGATCCTGCTGAGCCTACAATGCCACATTTTCAGTCCCACGTCCAACCCACTCCCGAGCCTCATCCACCTTTGGCTCAGTCTTTTATTACTTCACTGTTGGCATCACCAATCGCGCACCAGGACCACCGACATGTGAGTTTAGGGAAGAGACCATCTCAGAGATAATGTCACATGAGTACATCCCCTCTTCGAACGATCTTGCATGCTGATACTTAGTACACTGTCAAGGGCGATTCGTCACCGACGACACTTGGATAACACCGCAGAGCTGAACCGACTCTCCCATGGACTTTGACTACAATATGATCGTCTCCATTCATCGGCGATGAAGGATTTTTAATCGGGGGGGGGGGGGGGGGGGGGATTTATGGAGATTGGCGTTCACCATCGGATCGCCGCAAGGAGGGGCCCACATTCGTGTATTCGCATAGGAGGACTTGACCAGATCGACGATCTGACTCCACGGATGCGTCCGGTTTTTCGTTTACCTATGTTTTCATATATTATGTTGTTATGTTTGGTATTTATTTTATGTAATCGGGCTCAACACATCAACGACCAATCATAGCCGTTGATGATGTGATGCCCTAGTGCGGTCTTATTATAAATATGTGCACGAGGGGGACTGTCGGTTTTCATTGCATATCTTGGAGAGTCTTCTTTCCAGAAGCCAACGATCCATTCGTGGTGATTCCTCTCCTCCCTGCTTCCAGCCACTGTCCAACACTCCCCTTGTGTCCTCCACGCAATCGACAACCCCCGACAGCCCCAGAAATCCAGAAACAACCCAGTGGCCTGCTGTCCAGCAGTCCAAAGCTTCACCGTGAGTCTGAATTTCAGTACTTCTACTTGCCCCCACTCCAGGAGATCCTCTCTAAGCCTTCTACTACTATTACTGTGTGAGTTTCTTTGTTTTAAAGTTACGTCTTACTGCTGAATTATGTGTTTATTGCCTACTCAAGGAGTGTGTTGTTTGTAGTATTTGTTTCAAGCTCTTGAACTTTGTGAGTTTCCATTTTATTAGTATTTAAATTTTGAGTGCTCTTTCGCATATACTCCGTCTCATGTCTCCTTGTTCGCGTGCTTTATCTTTTGTGTCATAATTAGTATTTTGATTTATAAATTAAAGCTTATTGCAAGTAACTTATATTGGCGGACGTGTGTTTGCATATAGTGCATACCCCTAGCTCAGCCGGGATGATTATTTTATTTGCATTATGTTATTTCATATTATGTTATGTGTACGCTTTCCTCTTTTGCACCGTCTTTTCGTTATCCGCACCCCGCGCCTATAAGTGGTGGTGTTGTACTCTTTTTTTTATTATGTTTGGATGTATGGAATTTAGGGTTGCTCCCTAGATTTTCTTCTCGTTCCCTCCTCCTTCCTCTCGCTCACCACCGCTGGCCCTCCCCCTTGCCGGATTCCTCTTCGGGATCGTATTAATTTGGCCCGACCTGCCTCACCGCCTACACGTCGTCGTCGCCGGTAGCTGCTCCAATCAACGTCAGTGTTGTTCCGATTTCCGACTAAGCGCTTTGCTTCCGCCTTTGTTCCGCCAATGCCGATCCGCGTCGTCCGCGATTCGATTCTTCCGCTTCATCCACGATCCACGTCTTCTGTGATCCGACCAACCGTCGATCCGTGCGTCTTCCGCGATCCATTTTTTTTAGCACCTGCGTCGGCCGATCCGTCGCTTACAGCGACGTGCAACTGCGACCCACAACTTTCCGCAATCTATCGCAGAAGGCCAAGACCTCTCTTCCGCCGCCTTCACCAGATCCTCCCACTTTCGACTCCCGTCCAACGCCCCCAGTCCATGGCTCCAAACACTCACTCCGCGTGTGATCTTCCTCCGGATGCGGCCGCCGAAGCCCTAAACCGTCGTGTGGAGGGTAAAGAGCAACTCGTCGCCTCCATGCACGCCTCGCTCCTCGCCCTCCACTCCAAGATCGATTCCCTCTAGGCGTCCACCGCCGCCGTCTCCTCCGCGTCCGACTTCGGCCCACCCGCGGACGGCGGCTCTCTCCTCGGCGCGGACCACCGTCCATTTCTTCAGGGACCACTCCCCCGCCTATTCCGGGCCGGTCCGCCCGCTCCCTCGACATTCCTTCCTTCGTCGGCGTTGACCCGATGGGTTGGATCGCCAAGACGGAGCAATATTTCGACTTCAACTACACACCGGAGCACGACAAGGTGTCTACGACGGTGGTTGGCCTGGACGGCTCGGCCGTCCACTGGGCTCGATGGCTCTTCCAATCCAACCCGTGCTTGTCCTGGCCCGAGCTCAAGCAGGAGATGATCCGACGGTATGACACCCGCTACTTCGGCTCCTCCTCTATCGAGCGTATTTGCGGCGTCCGCCAGACAGCCGGCCTGAACGACTATGTTGATGAGTTCGTCGCCCTGGTCTCCCACGTCCCCGGACTACCGCCCAATCATTATCTGGGCTTCTTCATGCAGCGTCTATTAGCACATATCCGATCTCGTCTCCGCATGCACCACCCTCACACAGTCTCCGATGCCATGGACTTGGCGCGTCTGGTGGAAGCCGACCTCTCCCCCCGACCACTTGCTCCTATGGCCGACCACCACCAGCCTCGGCTGCCTTGGCGACCACCAGCCACGGCTCCTCCATCGCAGGCGCCGCCTTGGGGAAACCGGCCGGCCCGCACACCGGCCCCTTAGCGCATCTCAAATAGTGATTACAATGAGCTTCGCAACAAGGGTCTCTGTTTTCGATGCCGCCAACCCTACTCCCCCAACCATGAGTGCGTCGTGAAGGAGTTCCACTCCATCATCGACGACGTCGACCTTGAGGTTATCGTGGCCGACTTTGAGGCCCTGGAGCTCTCAGCGGGGGATACACCTCCCGAACCCACCGCGGCTACGTTCCACCGCCTGGAGTTATCCCGTGCCTCGACGGGCGGAATCTCCGGCCAGCAGACCATGCAGCTCTCGGGCACACTGCGGGATCGCCCGATCATCATCATGGTGGACAGCGACGCAAACCAACCTAATTTCTGAGCACATGGTGCAGCAACTTCGTCTTCCCTCAGTTCTCTCTCCGGATGTTGCGATCCGTATGGGCGAGAGAGCCATCGACAGACTCAGGGCCGTTGCACTGCCGTGTCTCTCTCTGTGGGGTCCTGTTCCGTGACCGCGGACTTCTACGCATTCGGCCTAGGCGGCCTCGACGTCATTATGGGGGTTGCTTGGCTCCACACGCTCGACGATGTACACGTCAATTGGGAGGCCATGACCATGCAGTTCCTACACGGGGGCTAGCCATGTCGCCTCGACGGTGACTCCGCTCACCACCAAGAGCTTTCTACTGCGCTCGCCGATGTCATCCAGCCTCCGACAGGATGGCCACCAGCCCGGCCGACCGACCGCGCCAATTTCCTCCAGCCTGGGACCACAACAGCTTCGGCGCTGCCGTTCCGTTATGACCAGTGGCAGAAGGATGAGCTCGAGCCTCTGATGCAGAGGATGTTGATTGGGGGCCTTACCCATTCTGGTGCAAGCCTATTTTCTAGCCCGGTTCTTCTGGTCCGGAAGAAAAACGGCAGTTGGCGTCGTACTACTCAACCAAGCTACTTGATCGTCACTACCACCTTCAGGGGAACTCTGGCTCGTAGGAGGTCCCTATTGCTGGGTCTTACCGTCTAGAGTCCGAAGCTACGAGGCTGTCCCAGGATCACTTCTGCCACCAGCCCTCCGACTACTGCCTTGGGGACAAGGCATATTTTTCAGACGACGGCATTATTACGGCTGCGCATGCCGACGAGACACGCACACGCCGACGAGATGCCGGGGCGAGTCTACACGCGGAGGAAGACGACGACGGGCCCGTCTGGAGGAGGGATGATTATTTTTATTTGCATTATGTTATTTCATATTATGTTATGTGTACGCTTTCCTATTTTGCACCGTCTTTTCGTTATCCGCACTCCGCGCCTATAAGAGGTGGTGTTGTACTCTTTTTTGATTATTCTTGGATGTATGGAATTTAGGGTTGCTCCCTAGATTTTTTTCTCGTTCCCTCCTCCTTCCTCTCGCTCACCACCGCCGGCCCTCCCCCTTGCCGTATTCCTCTCCGGGATCGTATTATTTACCTAGATGAATTCGAGTATTTGAGGAACAAAATCATCATACCCGAAGAATATGTCATAAGCTTTTCCTCACCGGATTAAAAAGAGAAATTTCATTGTCGGTTAGAATGTTCTTCCCTGAGTCCCTTCAGAAGGCATATAACTTGGCCAGGATTCAAGAACATCTATCTTGGGGGCTAAAGAGGGCACTTTATCATCAGGGAGGGTAGCAATCCACGCTGGTGCCCCTAAAACTCATAATTCCCAACATCAAGGTCATGCCCTGCTACCAGGGCTCAACCATCCCGCACAACCAATCAGATATCCCCCAGAGAAATGGAAGACAGAAGGGCCAAGGGACTATGTTTCTGGTGTGACGAGAAATTTGTTGAGGCCATCAATGCAATTCCAAGTCTCAAATGTGTGTTAGATATGGAGATGGAAGAAGAAGGGGAAGAATAGAGAGGAGAAGAGAGAGAAGAAGTTATAGCAGGGAATGAGCCCATCATAACCCCTCAAGTCTCCATGCATGCTCTTACGGGCATTAATGATTATCAGACAATGAAGGTAACCGGCTCCCATCAAGGTACCCCCACATCTATACTTATTGACTCAGGTAGTACCCATAACTTCATTGATGAGCACACGACACAAGTTCTGCAATGCAGTTTATCCTCCATTCCAACATTCAAAGTGACAGTAGCTGATGGGAACCGGCTCCTAAGCAATCACATGTGTGCCAAATTCAAATAGAGCATACATTGAGTCCCATTTGAAGCTGACATGTTAGTTTTTCCATTGGGGGTATGTGACATGGTCTTGTGCATACAATGACTCATTACATTGGGGCCAATATGGGATTTCTTAAATTTGAAGATGGAATTCCATGCGCAAGGCAAGAAGATTGCACGTAGTGGCAGCAGAACCTTGGGAACCAGCCTCATCAACATTAAAAGAATGCACAAGCTTATTCAAAAGACTCCTCAAATCTCTTTCATGACCGTCTGCCGGGTCAATAAGGCAGGCTCCTCAGGCCCTGCATTGAACTCCCTCACCATTGACCTGAAACAACCCCAGGTAACACAGCTCACACCATGACACCAGAATTATTAATGTTATTAGAGGAGTACAGAGATATTTTTGACATTCCCTGAGAGGTGCCACTACCAAGGCCACATGACCATCACATTCATTTAAAAACACCAACCAGATCATCAACATCCGACCATATAAATACCCTTCCTTACAAAAGAATGAGATTTAGAAGATGATAAGAGAATTATTAGAGACATGAGTTATTAGACCCAGCCACAGCCCTTACTCATCACCTATAGTCCTTGCCAAAAAGAAGGATGGAGCATGGTGAATGTGCATCTACTATAGAAGCTTAAATAGTAACGCATCAAGGACAACTTCCCCATCCCTCTAATTGAAGAACTTTTGGATGAGCTAGCTGGGGCTGCCATTGGAATGGCTCCCGACGATATTAGCAAGACAACCTTCAAGTCTCATGAAGGGCATTATGAGTTTGTGGTAATGCCCTTTGGTTTAACCAATGCACCATCCACCTTCCAAAGCCTCATGAACCATAGTTTTCATCCCTATATCAGGAAGTTTATCCTAGTCTTTTTTGAGGACATATTAATATATAGTGACTCATGGGAGAAGCATCTGAGCCACTTAAACTTTAAAGGCCACCTTCCAAGTGTTAAGAGGGGAGAGGCTATTTGTAAAGAAAAACAAATGTTCCTTTGGCACCACCCACATTGAATATCTTGGCCACATCCTATCATCCCAAGGAGTAGAGGCATACCCAAGGAAAATCTTGGATATGAAAGACTGGTCTATTCCAAAAACAATGACGCAGTTAAGGGGATTTCTTGGATTAACATAATACTACAAAAAATTTATTAAAGGATATGGTATTATAGCCCGGCCTCTCACAACCTTTCTCAAGAAGAATCAATTCCAATGGAGCCAGCCAGCAGAGGAAGCCTTCAACAAACTCAAGAGAGCCATCAGTACACCTCCTGTTAAAGGTGCAAATTTGGCCCGGACCTAGTTGCCCGGCCTGGGTCTGAGCCCGGTTCGACCCAGGCTCGGTTAGGCTGAGGCCAAGCCTAAGGAGGCTCACCAGGTCCTCTTATTTGGCTAGGCCCGACTTGGTCCCCGGGCCGGGCCTAGGCCTAAGCATGGCACCCGGTGTAAGCTTGCCCCATTTTAGGGCAGGCGTAGCGGCCCAGCTATAGCTGGGGCGGTAACCCCAACTTTTATAAAGCTGGGCAGGCAGCCCCAACATTAAATGTTGGGGCTGCCGCCCCAATGTATAATGCTGGGTGGCATCCCCAGCTTTGGCCGCCCAGCTGCCATTAGGCAAAAGGAGCTGCTTGTTGCCAACTGGTGGGGAGCCAATCAGGCCTGGCTGGGCCCGGTTTGGTAGGCTCACCCATGCTCCCCATTTAAAGGGGGGATCAAGCCCGACCTGGGCCCGGTATACCCAAGGCCTGCCAGACAAAAAGCCTGGGCTCGGGGAGCCCGGCCTGGGCCCGCCGGGCCTTTTTTGCTCCCTACCTCCTATGCTAGCTCTTCCATACTTCTCAAAGAGGTTTGTGATTGAAACTGGCACATCAAATATTGGAGTTGGGGTTGTGTTGCTACAAGAAGGCCACCCACTGGCCTTCTTTAGTAAAGGCCTGGGGCCAAGATATATTTCCCTTTCTACTTATGAAAAAGAACTATAAGCCATTGTACTAGCTAACCAAAAATGGCGGCACTACTTTTTGGGGGCCCCCTTCATCATCAGCAACGATCATCAAAGATTGAAATTTTTATTGGAGCAAAGATTGACTACTCCTCAACAACAGAAGTACATGGCCAAACTAATGGGATTTGAGTACACCATCCACTACAAGAAGGCAACCCTCAATGCTACTGTTGATGCTCTATCCAGAAAGGAGTTCCGGGAAGAAGGGGAGATCAATACTTTGGTGACAATGCACACGGACCTGATGGAGAAGATCAGACAATCATGGGAGCATGATGCAAAAACAAAGAAAATTATCCAGAAAAAGGAGAAGGATGCTCGTCTCAAGCCACATTACCAATGGGCCAATGAAACTTTGAAGAGGAAGGGGAAACTAGTGCTGAAATAAAAAACCTCATATGCTACCTCTTCCATGACTCCAACATTGGAGGACACTCAGGAATCCAAGTCACCATCAGTAAAATCAAATAGAACTTCTTCTGGAAGCACATGAAGGAGGATATATACCAGTACATCAAAGCCCGCTCCATCTGCCAACAATGCAAGTCGAACAACAACAAACCATTGGGATTACTACAATCACTCCCCATTGCAGACCAAATCTGGAAGGATATTTCACTAGATTTCATTGAAGGTCTACCTAAATCAGAAGGGCATGATGTCATCATGGTAGTGGTCTATAGATTAAGTAAATATGCTTATTTTGTGGCCTTCAAAAGACCCATCACAGCTCCAACCGTGGCCAATCTTTTTATAGAGCACATCTATTAGCTACATGGAATGCCAAGGTCTATTGTAAGTGATCGAGACGTAATTTTTGTAAGCTTCTTTTGGCAATAATTCTTTAAAACCCACAATGTCAGGCTCAATCTATCAACAACCTACCACCCTCAATCCGACAAACAAATTGAAGTGGTAAACCGATGTCTAGAGAATATCTAAGGTGTAAGCCGTTTGACAAACCCAAAAGTTGGAGTCAGTGGTTACACCTTGGTGAATGGTGGCACAATACCTTATTCCATAATGCCATCCAACTAACCCCATATGAGATTGTCTATGGCACCCCCCCCCCCCCCCCCCCCCCCCCCCACACACACACACACACACACACACACACACATTCCTTACTTAGAAGACATTACTATGGTAGCAGTAGTAGACAGAAGCCTCCAAGGCAGAGAAAAAAACCATTCACCTTCTCAAACAAAACCTCGTGAAGGCCCAAAACAGAATGAAGCAAATAACAGAGAAGCGCAAAAAGGAGGAGTTCATAGAGGGAGCCTGGGTCTACATTAAGCTACAACCATATAAACAAACCAGTGTAAGAGGAGACCACTTCAACAAGCTTAATCCTAAGTTCTTTGGGTCATTCCAGATAACCAAAAAAATCAGTGTCGTGGCCTACCAAGTGAAACTACCCCCTATACTCGGATCCACAATACATTCCATGTATCCCAGCTGAGGGAACACATCGGAAATGCTCCAGCTTCAGTCGAAATCACCATTTCCCTAATTGAATGATTACCCTCGGATTCCCGAGAAAATCTTGGAAAGGCGCATGATACCCAGAGGAGGAGCTGCAGTACTTTAGTGAAGTGGGCAAATTCAGCTCCCAGAGAAACTACCTGGGAGGACTACCACGAGATGATGAAACTCATCTAGCTCTCGATCCTTGAGGACAAGGATCTCACAAGGAAGGGTCATTTGTTACAAACCCAAATGTAATTTCTGTTTTTCTTAAATATGTCTAGTTGGCGGCAATAGGCAGCCTTTTGAATTTTCCCGTTACAGCGTGTAAACCATGTTCTGTCGTGTTTAAGCGGCCGGTTGGAGTAACTAACCAACTGCCGAAATGTCCCTGTAAAAAAAGTAGTATAAGAACTTGTAATTGTTTAAGGAAAATATATGAACAATTGTGATCGTTTGTTCCTCAAAAAACCTCCCTTTGCTACTCCGACTTCTCTTCAATCAAAGACGCCGCCTATCCTTCCTTCAGTTTCCGCCTTGGGGGATTTTCATCTGCAACAAATCAAGCTCCCGATTAGCTTGTATCAAATTTTCAGTCACTTGAGCTGGTACAAAAGAATATTTTTCATGGGCAGTTTTAACATGCTTCTTATTGAAAACAACTTCGCCGAATTAACCACAGAGGATGCGCTGCCACCTTGAAAGACAGTGATACGATCCCGGAGAGGAATCCGGCAAGGGGAAGGGCCGACAGAGGTGAGGAAGAGGAAGGAGAAGGGAACGAGAAGAAAAGCTAGGGAGCAACCATAATTTCCATACATCCAAGCATAATCAAAAAAGAGTACAACACCACCCCTTATTGGCATGAGGTGCGGATAACGTAAAGACGGTGCAAAAATAGAAAAACGTACACATAGCATAATATGAAATAACATAATGCAAATAAAAATAATCATCCGACGGCGCGTCTTCGGTCTCTCCTCCTCCAGACGGACCCGTCGTCGTCTTCCTCCGCGTGTAGACTCGCCCCGGCATCTCGTCGGCGTGTCCGTGTCTCGTCGGCATGCGCAACTGTAACAATGCCGCCGTCTGGAAAATATGTCTTGTCCCCAAGACAGTAATCGGAGGGCTGACGTCATAAGTGATACTGGGGCAGCCACGTAGCTTCGGACTCCAGACGGTAAGACCCAGCAATAGGGACCTCTTACAAGCCAGAATTCCTCTGAAGGTGGTAGCGGCGATCAAGTAGCTTGACTGGGTAGTACGACGCCAACTGCCGTCTTTCTTCCGGACCAGAAGAACCAGGCCAGAAAATAGGCTTGCACCAGAACTGGTAAGGCCCCCCATCAGCATCCCCTGCATCAGAGGCTCGAGCACATCCTTCTTCCCTTGGTCATAACGGAACGGCTGCGCCGAAGCTACTGTGGTCCCAGGCTGGAGGAAATTGGCGTGGTCGATCGGCCGGGCTGGTGGCCATCCCGCCGGAGGCTGGATGACATTTGCGAGCGCAATAGAAAGCTCTTGGTGGTGAGCGGAGTCACCGTCGAGGCGACACGGCTGGCCCCCGTGTAGGAACTGCATGGTCATGACCTCCCAATTAACGTGTACATCGCCGAGCGTGTGGAGCCAAGCAACCCCCATAATGGCGTCGAGGTCGCCGAGGCCGAATGCGTAGAAGTCCGCGGTCACGGAACATGACCCCACAGAGAGAGACATGGCAGTGCAACAACCCTGATTCGGTCGGTGGCGCCCATCGCCATACGGACTGCAACATCCGGAGAGGGAACTGA
The DNA here is from genome assembly GCA_033032865.1 of Dactylorhiza incarnata. Lineage (NCBI taxonomy): Eukaryota > Viridiplantae > Streptophyta > Magnoliopsida > Asparagales > Orchidaceae > Dactylorhiza > Dactylorhiza incarnata. The sequence goes on along the minus strand of JAWHQI010000181.1, from coordinate 5,332,802 downwards.
GGGAAGACAGAGCTGCTGCACCAGATGCTCAGAAATTAGGTTGTGGCTTGCGACGCTGTCCACCATGATGAGGATCGGGCGATCCCGCAGTGTGCTCGAGAGCTGCATGGTCTGCTGGCCGGATATTCCGCCCGTCGAGGCACGGGATAACTCCAGGCGGTGGAACGTAGCCGCGGTGGGGTCGAGAGGTGTATCCCCCGCTGAGAGCTCCGGGGCCTCAAAGTCGTCCATAGGAGCAGGTGGTCGGGGGGAGTGGTCGACTTCCACTAGATGCGCCAAGTCCATGGCGTCGGAGACTGTGTGATGGTGGTGCATGCGGAGACTAGAGCGGATATGTGGTAGTAGACCCTGCATGAAGAAGCCCAGGTAATGATCGGGTGGTAGCCCGGGGACGTGGGAGACCAGGGCGACGAACTCATCAACATAGTCGTCCAGGCCGGCTGTCTGGCGGTCGCCGCAAAGACGCTCGATAGCGGAGGAGCCGGAGTAGCGGGTATCATAGTGTCGGATCATCTCCTGCTTGAGCTCGATCCAGGAGAGGCGCGGGTTGGATTGGCGGAGCCACCGAGCCCAGTGGAGGGCCGAGCCATCCAGGCCAACCACAGCCGTAGACACCTTGTCGTGCTCCGGCGTATAGTTGAGGTCGAAATATTGCTCCGCTTTGGCGATCCAACTCATCCGGTCAATGTTGACGAAGGAGGGAATGTTGAGGGAGAGGGCGGACTGGCCCAGAATGAGCAGATGAGTGGTTCCGGAAGGAACGGGCAGCGGCCCGACACCGAGGAGAGAGCTTCCGTCCACGAGCGAGCCGGATCCGGAGGCGGCGGTCGACACTTGGAGGGAGTCGATCTTGGAGTGGAGGGAAAGTAGAGAGGCATGCATGGAGGCGACGAGTTGCTCTTGAGCTTCCAAGCGGCTGCTTAGGGCTTCAACGTCCGCATCCGGAGGAAGATCACCGGCGGAGCGAGTGTTGGAGGCCATTCCAGCGGCAGCCGAGGAAAGGCAGCGAAGCCGTGCCGGAAGGAAGCAGCGGAATGGCGGTGTTGGGGCGAGCAGTGAAGCGGAAGTGCTGCGGCGGCGGGCGGCGTTTTACGCGGCGGAGGGATGCAGCAGATCGACGCGGCAGAGCGACGTATGCGAAGGATGCAGCGAAGGATGTGGCTGCGACGTAGGATGCGGCTGGCATCGCTGTATGTATGCGAAGGATGTGGCGTAGGATGCGTCTGGCGTCGCTGTACGTATGTGAAGGATGCGGCGGCGACGTATGCGAAGGATCGGCCTTGGCAGGTCGCGATGGAGGCGGAAGCGAGATCGGTGGGGCTTGGTGGGTCGCGATTCAGGAGGAGGCGAAATAGGCGGAAGACGGTGCATAAATTAGTTTAGTGGACGATTTGTGAGCACCGGCGACGGAATGGCGTGCGGTGAGACAGGTCGGATCAAATTGATACGATCCTGGGGAGGAATCCGACAAGGAGAAGGGCCGGCGGAGGTGAGGAAGAGGAAGGAGGAGGGAACGATAAGAAAAGCTAGGGAGCAACCCTAATTTCCATACATCCAAGCATAATCAAAAAAGAGCCCAACACCACCCCTTATAGGCGCGGGTGCGGATAACGTAAAGACGGTGCAAAATAGAAAAACACGTACATAATATGAAATAACATAATGCAAATAAAAATAATCATCCCGACGGCATGTTTTCGGTCTCTCCTCCTCCAGACGGACCCGTCATCGTCTTCCTCCGCTTGTAGACTCGCCCCGACATCTCGTCGGCGTGTGCGTGTCTCGTCGGTATGCGCAACCGTAACAGACAGCTTAACGGAAGAAGTCGCAGCAAGCTTTAATGGACTACCCACAACGAATAGCCCCCTTGAAGTCTGGTAGATTCTACATAGAAATCCGCTCCCTCTGCATCCTGCATTTTTCTTTCTTAGTTTTTCTTTTTCTTTTTGGCCTGTTGCCTCTTGTTCTCAACCTTCAGCAGGACGAGCTCTGAGCTGTCTAACTTAGAAGTGTCACTTGATGATTTGGGGAGTCCATAAGCAATTACTGGAGACAGAAGAATTCAAAAAATTGGAAGCAGGAGAAAGTGGAAAGATTGATTGTGGCGGGAGGGCGGCAACCCAACCAATATCTAAAATTGAGAAGGACGGTTTAGTTGTATGGCCAAATTGGATTGTCACTTGTTGATGCAGGAAGAATTTATAGAAGGAGAACCCGTGATGCCCCAATCCTAGATGCAATGCGAGCAATCACAAACAAACAAATGCAAAGCGCGTGCAATGAGTGTAAACAGCTGAACCAAACCTTAAACCCTCAATCTAAAACCCATTTGTAAGCATAACACCACTGAGTAGATATTTGCAAAATATGTTACAAGCGTATGCAATAAGGGTAGTGCTCAAACACACATTTGCCTGTAGTTGTTATTGTTAAAGAAATCATGTAAAAATGCCCACTCTCTTTGTAGTTCTTTTAGTCCCACATCTTAGAATGAGATTTTCTCTCCTCTCTCTTTTCCTATATAAGTATTCAAATACTTGTTGTAATATATGATTTTACATATATAAAAGTTCTCTCATTTGTCCACATGGTATCAGAGCGAAATCGGTCCTAGAATTTCGCGCGGTGCCTATTTTTTCCCCCTGATTCCCCAGGCTCGCCATTTCCTGCGGTCACCTTTCTTGTGACTGCAGCTCCTGCTTCCTGCGGTCACTTTTCCTATGACCGCAACTCATGCTCCCTCCATCTGGAGTTTTTTTTCTCTTGCTTTCTTAGCTGCCCTCCTCCTCCTTTTATACCCTCTTCTCTCTGCCAGCTGGGCCCCACAGCTGTTCAGTGACCGCTCCTCTCCTGCGCTCTCGTTCCTTTTCTGACCACCGCGAGCTCCTCTGATCGCGTGCCTTCCAGACCGCCGGGAGCTCTCCTGCCCGCGAGCTCTTCTGTTCGTCGCGAGCTCCTCTGCTCGCGTGCCTTCCAAACCGCCGGGAGCTCTCCTGCCCGCGAGCTCTTTTGTTCGCCGCGAGCTCCTCTGATCGCGTGCCTTCCAGACCGCCAGAAGCTCTCCTGCCAGCGAGCTCTTTTGTTCGCAGCGAACTCCTCTTATCGCGTGCCTTCCAGACCGCCAGGAGCTCTCTTGCCCGCGAACTCTTCTGTTCACCGCGAGCTCTCCCGATCGCGTGCCTTCCTGACCACCGGAAGCTCTCCTGCCCGCGAGCTCGTCTGACCGCTGCAAGCTCTCTTAACAGCAACCTGCCCGCGATCTCTTCTGACCGCCGCGATCTCTTCTGACCGTCACGAGATTTTCTTCCGCCGCTGCTCTTGCTCGCCGGTTTCTCAGCTGCCGTGCTCTCTTGACCGCTGCCGTGCTCTTCAATGGCCGAGAACAATGCTCCGTCTCTTCCAGCCCTTGCTACGGTTCCTCTTCCTGAAGTTCGCGATGAGCTTCGGATCACCACTATCTCCCTTAGTGGGTAGAAGAATTTTGTTGAATGGATGCACTCAGTTCGCCGTGTTCTCCGGACAAAAAGTCTCCTTCATCATCTAACAAAGGCCACTCCATCTGAGCCCACCGAGGAATGGCAACATGATGACGGTCGTGTCCAATTCTGGATTCTAAATTCGATGAGCAATGAACCATATTGTATGGCTATGTATCATGAGACGGCCAAAGCTCTGTGGGAGGAACTGCACTCCCTTTATTCTGGCAAGGACATCTTACAACATCTCTTTGACATCATCAAGGACCTTCATTCTCTTGACCCATGGGTGACTGACAATCTCACTTCGTTTGTTGCGCGCTCCAAAACTTTAGTAGAAGTCTGGCTTCAGCATCAGTCCCCTAGTACCGACCTTGCTGATCAACGTACTCAGAAAGAAGCAGTTGACATTGCCATGATGATGGCACGTGTTCCACCTTACCTCCACAACATCCGGGCTCAAATCCTCTCCTCCACCATCCCTTCTTTGTCGGATGTGTGCTCCATGTTTTTAAAGGTCACTCCCCTGATTCTCCCGGGAACCCCTCTCCAACTCTGCTCCAGAAGTCTTCTCCACCTCACTATACTCCTCCATCCTCTCGTGGAGGGTCGGACCTCTTCTCGGGGTAAGGGTCAAAACAGTCGAACTCCTTTTAAGTGTACTTGCTGTGGCCGGGATGGTCACCTCGAGGCCACGTGTTATCGTAAGCTCGGTCTGCCACAACCTCCGCAGGCCTCTATTGCCATCAATGCTCCCACCAACAATCAAACCGACATTGATGCCTTGCGCACCCAACTCCAGCAAATTCAAGGAATGCTCAGTCGTTCCTCCGGTTTTGTGGTCTCTGTCTCCGATGAAGGTATCTCCTGTCTCTCCCATAGTTCAACTTAGATTATGGATTCCGGAGCAACACACCATATTACCCCAAAGCAACCGTCTCACTATTCGAACTCTGAACATCCGAAGTACATTACTGTGGTCAATGGGGACACCACTCCGGTTTCTGGATCAGCCGACGTGCCTCTTACTCCCTCCATCTCTTTTCTCTCGTTCTACATGTTCCGGGCTCTCTGTTTAATTTTCTCTCTATTAGTCGGCTCACTCAAGATCTTGATTGCTATGTAACCTTTTCTTCCACTTCTTTTGTTGTGCAAGATCGAAGGACGCAGACTATCATTGGTAAAGGGAAACTGACGAATGGGCTATACACTATGGAACTCCCCCCTACGATTCTCTCTTCTGTTAGTACTATTGACTGGCATCTGCGCCTTGGACATGCCCCTCTTCCAATACTCAAGAAAGCTCTTCCAGGTCTCTCCCTCAACGACTTCACCCGCGAGTCCTGCATCTTCGGCAAACAACATCGTTCTTCTTTTTCTCCTCATTGTACTCGGAGCGATTCTCCTTTTATGTTAGTTCATTCGGACATTTGGGGAACTTATAAAGTAACAAGTAGCTCTGGGTGTCGTTATTTCATTACGTTTATTGATGATTACTCTCGCATGACATGATTAGACTTCATGATCGTTCTGACATAACTCGTGTATTTTGTGCCTTTATTACTGAAACCTGCAACCAATTTTTCACCACCGTTAAAACTATAAGAACCGACAATGCGCGAGAATACACATGAAACATGTTTACCAATCTATGTGCTGAGTTTGAGATTATCCACCAAACCTCATGTGCGTATACCCCACAACAAAATGGGGTAGCTGAACGAAAAAATCGTCAACTCCTTGAGGTCGCTCGCTCCATGATGTTTCAAATGCAGGTTTATTGGCATTTCGCGGTGTCCACAACTTGTTACCTCATCATCCGTATGACCTCCTCTCTTCTCAACTTTGCAACCCCCTTTAGCCTTCTGTTTCCCTCCCTCCCTTCACTATCACACCTCGTGTCTTCGACTGCACTTGCTATGTTCACAATCTTGGTTCATCCACAGACAAGCTTGCTCCTCGCGCTACCAAATATATGTTTGTCGGTTACTCTCGTACTCAGAAAGGTTATGTTTGCTATTCTCCTATTGATCGGAAGGTTGTTACTTCTGCCGATGTCACTTTCCTCGAAGAGCAGCCCTATCACTCTACACCTACTATTCTTCCAACACCTCATACCATCCCTCATCCTACTGTTCCAGTTACTTCTCAACTACCACCACCACTTCCCACACCAGCTCCCATCACCACCAAACCACCTCTTCTCGTGTCTATACTCGTCGCTCTCCTACGCCGAATGCTCTGAAACAGGTGCCCTCTACCAATGATACCTTGCGGCCCGACGATCCGGCACCTGCTTCTACGGCTCACCCCTGGTAAACTATGTATCCTTACATCGCCTCTCTCCGGAACTCCGCAAATTTACAACTTCTCTCTCCTCTATTTCCACCCCTAACTCTTTGCAGGAGGCCCTTCAACATTCAGGATGGCGGGCAGCCATGGATGAGCAAATGTCGGCTCTTTGGGCAAATCACACTTGGGATCTTGTCTCTCTTCCTCCTGGACAGACTTGTGTGGGATGTAAATGTGTCTTTGCCATCAAGCATGGTCTTGATGAGACAATTCAACGTCTCAAGACTCGTCTTGTTGCTCGTGGCTTTACTCAGCAACAAGGTCTGGATTATGATGAAACTTTCTCTCCTGTCGCCAAGCTAAACACTGTTCGTGTTATAATCTCTCTCGCAGTTCATCGACGCTGGCCACTGCATCAATTGGATGTTAAGAATGCTTTTCTCAATGACACTTTACAGGAAACTGTCCACATGCAACAACCTCCCGGGTGTGAGACCACAGGGTAGTCTCTTGTATGCCGTCTAAAGAAATCTCTTTATGGTCTCAAACAGTCTCCCCGAGCATGGTTTGAAAAGTTCAGTCAGGTTGTTCGTTATGTTGGGTTCACTCGAAGCTCGACGGACTTCTCTCTATTCACTCAGCATAGACCGACAAGCACTGTGATTCTCATGGTATATGTTGATGATATTTTGATAACGAGAGATGATCTTCATGGAATACATATGATCAAGCAACATTTGGCCTCGGTTTTTCAAACGAAAGACCTGGGAAACCTTCGGTACTTTCTTGGTATCGAAGTAGCTCGCCGTCTTGATGGTCTTATTCTGTCTCAACGAAAATACTGCCTTGATTTACTTCGTGATGCTGGCTACTCTGGTTGCAAGCCTGCTGACACTCATATGGATGTCAATCACAAGCTCTGTGGTCATACCTCAGACTTCGATCTACTACTTTCAAATCCAGAGTACTATCAACGCCTTGTAGGGAAACTGATATATCTCACTGTTACAAGACCTGATATATCCTTTGTTATTGGCGTTGTCAGTCGATTTATGCATGCTCCACGTATCTCTAATCTTCAGGCGGTTGAGCGCATCCTTCGATACTTAAAGACGGCTCCTGGACAAGGACATGTATACAAGCCTTCTTCATCTATCTTATCTCTTACTGCATACTCTGATGCTGATTATGCTGGCTCATTGGATGATCGTCGTTCCACAAGTGGATATTGTACATACTTTGGTGGACACCTTTTCACCTGGCGTAGCAAGAAGCAGCCAGTGGTTGCTCGCTCATCCGCCGAAGCTGAGTATCGGGCAATGGCCTTTGTTGTGTCCGAGTTCACCTAGTTAGAAAGTCTTCTCTGTGACCTTGGTGTAAAACTTCCCTCACCAGCCACTCTCTATTGTGACAGTCAAGCTGCTATACATATTGCCAAAAATCATGTTTTTCATGAACGCACTAAACACATCGAAGTCGACTTCCACTTCCTTCGGGAGAAGGTACAATTGAGGAAACTGGAGTTAAAACATGTTCCTGCTGCCGGGCAAGTTGCTGACATTCTCACAAAGGCTCTACCACGTCCATTATATTATCAGTTTTTGTCTAAGCTTGGTGCCTACGATCTGTATGCTCCAGCTTGCGGGGGAGTATTAAAGAAATCATATAAAAAGGCCCAATAATGAAGGCCCAGCCAGACCCACTCTCTTTGTAGTTCTTTTAGTCCCACATCTTATAATGAGATTTCCTCTCCTCTCTCTTTTCCTATATAAGTGTACAAATACTTGTTGTAATATATGATTTTACATATATAAAAGTTTTCTCTCATTTTTCCACAGTTATGAATGCTCATAAATTAGGCGTTCTCGGCTGGTAAATGTGTGTGCTCTCCTAGAGGAAGGATAACCAAATTCAAATCTTAATGACTCGTAATAGTCTAACCATCTGTAAATTTTGGGTTTTTGTAGGGAGAGTACTTTTATACTTTCTGATTAGCAGAGGGACCTCCCAAAAAACATTTCTCATCCTTTTCTTCTTCAGGCGTGTTGTGTTATGACTTTATAATTTCATGATTAGATAAATCCCCCAGATTCAATTTCAACAATAAGGTACTCGGACTAAGGGATACATGTGAGCTCTAGGAAACAAACCATATTGTCAATTAGAGGGGGAAACTGTTGGAATTTTATGTAGAAAGAAAAAAGCATTTGGAGACTACATTGTTTCTCAAGTGGTTCTTCACATAACCTTTGATAAGAAGAAGTGCCCATATTACAAAAGGATGGCCATATATACAGAGGCCAAAGAAAACATGAGAGAGATGGGCCAACATAGGTGGTCATACTTAAGACAACATAAAACCAAAACAATCATGACAAAAGGTGGGCATGACACAAGCTCATACCAACAACCCATACATTGAAAAGACAACACAAAGTAGGTGGCCCTATGGGATGAGGCTCAACTTCCAACACCCTCCTGTAAGCCGAAATCTGCATCAAATAACTATTTTCATCCTTGGATTTTGTTGGAGGTGGAAGGCGGACGCTGTTGGTTAGGCGAAGTGGGTCAAATCTCATACGAGCCACCAGGAATATTCCGCTTTTTTCCGGTCCCTCTCGACATGATCTCGCTGAAATCTGCCCATTAACCATCCTATGCGCAACCTCGTAGATTAGGCATTGTGGACTAATCACATACGAGCCACTGAGGAATCCGCATTTTCCCGGTCCCACTCATCCCAATCTCGTTGAAATCAACACTCCAATACATCGTCACAGCGAGATCGACCAACTAACACAACCTCGCTTTGATTCCATGTTAGAATTTTATGTAGAAAGAAAGAGGGAAGCGAGAAGAGAAGGCAAGACAAAAGCATTTGGAGACTACATTGTTTCTAAAGTGGTTCTTCACATAACCTTTGATAAGAAGAAGTGTCCATATTACAAAAGGATGGCCATATATACAGAGGCCAAAGAAAACATGAGAGAGATGGGCCAACATAGGTGGTCATACTTAAGACAACATAAAGTCAAAACAATCATGACAAAAGGTGGTATGACATAAGCTCGTACCAACAATCCATACATTGAAAAGACAACACAAAGTAGGTGGCCCTATGGGATGAGGCTTAACTTCCAACACCCTCCTATAAGTTGATATCTATATCAAACAACTATCTTCATCCTTGGATTTTGTTGGAGGTGGAAGGCGGACGTTGTTGGGTAGGCGAAGTGGGTCAAATCCCATACGAGCCACCGAGGATATTCCGCTTTTTTTTCCCGGTCCCTCTCGACATGATCTCGCTGAAATATGCCCATTAACCATCCTACGCGCAACCTCGCAGGGTCGGAATTGTGGACTAATCACATGCGGGCCACCGGGGAATCTACATTTTCCCGGTCCCACTCATCGCAATCTCGTTGAAATCAGCACTCCAATACACCGCCACAGCGAGATCGACCAACTAACACAACCTCGCTTTGATACCATGTTGGAATTTTATGTTGAAAGAAAGAGGGAAGCGAGAAGAGAAGGCAAGACAAAAGCATTTGGAGACTACATTGTTTCTAAAGTGGTTCTTCTCGTAACCTTTGACAAGAAGTGTCCATATTACAAAAAGATGGCCATATATATAGAGGTCAAAGAACATGAGAGAGATGGGTCAACATAGGTGGTCATACTTAAGACAACATAAAGTCAAAACAATCATGACAAAAGATGGGCATGACACAAGCTCATACCAACAACCCATACATTGAAAAGACAACACAAAGTAGGTGGCCCTATGGGCTGAGGCTTAACTTCCAACACCCTCCTGTAAGCCGAAATCTACATCAAACAACTATCTTCATCCTTGGATTTTGTTGGAGGTGGAAGGCCAAGCAGCGCCGAGGCAATGTGCCTAAGCAGCGCCGAGGCAATGTGCCCAAGCAGCGTCGAGGCAATGTGCCCAAGCAGCGCCGAGGCAATGTGCCCAAGCAGCGGCGAGGCAATGTGCCCAAGCAGCGGCGAGGCAATGTGCCCAAGCAGCGCCGAGGCAATGTGCCCAAGCAGCGCCGAGGCAATGTGGTCTTTTGGGCAGACCTAGTTTAAAATTGTCGCACTTGACGCTTATCCTCCGCTCGCGAGAGGCCTCTTCTTTTCACCATGTTGGCGAATTTGCTACTATGTGTTAGTAACGAAGGTCGTGGGCTTAACTTTCATTGCCTTGTTTTAGATAATTCAAGTTGCTGATAGAGCCAGAGAATAGCTGTAATAATTTAAATACACAACGGATACATGTGCACAAGTGCAATTTTGTGGCTTACTGTTTTAAAAGCAAAAACCGGGAGAAACAAAAATAGAAATTGATGATAGATGAGACGCGGGTTGTGCGCGCTCTGCTAGGGGGAAAGTTCCCCTGCCCAGTACCGCTCGCCTATCCTCGTCGGGGTACGACATTGTCCTCTACTGGATTGTCAGTCTGCGGTCCGTGCTGGTTCGGGGCCTGATTTAGTAAAAACCTTCCGAGGAGGCCTTGTTGGACAAGACACTCGATTTCCTCTTTCAACCGCTTGCAGCTTTCAGTACTGTGTCCATGCCCGCGATGGAAGCCGCAATATTGCTACTGGTCTCTTCCGCTTGACGTAAGCGGTTCAGGCCTGCGAAGCGCGTTGCTATCGCGGATGGCGAGGAGAACGTTAGTCCCGGTAGTGTTCAGAGGAGTGTAGTCTTGATGCTGACGAGATCTTCGGTCTCGGCCGGGGTTGTCGTGACGCTTGTTGTTCTTATTAGGAACCGTCTGCGACATCTGCTCCTCTCCCTTCCTCTTCGAGCTCCCCTCGAACAAAAAACTCTCAATCTACATCAAACAAAATCTCTCATGTAAGTTTACATTTCTTAGCATCTATGCACAAAAATGTTGTGAATTGTAAATTTTACAGGAAATGTTATTTTAATTTCAGAAGTAATAGGGGTGCAACCTGTAATTATGCTAATTTCTAGGGGAAGTTTTGATAATTATTCCTATATATACATAGGAGAGGGAAGTCATCCGACTGATAGGGCGCTCAGAAGAAGTTTTTTTTTTAATTTCCATTTTCTTTTCAATTAAAACGTGCAAGGGTCATTAAATCTACTTATAGAGAATATATAACGACAAGGGTTAATATCTTTGATTGAAAGTATATTTTTGGCACATTTGGGGATAATTAAAAAAAATTAATAGCCAACATACACAACAAAGAAACCTTCGATAACATTATGAAAATGAGATTTCTGTTTAATTCCTACTGCATTGATATATGAATGACCCCCTATATGGGTACCTTTAACTGAAAAATTGATAATTCACTGCAAGCCCGCAGGAGGCTAGCTGGACCATAACTTGCTAATTATTGAGCATTAAACATTTAGTGACTAAATTTTACATATGGTCATAAATTAATCTCTCTTAAAAATTTAGTGATCAATTATAGGGTTAGTCATAAAAAGTAAATTATTAGTGATCAAATTTTTTTCGTCACTAAAAGTCAGTTTTCTTGTAGTGATAATATAGAGTTGGCCCGAATTACGACCAGTTTATTTATTTGGAACCTGACGCTGTCACAACGAACTTGAATTGAACAGGTCGGTTTCACCTTTGGTTTTCCGGTTCTTTTCGCATATTCTGATGCCTTGGTCTAGCTTCACTTTCTGCTTGGGTTCAAACTCAATGAAGTGGGCCTTCGTCTTAGGATCAAACGACTATATGGGGATGAGCAGGATTGCAGGAGCTAGGGGCCGGTGTACGTGGAGAGGCGGTGGATTTGATCGATTTAGGATTATTTTCTTATATTATGAATAAATCGCGTAAGTTTCGATGAGGATGTGTAATGTTTTGGGGGGCTAGAAATATGGGGACAAGATTGAATTCGATGAGAGCAGCCTGAAGAGTGCGGGGACTATTATTCGGGCAAAGAAGTTGGTAGAAGGTATTGAAACTATGGAGGGCGTCCGAATGAGTCCAGAGGTGTCTTTTGGAAAAAGAAGCCCAAAAGAAAGGCAGTTCTAAGCATACTTTTAGGATGACATACATTTAAGTGAAAGAAGAGACATAAATGAATTTAATTTTACATAAGAATTGAAAAAAAATTTTACTTAGCCTCAAGTAAAAGTATAAAATCATGAGGCTCAACTTAGTATGAAATAAGCTGCATGAATCAAAGTAAACAAATGTTTAAATAATGTGGGTTATGTTTTGTCATTACAAATACTCCTAGACTAAGACCTCTTATTGTATGATGTGTGGCTCTAAGATGAACAAACAGAAGTTTGTGTGCATGTAATGACATGAATCAGACGAGAGCCACCCGATGAAGGCGCACTCTTCCAATCCCATTGAAATCAGCACTCCAATACACCGTCACAGCGAGATCGACCAACTAACACCACCTCGCTTTGATACCATGTTGGAATTTTATGTAGAAAGAAAGAGGGAAGGGAGAAGAGAAGGCAAGACAAAAGCATTTGGAGACTACATTTGTTGAAACCCGGATACTGGTTCAACTATGTTCGAGACCTGGGGAGTGACCAAAGACTACTTGTTTAGTGGTCGACCCACGTGAGACAAGGTGATAAAAAGCTAGAGAGCATAAAGAACAACTCCGAACTGCCTATATATAAGACCCGCGTGCTGCAGCGAGGAGGTCCCGTCACATACCGGGAAGTCTGTAGGAACTTCCTCTCCTAAAGCCAATGCTGAGCTCGGCACAAGAGAGGCAGACAATGAACTCGCCCACCATAGGGGAGGGGGTGAAGGTGCCTTCTACTTGTGCCTTGAGGTCCTATTTATAGGCAAATCCACAATAGACTGCGAATAACTGCTCCCGCCTTTTGAAATGGACTGCAGATAGCGGCTCCCGCCTTTTGACGGGGTGGTGCTCAAATAGCCTCCCTCGGGTGAGGTGAAAATCTGTACTCGCCCCAGGTGGGCGAGGTCTTCTATACTCGCCACAGGTGGGCGAGGTCTTCTGTACTCGCCCCAGGTGGATGAGGTCTTCTGTACTCGCCCCAGGTGGGCGAGGTCTTCTGTACTCGCCCCAGGTGGGCGAGGTCTTTTGTACCGCCCCAGGTGGGCGAGGTCTTCTGTACTCGCCCCAGGTGGGCGAGGTCTTCTGTACTAGCGCCAGGTGGGCGAGGTCTTCTGTCCTCGCGCCAGGTGGGCGAGGTCTTTTGTACTCGCCCCAGGTGGGCGAGGTCTTCTGTACTCGCCCCAGGTGGGCGAGGTCTTCTGTACTCGCCCCAGGTGGGCGAGGTCTTCTGTACTCGCCCCAGGTGGGTGAATTCTTCTGTACTCACCCCAGGTTGGCGATTTCTTCTGTACTCTCCCCAGGTGGGCGAGTTCTTCTGTACTCGCCCCAGGTGGGCGAGTTCTTCTGTACTCGCCCCAGGTGGGCGACCCTAGGGCGAGTTCTTCTGTACTCTCCCCAGGTGGGCGAGTTCTTCTGTACTCGCCCCAGGTTGGCGAGGTCTTCTGTACTCGCCCCAGGTGGGCGAGGTCTTCTGTGCTATCCTCAGGCATTTCCGATCTCGATGAATTACGGATTATACAACATTGTTTCTAAAGTGGTTCTTCACATAACCTTTGATAAGAAGAAGTGTCCATATTACAAAAGGATGGCTATATATATAGAGGCCAAAGAAAACATGAGAGAGGTGGGCCAACATAGGTGGTCATACTTAAGACAGCATAAAGCCAAAACAACCATGAGAAAAGGTGGGCATGACACAAGCTCATACCAACAACCCATACATTGAAAAGACAACACAAAGTTAGGTGGCCCTATGGGATGAGGCTTAACTTCCAACAGAAACTAGGGCTCATGAGTATTTTCTCATGATACTATAATCTCAAACTAGTACCCAGTTGACTCCTGTTTAATCTCACTATTACTGTTCGGTTGCCATCTCGTCTCTAAATCCCAAAGTTTGGTTGACATTTACTGTCACAATATTCCACATTTTTTAATTTATATCCATATGCAGACTGTTCTTTGGCTTATTACTTCGATCATTCTCGAGGTACCGCTAATGGAAGAATTCACATTTATTTCCAATAGTTTCGCCCAAAGATCGATAGTATTTTGATCTGCCTCCCAGAAGGTTTTCAATGAGAACAAGAATGAAATCAAAAATCTTACATTTTCTTCCTTTTTCTATTCTCATTTTAGATTTTTCTCGGGCTAAACTGCCGTCAACTTATTATTGCAGGTAATGGGTTGGAAGTAGGGAGCTGGGGAAACTGATAGAAGAAGATAGAAGCTCCACTGGAGAAGGAAGGCTTTCTTCTCCATGAATAATTAATGGGTTTGCTCTTTTACTCATATGTACCTAGAATAATTTTTAGTATTAATGTTCTGTGACCATGTGCTTTTGCTGAGCTAAATCGTGCGCATGAGAATTATCTAGACATAAGATATGAATCAGGATTGCTAGGATTTAAGATATATGGTAGGCAACATAGATACGCAGGACTAACAAATACGAGCGAAACACGAATAATAATCATAAGTTTAACGAACAGAACACAAACAATAGCTCCGTTTGGCCCCATAGGTACCACGACATCTATTCGGTGGAACGCTGCTACCTGCTGCAGGTGCCCCGCGGTCGACCATTTCATTGAATGCCAGTGCAGTGGATCTGCGGAAAGCCACGGATTCTGCGGCCTGTAGCGGTTGTTGCCCTGCGCCAAACTGGCCCTAGTCCCACATTGAACGCACAAAATAGATGTTAATGTAGAAACATCGTCTTTTTGGTCGTCATTCATGTGCTCGAATCGATTTCGGACTAGCTTGAAATACCTTCGATTTTAAGTTGGGTCAATAGTATAATAGCTGTATTGGAATTAAGGAATCTACAACGGCTGAATGGACTTTAAACTTCGGAATTGGAATTGGAATTGGATTTCAATTTCATTGAAAATGATTCTCCTATTCTAATTTCAAGTCCTCAATTCCGTCCAAATGAACTGACAAAGGACATGTTATAATATTTACAACAACAACACGCTTACAGTTGATTTAAATCTTGTGATTAAATAATTAACAAATAAAACTATTGATAATGTTAAAAAAATTAGGATCATTTGTATTAATATTTTTAATAATTTTTCACTGCCAGTATTGTATAATGCTTAATGTGTATAATGAAAACAGCAAAGCGAACAAATTTCTCCTTGGATCTTGTTATGCTTGTGAAGCTACTTTCTCAGAAATATTAGAGACGCAAGTTTTGTATGATCGCATTTAAGAATAGGATGCGTTTACTGGCTGCTTGCCGCAGCGATTCCTCTTTGCAGGAGAAATTTGTTACGCCGGGGAGCGATCTTGCGGTAGATTGACCCCGGGCCCACGGACAAAGTAGTTCTCAACTGTCATAACCTGATTGGTCCCTGATGGTGAGGGTTCTTGACCCAATAATTTCCTCTTTGCCACTGCTGTTACCACTCTCTCTTCTATGAAACAAAACTGTAATGTGCACAAAAAACTCAGTTCTGCACAAAAAAACTCTCATGTAAGTTTACATTTCATAGCATCTATGCACAAAAATGTTGTGAATTGTAAATTTTACAGGAAATGTTATTTTAATTTCAAAAGTAAGAGGGGTGCAACCTGTAATTATGCTAATTTCTAGGGGAAGTTTTGATAATTATTCCTATATATACATAGGAGAGGGAAGTCATCCGACTGATAGGGGGCGCTCAGAAGAAGCTTTTTGAACTTGGAGAGCGACGAACACGAGGGAGGAGTTTGATACAATTAGTAGTGCA
Source organism: Dactylorhiza incarnata (assembly GCA_033032865.1). Classification (NCBI taxonomy): domain Eukaryota; kingdom Viridiplantae; phylum Streptophyta; class Magnoliopsida; order Asparagales; family Orchidaceae; genus Dactylorhiza; species Dactylorhiza incarnata. The sequence goes on along the minus strand of JAWHQI010000181.1, from coordinate 5,317,241 downwards.
GCTTGAGCCAATTTGGATTAGTTCCGCTTTTTTGAACCAATATGTCCAGCTCAGTTCTGGTTTGATTATCAATTTCAAATCTATTTTCTCTAGATGATTATCTATAAAGTAATTTGTTATGAACCGACAGCCATGAGTTTTAAACTTTTTTTTTTTTTTTTTTTTAATTTCCATTTTGTTTTCTGTTAAAACGTACAATAGTCATTAAATCTATTTATAGAGAATATATAACGACAAAGTTTAATATCTTTGATTGAAAGAATATTTTTGACACATTTGGGGATAATAAAAAAAAATTAATAGCCAACATACACAACAAAGAAACCTTTGATAACATTATGAAAATGAGATTTCTGTTTAATTCCTACTGCATTGATATATGAATGACCCCCTATATGGGTACCTTTAACTGAAAATTTAATAATTCACTGCAAGCCTGCAGGAGGCTAGCTGGACCATAATTTGCTAATTATTGAACATTAAACATTCTGTGACTAAATTTTACATATGGTCATAAATTAATCTCTCTTAAAAATTTAGTGATCAGTTATAGGGTTAGTCACAAAAAGTAAATTATTAGTGATCAAATTTTTTCGTCACTGATAGTCAGTTTTCTTGTAGTGATAATATAGAGTTGGCCCAAATTACGACCAGTTGTTTATTTATTTGGAACCTGACACTGTCACAACAAACTTGAATTGATCAGGACGGTTTCACCTTTGGTTTTCCGGTTCTTATCGCATATTCTGGTGCCTTGGTCTAGCTTCACTTTTTGCTTTGGTTCAAACTCAATGAAGTGGGCCTTTGTCTTAGGATCAAACGACTATATGGGGATGAGCAGAATTGCAGGAGCTAGGGGCCGTTGTACGTGGAGAGGCGGTGAATTTGATCGATTTAGGATTATTTTCTTCTATTATGAATCAATCGCGTAAGTTTTGATGAGGATGTGTAATGTTTTGGGGGGCTAGAAATCCGGGGACAAGATTGAGTTCGATGAGAGCAGCCTGAAGAGTGCGGGGTCTATTATTCAGGCAAAGAAGTTGGTAGAAAGTATTGAAACTGCGGAGGGCGTCCTAATGACTCCAGAGGTGTCTTTTGGAAAAAGAAGCCCAAAAGAAAGGCAGTTCTAAGCATACTTTTAGGATGACATACATTTAAGTGAAAGAAGAGACATAAATGAATTTAATTTTACATAAGAATTGAAAAAAAATTACTAGCCTCAAATAAAAGTATAAAATCACGAGGCTCAACTTAGTATGAAATAAGCCGCATGAATCAAAGCAAACAAATGTTTAAATAATGTGGGTTATGTTTTGTCATTACAAATACTCCTAGACTAGACCTCTTATTGTGTGATGTGTGACTCTAAGATGAACAAGCAGAAGTTTGTGTGCATGTAATGACATGAATGAGACGAGAGCCGCCCGATGAAGCCTGAGAGTGTTTTTTTAACAAAAAGACCTAGAGAGAAAAATCGTTTTTGGCAAACTTGTACAGTCCCAGAGTTTTGGTGAAATGAGATGCGAAAATGAGCTAAATCTCATAACAAAATTGAAGTCAAAGTTACCGAGCTTATGTAATAATATTGGACGCCTCATTTTAAAGAAAATGATAGAATTCTACTAAGAACTCCACAATTACGCACGATTTGTTGGGAGTAATATTTTTGGGATGAATGACATGATAAGTACTTGTAGAGTACTTATGAAAAATTATAAAACTGAATCGAACCGACCAATATATCAGAGACATTCAAAAAAAATCATGGGCCCGGTTGCCCTACCCGGGCATGCATGGTTAAAAGCCCAAAAAGACTCGGGCCCGACTTGGGCCAGGATCGTTCCCAACATGTTAAGCTTACGTAGAGGTTTGTGAAACTGATTAAAAAGAGGGTAATTAAGTAATTATTATATTAAATCAAATTGTTATCGATGGCTTTAATATCCCACTTAAAATATGCTTCTCCTAAGAATTGATAGTAAAACATTCTTCCTGAAGTTACACAAACACACATAATTTCATTTCCTCGTTGTAATAAAATCACTACATTCATAAATTTATAAAATCGAATTCAACGGAAAAAATAATATAATCATTGCTTGCATGCAGACGTTCAACATCATCAAATCATGCATGCGAACTAATTAAAGACGGAGCTTATTTTTAATGAACCAATATATTTCTAGGCAATTGTTATTAGCACACCAGTTTTGGCTATTCGCACACCAAATTCTTTGAGTTATTACACATCTTTTGAAAATATGTCTTGTACATGCATTTTTAGGAAAAGTGTTTAACACAAAAATTGTATATATCGTCGGGATCTACAACTTTCGTGTTGAACACTTTTCCTAAAAATGCACGTACAAGGCGTATTTTAAAAAATTCATCAAAAATTCGCTAGAGTTACGACCAGCGAATTTTTGATGCATGTACAAGGCGTATTTTCAAAAGGCGCGTAATAACTCATAGAAATTAGTGTGCGAATAGTCAAAACTGGTGTGCGAATAGCCAAAACTGGTGTGCTAATAACAATTGCCTATTTCTATTCTTTCAACCGATGATGTTTTTAATTGTTTTTTTTAAGTTACTGCTACTAAATTTTGGACAGAACTAGTGAGAGAGAGAGAAAGAAATTGCTCCCGCCATGAAACTCCCTCCAAAGCTTTATTGTCCTTTACATTCTCCTCTCTCTCTCTCTCTCTCTCTCTCTCTCTCTCTCTCTCTCTCTCTCTCTCTCTCTCTCTCTCTCTCTACTTTCTCGGTCCTGCTTCCCAACATTAAAACATCTTACTCCCCAAAATAAAAGCATGCGAAACTCCCTTTTGATCTCCTGTGATTAATTTACCTGACTTATAAATATAACCCCCTTTCTCCTAATGAAAGCACACGCCCATCAGCTGCTCCCTATTTCTCTCTCTATCTCTCTCATGGGAGAAGACAAATGTGATACAGCACTCGGCCTAGCTATAGGACATGGAGAAGACTCAACGGCAGGCAAAGGCGGCGGCCGTCGCCGCCGCCGTGAACCCGAGCCGGCGCCAAAGGTGAGACTTCATCTCTGGTTCTCTTCCAGTACCACTGGAGAAGACGATGATGAGGAGGAGGAGAATAACCAGCCCTCCATGGAATCAGAAAACTCTGAAAAAAAGTTCCCAAACACAAAAAACAAAAGTGACGAAGGCGGCGACGAAGGCGGCGCTAGGAAGAAGCTCCGGCTGAGCCCAGAACAATCCGCACTCCTCGAAGACAACTTTCGAGCCCACAACACCCTCACATCCCTCCAGAAAGAAGAATTGGCTCGCAAACTCGGCCTTCGTCCCCGCCAAGTCGAAGTCTGGTTCCAAAACAGGAGAGCTAGGTACACTCATAATTAAGATCGCCGGCGTTTTTATAATTGGGTAAAAATTGGCTCAAAATCGAAATCAATTTTGAGTTTGCGATTCTATTCGAAATGGCTTGATTTTGATCCGGTAAGAAATTGAATTGCGTCGGCTTAAAAATTAAGTAAATATTAATGTTTTTAATTTTAAAATAATAATATGTTAATAAATATATTATATTTTAATCAATAAGTATATATTTAGATTCATATTTAAAACTAAGGCTGAGCATATTATTCGAAACTCGAAAGTCGCTCGAAAATCGCTCGAATATTGAGCCGAATCGGAATCGGTTACAATTGATTCGACTCAATTTGAGTCGATTCAATTTGACTCGAATCTGATTTCGAGTCGATTTCGAGCCAGCCCTGAATCGCTCGAAATATGATTTGAATCAACTCGAATTGATTAAAAATATTATGTATTTATTAATATGTTATTATTTTAAATTTCAAAATACTAAATTTTAAACCTAAATAAAAATATTGAAGACTTTAAATGTTTCATTTGCTAAATTTAGATGTTTTCCAATTTAATTTCGAGCCAATTACGAATAAAGAGAAAAATTGCTCAATTTCGAGGCAGATTGATTCGATTTTGAATTACCTCAATTCGATTTCGAGCCAGCTCGATTCGATTTCGAGCCAGCTCGGAATCGAGCCATTTCGAGTCGAGTCGAGTCGACTCGAAATCGATTTCGATTTCGAGCCGATTTCGAGCCGAGTTCGACTCGAAAATTTCGATTTCGAGCCGAGCCAAAATCGCTCGAACTCGACTCGATATCAGCCCTATTTAAAACACGTCAATAAAGTCTTCAAATCTATTCAAAGTAATATGATAAGAGTTGAATCATTTATAATCTAACTCCGATTCGACTCAATATCCTATTTATTTTCGTCTAGCCCGGGATTGCGACACGACCTTGGTCGGGCGGCGGCCAAAGATACATGCACGCAAAATCCGCAGGTCGAAACCATGGGTAGCTTTGGCTAGGCGGAGCCGCAGCCACATAAAATAGTAGGAAACAATTAATGGCTGGTATATAATTAATAAATTAAGTGCGTGTTTGGCAGGATAAAGCTGAAACAAACAGAAGTGGAGTGCGAGGTTCTGAAAGGGTGGTGCGAGAGCCTGAGCGAAGAGAACAGGAGGCTGAGGAAGGAGATGCAGGAGTTGAGGTTCTCTGCAAGCTGCTGGAGCCCATGCCCTTCACACAGTAAAGAGAATGGTGGCGGCGGCGGCGGCCGCGGCCACGCCGGCGGCGATCTTGGGAAGGAGGCTGGAAATCTTCAGTTGTGCAGTACTACTACGTATCTTTGTAAATAATATATAGGACTTCTAGGGTTAGGTTTATGTTCACATTTCATCTATTATTCGTGTGTGCATTTTTCATTTCTTTGATGAAAATAATAGCTGGTACTATATATTTACTTGGGCCGTTGGGCGCGCGGTGACAAGGCCAGCTATAATAATCAGATCACTAACAAAGAAATATTAGATATTTAGATGAACGACGATCGATGTATTATCTTTTTAGTGAGAAAATTACGAGAGAAAGAAAAGAGTGATGCAAATTACATATATATATTTATATATTTGCATATTAAAAAAAATATGAATAAATAGAGGGCATTGTTAAGCGGACCGCACTTTTGGCTATGAGCATATCAAATTCATTAAATTTTAGGTCTCCAAATAAAAACCTATGTCAATCTTTAGCATCTCCTGTGTTCGAACTATGGACGGGATGACAGCCACCTCTCCCATTCGTGAGAAGGGCGTACAGGCAGGGGCGGATCCAGAGGGGGGCCCGAGGGACACTGGCACCCCCATTATTTTTCAAAATTGTTATTGGATTTGGATTCCTCTCGTTGAGGCAATGAATTTTGACTACTTATATGTCAAAAATGATGGCCAGATGAGGGAGAAACAACTCCGATAAGATGGAAATGTTCTAACGTCAAGCAACTAGTTTGTTTTGGGACAAATATTGGCTATTCGCGGACCAAAGTTGGCTATTCGCAGTCCAAATTTGGCTATTTGCAGACCAAGTTCAGCTATGTGCACCTCCAAAATTAATTTTGAACGTGTGACCAACGACCCTCCTACTCACCCCGCTAGCATTTGTGTTTAGAAATTTTTTGTGCACCCCCATTTATAATTTTCTGGATCCGCCATTGCGTACAGGGCCATCATAATGATTGCCGGAGTTCCATGCGCTAGGGAAATCAAGCAGCTTGTCGCTTTCGGGCGGTGCTTAGAATTTCAGTTTGGAACGCAATGAAATAGCCATGACAGAACATCGAGAAGAAAGTGGGGATGTGGGAGTTATCCTGACTTAGGGTTTCCATGCTCGAGATTTTGGAGAAAAATAAGAACAGATGATCACGTAGCCTACTATGGTGCTGCGGCGAAGCTAGCGAACTGGAAAAACTCAAGGATGAGATATTTAGAAGAAGTCACCGGCTTGAGATAAAACATATATATCAAAATCAATATAAGCCGAGCAGACTCGATCTTTCAGTTCGGCCTTTAGTACAGTCCTCTTTTACAATTAGGTGTTTATCACACTTTTAAAACTGTAGATATTGAAGTCAGTTTTGCTGTGATATTTAATCATTTTTATTTACCTTTAACAATCAACAAATTTATATCGCAAGTTTTTTCGTTGATTTGTTGTTAACGATATTGCGGTGCATGCCTTTAATATTTGTGTATTTAGCATAGTGCGGTGCTTTTAACAAAAATGTGCACAACCAAAATTGCATTGCGTTTAACAATGCCCTAAATAAAACTAAATAATTACATTAAAATAAGACTAGCGGTGCTCTTGATATCTGATCGAGAAACCGTCCCCACTAAAGGACTCGTGGTGACGAGACGAAGCTTCTCTTAAATTTTCATCAATGTTCGAGAACTTTCATTTTTCCGGTGAGGCAGCGGCCGCCCTACTACTATTCGATGATGGTAATTTTTTTCTTCAAAAAAAATATTTTACACGAAGCAAAAGAAATTATTGTTAGTAATTGTATCGCGTCTCAGCGGTATTTTCTGCCCGTATTCTATATCAAAAGGACTGCATGCATTTAAAAAAAAATTGAATATTGATTTGTACAAAAATATTACTGATGAAGTAATAATTGCATGATTTAATATCCTATATGATAGCTGTTGCATAGAGAGACTCTCTTGCCCATCACATAAATAGGGTAATTATATTTGCAGGCCCTATATGGATATTTGCAGCCCAATTTTTACGAGTTATTACGCGCCTTTTGAAAATACTCTTTGTTAGGTGCATTTTTAGGAAAAGTGTTCAACATGAAAGTTGTAGATCTCGTCGAAATCTACAACTTTGATGTTGAACACTTTTCCTAAAAATGCACCTAACATTGTGTATTTTCAAAAGGCGCAAAAAATTTTACAATAGTCTCACGCCTTTTGAAAATACGCAATGTTAGGTGCATTTTTAGGAAAAGTGTTCAACATCAAAGTTGTAGATTTCGACGAGATCTACAACTTTCATGTTGAACACTTTTCCTAAAAATGCACCTAACAAAGAGTATTTTCAAAAGATGCGTAATAACTCGTAAAAATTGGGCTGCAAATATCCATATAGGGCCTGCAAATATAACCACCCCATAAATAATATTTGAATAGTTCTTCAAATTTACAATATCAACATTTTAATTAGTTGAATTAAGGCTCTGTTTAGTATAGTTTTCACCGCAGAAAAAGAAATGATGGAGAGAAAAAAAACATGAGTGGAATGTAGAAATATTTGTGGTGTGAGAAAAATTCAGCCCATTTTTAGTGTTATCCCACTCCTCTGCATGATTGCGACGATCTTGCAAGTTCTATAATGTTAATTATCTCTCCATTCGATTTTGAAGAAAGGTTTCACGGACCATTGCGTATACTATAATAATAGTCACAATTTGTTTCCTTGTTTTAAAAATGTTAAAGAGATTTTGGATGAAAAATTATATACAAAGTAGACCAATATTCCTTGTGAAGGGTAACAAACACAATTTCCATAATGGTCAAAGAATGGCTAGAAATGAGAACAAATGAATAACATTTCTCATACTTGCGTAATGAAAGCTTGATGTATGCTCATATTTGCAATAGGCCTTGCATTTATTGTGGGAATGTTGGACCATTGCAGAGTTGCAAAATGTGATGGGATATCTTCAAAGTCCCAAAATTTACATGCTTATTATGTATAGATAGAATGAAAAACATAAAGCTAATTGGTTATTTGTACTTTAATTGCGTTTGTTTGCGGTGATTTTCATAAATCATTATTTAGATATATTTTATATGTTTACTAGTGGAGCTTTGTAATTGAAGAATGTAAAGCAGATTGATTTTGACATATTTTCCGCTGTGGATGTTGTATTCATATCTTATTTTGGATTGGCGCCCTAAAAGAGAAACTTATAGGTGGTCTTCAAGATACCAATATATTACAAGCTTATGTTATCGGATTTGAATTTCACTATTTGTGTTGATTTACGTGATCAACATCTAAAAATGTTTCTATGTTTACTGATTGAGCCTGTTTTGGCGAAGTTCAAAGCAAAATTCGACAACTACTCCCACTATGAAGATTGTAATTATTTCTTGTTTTGATGCTAGCTTGTTCGGAAAATGATTGAAAAGTTTTCTATCTAGGCATAGAATTATGTATTTTATCTAAAAGTCATTGAGGAATTAGTATAACTGATGAAAGCTGTAATGGAAATAAGTATATCTACATTAAATATTTACTAGTAAGAAACTCTTATGATTTTTTCTAAAACCATTATCTTCAGAGTATTTATTATATATAGTGATACATGAAAGATAAATTATTAAAGTACTTTTCATCATGATTAATAAATTATTACATTTTTTTAAAAAAATAGAAGAGTGGGAAGTGGATGCTTTTATTAGGCCACCTTCTTACATTTAAGAATTTGAACTGTATATATTGTATTCTATCCAATTCATTTATTGGTTAAGATTCGATGTAAATTCTTTATAGGACATAGTATATCATTAAGTATTAGGGACGAATTGAATTAAATAAACATGATATATACTCGATGAGTTGATGTATTATTATCTTTCTTGGACCATTTAAAGCAAAAATGTTTTTGATGGAGGATCAAAATTGTTGTTACGGGAGTAAGCGCTGTTTAAGACGACTGTGATGATGGCAGGAAAAGCAAGGGTGGGAAACCAGTAGGAGATTTGAACTTTGTTTGGGACAGTGGTGTCGGGGAAAAACATTATTCCCACAATTATCGTTGTTTTTGAGTCGTTTGATTTCTCGGTGGTTGCAAAAGTGTGTTAAATAAGTATTTTCAGGTCTTTATGGAAAGCAATGAGCTCTCTCATTTTCATAAAATTTCTACATTTTTATGTTTCTCTTCCACTTAGATCCACGTCTCTCTACTATTCTTAAAGTTTTTCCTACCACTTGTCATGGACACTACAACGCTTGACCCGCGCGACCTTAGCTCTTTTTTGCGCCCTTTGCAATGGCTAAGTCAGCATTCACCTCTTCTCTAGCAGTGAAATTAGATGCACACACAAGCAAATATAAGTTTTGGATAAGCAATAGAGTTCTCTGGAGTTCATTTACTTGTGAGCATTCTCTTGAGTTGTTTCTTCAGACTTCTTTTCACCACCACAAAGATCTTGCAGGAGGAGGTTGACTTATCTAGGTTACGCGGAGTGACAAAGAGGAACAAAGGCCGCACGGGAACTTGTAAAGAGACAAGTCCGTGACACTGCTTATTTGGTAGCTCTAGTAGTAATCTCACCATTGATTTTCCACAATTGTTTTTTTTTTTTGCAGCTACAGCCATCCCAAACAAAGCATAGAGCTGTTAGAAAAAATAGTGGTAGGAAAAACAATTGGAAGAGAATGAAGTGTTGAGCTACGTGAAAAGAAACATGAAAATATAGAAAGTTGCTTTTAGTTTTTCTGAAAGTCGAAGAGTTCGCTGCTTTTTCAAAAAACCTGAAAATACCTTCTTGAGATGAGCACTTTTCCACCACATGAAAATCAAATGTCTGCAACACAACAGCAGCGGTGGGCATATAACTTTTTCCAAAACAGAGCCTAAATAATCAGCATTTATAGTGTTGTTATTCTTGATTGTTACCAGAAGAAAAGAGGATTAATCCTTTGGAGGGAAAATTTTAGTGTCCAAAAGTTCATTTCTTCACACAAAAGAAAACTCACATGAAAAGTTGTTTATCTAAAAATAAGCTTGTCAATGAGCAAAAGGTGCATACAAGTCATACATGGCGGCTGGCGCAAACTCATCAGCTTAGTTGTGACGGATTTCGAGATGCAAAATATCCGAACATAAGGAAAACATAAGGACGGTGCGCCTTCGCGTACCCCATGGAACACCTATGACCTTTCATTCTTTTTTCTCCACTTAAGCTCCATATTGGTCGGAGAAACTTTTTATAGCAGGCATTGGCGTTTCAACTGAGGAATGTTATTTCAAAAAGCCTACTCAATTTCTAAAAAAAACGCATAAGCACTCAACTGAAAAATGACGTAGAATTCACAAACATTTGGATTGAAGAAGTGCACAATGATGGAGGTAGAACAAATTTGCAAAGTGAAGACCGCTCGACAACATGTGTGATGATCGAGAAGACATTATTCTAGGCTGCAAAGAGCAAAGGACGATGCAAACTGCACGACGCGAAGACCACTCAATCCGCAGGATGCTCAATATCCTCCCGCATGCCCGGCATGAAAATTGTTTAGCCCTCGAGACACGAAGACGATAGAACCTCTGCGGGGTGAATTAAGAGTGCGCATCTATGAGACTATGAGCAACTAAAGGCCGACCCCTGCTGCGCACCATGTCAAAGCATCAATTATCAAACACTGAATATTAATGTCAACTCTTTTAGTACAACGTGTGAATCCAGTTAACTCTAAAGATAGAGAGATTATTGTTTAATGGTCCTAGAACTAATGGTAATATTTTAGAGCATTTACATAACCCTAGAATCTTCTAGAATTTACTCTACATTATTCTAGAATCTTCTTTCATCTTCAGGATTTTATCTAGTCTTTTGGAGACTTTGGCATCTTTCTACGGCATAGAATAGCACGACTGCGCTTAAGTCATGTGCATTGTGACAACATCCCTTGCTCGTATCTAAACTTCTTGCACGCTCTTTAGTGTAATCCTTGCCTTGAAGCAATCTATACCGTATGTTGAATTTATCATTTATCATCCATGCACCAAGCCTAAACAACAAACTTCATACAAAACTTCTTTAGTCTTTACGTACCCCATGCCATCTCGCCACCCGACTGATGTTGCAATCCTTTGCAGTCATCCTCGACCCCCGTTGCTAAGCCTTTGAACTAATTCCTAGCACCATATGTCACGGCAATTGTGGGCACGTCCTTATTTTTTTTCCTTTGCGTGCATATGTGATGCCCTTACGAATATGTTCTATGTTCCATCTCGTCCATGTTGTACTATACTATTGTCATCATAATGTTAAAATCTCATGGTGCCCCCATTGTAGTCTTGTCGCGCAATGACTTATTCTTGTTTTGCTCGGCTCACACAAGAACCTCTTGAATATGGACCATAGTTATGCCAATGGCTCACACCCACAAGTCTTATACCCTCCAAAATCACAAGAACCTCTTGAATATGGACCATAGTTATGCCAATGGCTCACACCCACAAGTCTTATACCCTCCAAAGGTTTTTTGCACTAACATGTGGCTCATTTCGCCATTTATCCAAGTATTCATGGCCAAGAGTACTGTACCTTGAGCTAGCAGTCTGTGACATGCTCGAGCAGAAGAAATTGACCATTACGTAGTAGGAAGGAAACCGTTAAAGGAGCCAATTTCATAAAGCAAATAAAATTTAGGAACCAATTTAATTTGAAAAAAAAAATAGGAACCTGTTTCCTAAAGCAAGCAAACTTGACGGACTAATCTATGAGTTTTGCCAAATAACTTTGAGATTCATGCATGATAATTGCATAATTTATGATCTATGAAGGCAATATTATAATGAGAATCGTGCACAGATCTTCTACAAGATTCTAGCCAAAATTGTTTAATTATCCAGGAAAATTGATTCCAAATGTTCGGACCAACAGATAGCCTGAGGTTACTGGTCCTGCGATCAAACTCTACGGAACCAAAGGGCGAAAGCAAAAGAGAGGGAGAGGGAGATGTCTATAAACACACCTCAAGTGCTGCAGCGGGAAGGTCCCACCATGTACCTGAAAGTCAGGAAAAACTTTCCCTACACAACCAAAAGGCTGAGGGAAGTACGAGGAAGGCAGCACTTGGCGAATAGTAGACTGGTCAGAGAACTTATAGTAGGCATTGGCATTTTAACTGCGCAATGTCATTTCAAAAGCCTACTGAAACATGCCCCTTAAGAATAATAAAGTATAAAATTAACACATACATATTGGAAATTTGAGAGTTAATCTGATGAGAACGAATTGAAATTGTGATCAATTATAATTCCTGCAGGAATTGAAATTTGTATGACTTTCAATTTTGTTGTTCGATTGAGAATCCAAACTATGAATTCTTGTTTTTACTAAAATTAAAATATTTCACACAACCAAGAAATATATCACTCTCTTCTTAAGTTATCTACTAAACTACTTGATTTCAAAGTCTTAATTTCATGCACAAATATCGCTTATTAACCTAGGTGACATATGGCGAGTACTAAGCTTGTAACATTCTATAAAAGCACTCAATTTCTTCGCAATCACGTGATAAAACACAAATCTTAAAACGACGTTAAACTTCTCATGAAAACCCGCATAAGCCCTCAACTGAAAAATTACATAGATTTTGACAAATATCCAAATATTTTCGCACAATGGCGATCGCAGGAAATCAAACATTTGGATTGAAGAACTGCCGCAATAAGCACGATGACAACAAGAAGCTTCTCCAAAACATCGAAGATGATCAAACATCTTACATTCTTTATAGTGATGGATGGCAGCCCGGTGGCGATTGCCGGAGATCGGATCAATACTCATCAATAGTCTTAGAACGGCAAGAACTACCTAAAACTAAATAACTTTTTCAATAAACTTTAATAATAAATCTATCATTTTGATACCTGTATCTGGAGTTTCTTTTCTTTGAATTTTTGTTCCACCTCTTAACATGATTTGTTTTCTAATATTATTTTTTGTGGGATATGAATGTGTGCACATAAATCAAAATGGATTTTTGGGTCTGCCCTCTCTGATGTCTTTGATTTGAGGGCATGATTCCACAACAAACGTGACGGTATAGGGGGCCACTATTTCAGTGGTAATCTGTGAGCAGCCACTTTGTGCATTTATTGTCGAAGGTTCGGTCTTTCTCCTCTGAGAGAAGCCACTTTGTGCATAGGGCCAAAGGTTTCTCCTCTGAGAGAAGCCACTTTGTGCATAGGGCCAAAGGTTAGGTCTATTTCCAATCTTCCCCCGCCCATACCCCCAATGATTGTGGACTATATGGGTTCTGTTGTTGTTGTTGTTGTTGTTGTTGTTGTTGTTGTTGTTGTTGTTGTTGATGAATGTGTTCAGCTCCGCTAGACAATTGTGAAAACATCAAAATGACGAAAATACTTGAATTAGAGACGCCCATGTAGGGCTGAACCAAATTGATTCATCTAGGCCCAAAAGGTTGCTCATCCCTGGCTGACCCTGGCAAGAATAGTATAGCCTAGCCGTTTTGGCTTTAGGGGTTGTACGGCTCTGGTTCCGGTGGTCATCATTCCGTAGAAAAAAGGCGCGTTGGAACGGCTGTTCAGTTGGAGTGATGGTGCAACCCGCGCAGTGTGAAGACATTGAGTTCAATTCAAAATTGGATAGTCAAAAAAGAAGGTGAAATTTATATTTAAAATTGGATAGTTCAATTTAAAATCCGCACAATGGTCTAGAGAGCAGTCGGTGATAAGGCCTGTTAGGAGAGGTTCTTATCAAGGTCGGGAGTTCGAGGCTCCCCGGCAACAACCCGTCATTATGAGAACAGTAATGGAGACGGGTTGGGGTGCCTGGACTGCAGTCCATGGAGGCAGGCGTGCTGGCTCGTGGCCGTCTAGCTGGCTTGATGCCATGGAGTGACTCGGGGCCCCGACGTCTTTCACCACATGTGCGATGCAAAGACTGCTCAACATGGGTGACGAGAAGACATTCTACAAAGATTGCTCATGCACCACGACAAGACTGCGCAATATGTGTGATGAGTGTTTGTGCAACCTGCTTGAAGAGACGAACGTGGGGCCCACGTGGAGAGAAGACCACACAAACTACAGGTCGCGGAAACCGCGCAATCCACACGAGGATCATGATCGTCCAACATGCCCGACATGAAAATGGTTTAGCCCCTGCGACGTGAAGACGACAGAACCTTTGTGAGGTGAAGACTGCACATCAAGGAGCAACTGATCAAAGCCGCACCCCTCCTGCGCACCTTGGCAAAGTATCAGTTATTTCAAAATTTTAGAATTGACTTCATAAATCCACAATTTTTATTCGTTCTAGTTTAGTGTTTGCTTGAGGAGATAGCTATGACACGCGAGAGCATTGAGTTAGTTCCACATCTGATAGGTGAAATATGTTGGCGATGAAATACTATGTAACTAGCATTCTCCCACATCAATGATAGCGTTCGTAAAAGAAACAATTTCAAACTCCTTACAAACATTCTTGAAAGCAAACAACCAATATTTGAGAGATAATTTTGCACTATAATGATGTAACCTTCATAATTTCTCATTAATGTTGTATGAAATACCCAGGTTTAAGAGTTCATTAATCAACAACACTTTTTCAAAGTAAAAGCTAAATATTACAAGCAAATATATTTAATCAATGTAACAAAGCATGATGTCATTAAGTCATCATCATAATCTTAAACTCTTCGAAACTAAGCACTCCATCACTGTTCATGTCAAACTTACTGATCACCCCACGACAAATTTCTATATTTCTGGAGAAACCCAATCCGCTCAACATCCTCTTGAGGCTCAATGCTGTGATATATCCCTGACTATCCATCTCGTACATCCGGAAAGCCTCACGCATCTCCTTTTCGTTTTGACCGTTCTTTTCTCCGATTTCAACAAATTTGATGAAGTCATCTAACCCCAGCAACCCATCACCATCGACATCCAGCAGCTCGACCAAGGCCTTGGCTTCTTCCAACGATAGCTCGTCATTGATCACAGTCATACACGCCCTGAGCTCAGACGACGAGATCTTTACCATCATTGTCTTCATCGAAGTAGCAAAACACCTTCTCGAGAGCTTTGCGGTTGAGGCTCATCGTGTTTAATTTGGGTGAAAAAAAATTCAGCTTTAGGATGAAAGAAGAAAGTATAAAAGGGAGGAAGCTTGTGTTTTTACTTTTTACAGCTCTGGACTTTGGTATATATAGAGAGAAATTTTTAGCTGTTTCTTCTTTAATTTTGTCTATTTTTTAAGATTATTATAAATTATTTTTTTTAGGCCGTGACAATAAAGTTTGAAATTACTTCTGCGTGTTTTTTAAGTTAGGATTTATAATAATGAATAAAATGTAGAATCACTATTAATTTATTCTGCTGTTAGTTGCCTGATTCAACCCAAAATAATAATAATACTAATTAATTTTGTGAAGCTCACCTTTAGCTTCACTTTTAATGACCATTTTTCCATGCATACTAAAAATTTGTTTATAGCTTTCAGTTTGTTGGACGAGGATCTGAATACTCTCCATTTGGGAGCCCAAAGTCCATTTTATGATGAAGATTGATTCTCATTTTATCATAATGTGCATAATATTTTGATTAAAGGAAAAATAAAATAAGATGAGATTGATTAGTGTACTTGTCCGATCAACTACGAATAAATCTGGACCGTGAAATGAATACAATCCACTTGGAGTCAAATGAAGAGCATCGTGGTACGTTAGACGACAGGTCCTTCTACGCCAACACAAGTTAGTGGCGGCGGAAATAGAGAAGAACAAGATATGTCAAATAAAATCTATCGAATATTTCATAACAAGATCTGACAATTTTTTTTGTTGAGACTCTCAAAACTTTGATCTTTGAGACCTTAGCTTCTTTTTGCACTCTTAGCAATAGCTAAATCAGCCTCCACATCTTCTCAAGCGGCAGAATTATGTGTGCACAAACATGTGTATGGTGAAAAGAACACTCGAACTTTTATTCACAACTTCAAAACCTTACAACTATAGCTCTATTTGCAACTCTCTATTTACAACAATCAGATTCCTATAGCTCTATTTGCAACTCTCCATTTACCAATTCTATTTACAACAATCAGATTCCTATAGCTCTATTTGCAACTCTCCATTTACAATCACTCCTTTCACAACCACCACCACTCTTCCAAACAAACCTTTAATATAATTGTAACCTAAATTTGAAGTGATTTTTTTTGGCATCATTGTAGTTTGCAGGATTGTTTCATGTCCCCGTGCACTACACCCTTTTGTCCCACGGGTACGAGGAAGTGATATGAGATACAACAAAGATACAAGATTCATGATTTTCAATAAAAAAAAACTTGAATAGAAGATACATTTTAGAATTTTACAAGGAGCATTTACCGGAACCTCCTCTCTAAGATTGCAAAATTACAGATTGCACCCCTCTTATTATAGAATTTACAAAAACTTCCCCTCAATGTTGCAAAACATAACATTTACCTCCCCCGACATTCACATTTCATAACATTCATGCCCAAAAATACCCCCTTCGGAATACATTTTCAGAGAAGTATTTAGTGCATAAATTTTATGAAATATGAACTTCAGGAGAGGTAAATGTTAATGTATATAACATACATGAGAGATTTTTGAAATTTCAATAATAAGAGGGGTGCAATCTATAATTATGCTATCATCCAGAGGGAAGTTTTGGTAATTATTTGATTTTATATTATATAAATAAAAATTGATATGAATTTAAGTGACATTCACATAATCTTCATTGTTTGTATAATTATTATATTTCACATAACATATATTAAAGGAAGACTGTATATCTATCACCAAATAGTATCATATCATATAGAGTAGTGAATAAAAGTGAGTAAAACTTGACTCCAACCAGTTATCATCCAACACTATCCAAGAGTATTGAAGCATCGAAAACTTTTTTAGTTTACAACTAAAATAAAAAGTTTCTAAGATTTTCAAAGACGGTTTCCGAGAGATTCTCGACTCCAAAATGTCATGCTTTGAATAAAAACAAATCTTGAAACAACATGACATAATAATAAGCAGTCTGTTGATAAAATAAATAAATTTAAGATCTGGGCTTCTCCTTCTTCTCCTTGAAAAGAGCTAGAAGAGAGACCCCAGAAACCTTCACAACTTTGAACCTAACTCCAGGAATATCTCCCACTGCATGCACTTTCCGTCCAAATCCAGCAATTAGCACCTCGTCCTGCGCACACACAGATGATTTAGGGTTTATAATTAGTTTTTTTTAATTATTTGAAATAACATCAACCCTAGACGAAAAATATATTGAAACTTACATTTTCCTCGATGTAGTTCAAGCAGCCGTCATTGGGAACAAATGCTGCAATCTTTTTCCCGTTCTTGATCAACTGAACCCTAGCACATTTTCTGATGGCGGAATTAGGCTGCTTAGCCTCAATTCCGCTGCAGAAGATTTACGCAAACTGGTGTTAGTTATTTGTATTAAGCAAGGACCGTAATTAAAGAACGGATCTTTTACGGCATACCCCTTATAGAACCAATCATATGTAATAGCATATCCTCCAATTCTTTACAATTACTAATATACTATCATATATATTTAACTCTCACATGAATATAACACCCTAACATTATTGGAATATGTTTTTTCAGAATCATAAACCAACTCTTGTGATATATTAGGAGTTAAAAAATTGAGTGGTGTACAACAATTATAAGGCTCCCTTTGGCACAACTTTTTTTTTGCTCCGGTGAGTTTGGCCACCATCATAGAATGCATGTTTGGCAAGAGAAGAAAACTAGTTTTGAACATAAAAGTGGATGAACTTCCTTAGGTGAGGTCGGGCGTTCATAACCACCGCGTACAAGACCACCACCACAGTGCCAAACAAAGCCTAATGCTGCGTTTGGCGTGGCTTATCGTTGGCTTATTTGCTCTGGTGAGGTTGGACAAAAATGTCATTATCATACCAAAATCTTATGCCCCAAACTAGTTTACTTTTTTGATAGCGGTAGTAACATTTGTCATACCAAACATACATTCAATGACAATGACGATTTTGTCCAACCTCACCGCAGCAAATAAGTTACGATAAGCCGCGCCAAACGCATACTAAATGATTACTATAATGCAGAGATTAAAACTCATTGTAGATATTAGCTTACATCTTCTCTAACACAATGCCCTTGGCATGAGAAGAGCCGGCAAATGGCTTTTTCCATTCATTTCCAAGGTGACTTTTTTTTATAGGATTTGTCAGCCCATCTCTGGTTTCTTCTATGGGTCTTCAGTTTACGACCAGCTCCCATTCCATGAGTTTTCCTGTTATTCAAAAACAAATATTTACAAAGGCATTAAGTAAAACATGCGACCATTTACATCACTCTAATCCCAACTCTAAGATCAGCATTCGGAATATTATTTATTTGCATTTCAATTCATTTTCTATTCATATTTATTTAGTTTAACTGAGGAATTCAACTTCTTAAATCATGTCGATGAATTAATATATATTCTCAACTGCATTATATTTGATAAACACAACAAAGATTCCTAACATAATCATTCTTAAAGAGGATCAGTGGGAAAACATTTTTTCAAAAAGAAAAGAAAAAAAAAAAAATCAACCATTCAATTTGTGTAGTTAATATTTGGCTAAGAAACATCCACAAAGACCAGTTGATGTGTGCCCATAATTTTTTTATCTTTTAAATATTCTAACACGTTTCAATTGTATCCCAGCAAGTTATTTGAACCCTATGATGTCCTGCATCTCCGTCTCAATAATCTTTCGAGCACGAAAATGTTCTCACCATCTGAATTGCAAATGCAAAATAAAAAGGGAGAAAACATATGCACTTGAAAATACTTACTTTGTATGCATCGTGTATCTTGTCCATTGTGATACAACGACAACAAGGACTTCCAGATACATGGATCAACAATGTTTTATAGCTTATGATTATGTTAGGTGCTGATAGTCAATGATGAATCAGCACAGGACCGTCAATAAGCATATATAACAGAAGTGTGTCAAAAATACATCTTTGAGGCCTAAGTTATCATTTCATATAACAAATAACTTTAAATAAGTAGAATGACAACATCTTTAAATAATTTCAAGAAAAAAGAATATGTATTAAGTGTCGAAATTTATTTATTATTATTATTATTATTATTATTTTTTTGTGTGTGGGGTGTGTGTGTGTGTGTGGGGGGGGGGGGGGGGGGGGGGGGGGTCTAATCATGTCATATAATGTAAAGAGTTTTTAGCTCTGGAAGTAGTTTTGAATTCATTTTGGGGGAGAGGGTGGTCTAATAATGTGTAGATACTAAAATAGTAACAAAAATGAACTCTAAACAGTTTAAAAGCTGCTAGAATCAACTTTAGAAGAAAAACACTAAAAAAGTTTAAAAAGAAAAAAAAATGTACAGTACTCAGACAACCATATGTTACATAGTCAAGTTATAATAATTTTTGAAAAACTTTAAAATCTTTTTGTGATTAAGCACATCATCACCACCTAGGCTTCGTTTGGGGGGGGACTTATTTTCACCGGTCAAGCGGTTACGACCGCATGAACCGGACCTTAATTAAGGTCCGGTTCATGCGGTCGTAACCGCTTGACCGGTGAAAATAAGTCCCCCCAAAGAGAGCCGTAGTCTTATTCATGTATGGTGTTAGATATTATGAATCCTCAATTTCATTTGAACAAATCTAATCCATGTGACCTTGAATCTACTACCCCTTTTCCCACCAAATCACTAACTCCATCTCCATTTATAAATCAAATTGGTACATTTTTTAACCTTCAAATAACCCAACCAGCTAAGTGGATATTCTAATTTCTTAATTCAATAGATGTAATTTCTAATATTTCTCAAATATCGTCATTTATTAATCAAGCTTTTCAAATATTGCCACACTTAATTCTTACTATTATCAATTTTGCAAGACTAAATTTAGATAACAACGATTTTTCTACTGCCCAACAGTCAATTCCATAAAACTTCAACCTAATATAAGTTTTATAAAATGCATCATCTATAATATATCCGTAATGTTGCATATGTTGTGATAGGAGCCGAAATGGCTTGCAATAGAATGTAACCCTGAAGCAATTGAGAGGTATGCATGTGTCAAGCTCTTGAGAGCTAATTCCCCCTAAGAGTCCTATCCAAGAGAGATTCTAATCTAGAATTCCAACTTCACACCCCTCTTTGTATAGAAAGGTAGACTACTAATAATTAGATAAATGTTAGTGGCCGTGGGTGGTCATCAACATGGAGTGTAAATGTATCATGTGTAATGTCTAGTTCATGACGATTTGAATTTGAAATGTCGGATAACGGATTGAAAAAATTTATCATGGGCATTTTAAAATATAGGATTTCATTTTCTAAATATATAATCTATACACATATACATTATAATTATATACATATTCATGATGCATATCGCAGTGACATCATTAGAGATCAAAGACTACAAATTAAGGGTGAGATGAGAATTTAATACAACTTTAACAACTCATGTAGTATTTAATACAACTTTAACAACTCATGTAGTATTATACACTTAATATAGATCTTAAGCTCCTCCACCTAAAATCATTTGATTTTAGTTTGAATGCATATATTCCGGTATAAATTAAACATGAATAAAGTTCAAGAAATTTAACATATTTTTCTTTGAATGTGAATAAATTTGGTGTTAAAGTGAAAATTAGGTTCAACCAATCTAGGCTTCGTTTGGGTGGACTTATTTTCACCGGTCAAGCGGTTACGATCGCATGAACCGGACCTTAATTTAGGTCCGGTTCATGCGGTCGTAACCGCTTGACCGGTGAAAATAAGAAGCGGTGAAAATAAGTCCCCCCAAACGGAGCCCTAATATACCTTTGTAGTAGTAGTCAACACCAATGATGATTTTTAGGATGTTTTTTCTTAGTTTTTTTATTAGCATATTAAATTTTTGTAGTAATCAAAATGAAAGTGGGTTCACAATGACTAAGATTTAGGACATGATGAACACGGAGGGCAGTGGTCAAAGCGTATTCAATTATATGTCAAACTCATAATAATTTTGTTTAAATTTGTTCAATTATCTAAATAAACAAATATAAACATTTACTGTATTCACGTGGATTGCATTATGGTGGTATTTGTGTATTTTTTGTTACTTTTATTTCATGTTTTCCCAATGTCCTCACCCATATATAGTGGGTTGTACTCTCTATTTTGATTATTGAATAACATTAAGAATTTCCTCATGGTATCAAAGCCCTAGGGCGACCCGTCTCCGGTCCGCTCGACTCATCCCCGCGCCGCATTCGCGAGCGACTCTTCTACCGCGCCGCTTCCGCTCGTCCATCGACGTCTCCGCTCCGCTCGTCCAGCGCTCGTCCCGCAGCCGCAGATCTCAGCGTTCATCCTCCATCCAATCTAAGCTGCAGCCCTCTAACGCGCAGTTTCCGCTAGCCTGGGTCCACTCCTCCTTCCAGCCACCACAGAGGAGGGCCTTCTCCTTCCAGCCATCGCAGAGGGGGGGTTTCTCTCCGGTTTGTTGTCGCTCCTTACTTGGCACCAGATATGTGACCTAGTTTGAAGGCATTTTCGATGTTAGTCTCTATTGGAAGATCCTTCATGGACTTGGTTTGTCTCCATCTTCTATGAGCAAACCCTAGTTGCTTTCTCGATGGTGTGGTGTTCCTCCCCTTGACTCCTTGATTTCTATTCTTGGATTATCATGTCGGGGAATGATGAATCTCCCATGATTTCTTCTGGCGTCGGAGTGTCCTCTGCTACCTTGGTGTCTGGTGGATTTATTCGGTCAAGTCATGACCATAATACTCCTCATATCACGCATATACGTTTGGATGGCTAAAAATTTCCCTCGTGGTCTCGGGTTGTCACTTTTGACTTGAAGAGTAGACGTCTTTTTGGTTATGTTCTAGGTACTACGAAAGAACCTACCCAGGATTCCCAGGATTTTCCAGGGATATGTGCTTCCTTCTTCATGGTTTTCCTACACCACGAGGTGGTTCTACACCAAGAGGAGGTCGTAGTTTTGGTGGCTCTCAAGGCCGCTCTACCTTATATATTATGAATTGAGTGAAAACTATATACCTTATATATTATGAATTAGAAGTAGGAAAGCAGAAGCAGAGTAGAGAACAGAGCGCTTATGGAAGTACGCAACCATCAGACACTAGCAAGTCCAGAACATGTGCGATGGGATGCAGAGGGCGCTCAAAGGAGAGGGCATCGGTGGTCATGGTGGAATTAGAAAGTTTGCATGTAACAATCAACAATGTAGAGATTGTCACCGCAAGTGATCAGTTTCTTCTACTCGAGCCATGGACATCATATTCACATCGCTGAAGGATGCTTACACCACCGCCATGGGTGCTTGCCCCCGCGCATAGCTACCCTGACGAGATGGATGTCACCCCTCTACTTTGCTTCCTACTACAATAGTGACAGTAGTTTATTACTTAGTTTATGCATCTCAATTTGTTCATGGCTCGAGCAGAAGAAATTGACTATTACGTAGTTGGAAGGAAACCGTTAAAGGGACCAATTTCATAAAGCAAATAAAATTTAGAAATCAATTTAACTTGAAAAAAAATAGGAACCTGTTGTTGAATTTTTTTGTGTGCTACCAATCAAGGATACCAAAACAGAACAAAGACAGCAGTAATATATACTTCACAATAAGATTACAACTGAACACGGCTGAATACAAGTTGCATCCAACTTGAATCACAACAGCCAATAGTAGTAAAGAACTTGGTCACGGACAAGGTCCGCTTCTCCTCCCGAGCACACCTCGCTGGTGATACTCGCTCCTTGCTGTCGTCGGTGATTGTCGCTGTCGCCGGGCGATATCCACTGTCGCCTGGGCGATATCTCTGATACTCGCAAGCTCGCTGCTCGCACTCCAGGGATACTCGCACTCCAGGGATACTCGCAAGCTCGCTGCTCGCACTCCTCCTCCACTTCTCGCTGTCGCCGGGCGATACTCGCTGTCGCCTGGGCGATATCTCCAATAGTCGCTACTCGCTCAAGGGAGCTCGCCGAACTCACTCCAAGTCCGATGCTCGCCAGGTAGCACTCTGGTATCTCTAACTCGCTCCGAGTTGAGGATACTCGCCACTTCTGATGGCTATACTCATCACTCTTAGAGTATATACTCGTCACTGTCAGAAGATGTCTCTTTGGGGGGGGGTACCCCTCTATTTATAGGCAAGCTCAAGGGGGGCGAGTATGGGATACTCGCTAGCGAGTATGGCGATACTCGCACGTTGTCGCCTGGGCGACAGCCACTGTCGCCGGGCGACAGCTCACTTCAATCCTAACACTCCCCCTTGAAGTGAACTCCGGGAACAACTCCAAGCAAAGTGCGAAGCCTCCGGAACGGCCCCGCAGATAGGGGCTTCGTGAATATGTCCGCAAGGTTGTCTTCGCTCCGCACATGCTCCACAATGAGCAAGCCACCCAGCACCTTCTCTCTGATGAAGTGTGATACGCCTTTAGTGTATATACGCAAGTATACGTGCCGGCTCAAGTAATATAATAGTGAGTTAAGATCGTTCCCTCGGAGAAGTGAACATTCTAACGCTTATGAATATTAGTTTACTCTTTTCCTTAAATCCAAGTTAAATAATTCGATTGGTTGGACGAAACTAATTTGCAGAATATTTAAAACTAATTTTTAAAATGCTAAAAGTACTTAAGTTAATTTTTATCAACTTTTAGAGAAAGGAATCTTGTATATCGCTTTCCTAGATCTGTTGTGATATTTGCTAAATATACCGATGCATTATATTTGTTTTACTATCTTGCTCGATTAAAAATTAGGAATCATAATCTCTCGATCTATGAATTCCCATAACCTAGATTTCGCTAGTTATCTCTAACTTAGAAAAATGCAAGGTAAATTAAATCGCTCAAATCGCTCTTGCTAATAATTAAGATGATAGAATCTCTTCCTCTCTCTTTTATTATATCAAAATTATGATGCACACACACCGCTCCTCTCTCGAATCTCGCGGCGTAGTATAAAAGTAAAGATTTAAATTAGATATTCATGCGACTCATCTCTCGAATCTCGCCGCATAACATTAAGTATTTATCTTAAATCAATCGTGATTCCTCTCTCGAATCTCACCACGAATTGTTGAAGATAAACATGATTCAAATCTCTCGCAATAAATCATAACATTGATAAAGATAGCAAACTAATAAATCATACAGAAAAATTATAAATTAAACACCACAACAAAAACTAGTACTCACGACATACAAGATACGAAGAATTAGTTCATGATCCTTGAAATAACAAACAAAATTGAAAAGATCTTACAAGACATTGTTCGGAATTTAAATATTAGTGCAGGAATTTGTCCTCTTCGTTCCAGATCCGCTCAA
Organism: Dactylorhiza incarnata; assembly: GCA_033032865.1. Taxonomy (NCBI): domain Eukaryota; kingdom Viridiplantae; phylum Streptophyta; class Magnoliopsida; order Asparagales; family Orchidaceae; genus Dactylorhiza; species Dactylorhiza incarnata. The sequence continues at coordinate 5,293,171 of JAWHQI010000181.1, read as the reverse complement.
AACTGCTTTCTATTTCTTCTTCTCCAAAAAAACTCTTCTTTTCTTTTTTTATTTTCTCTCTCTAAAAGTCACGCCATCTCTCTCCAAAAGTAATCCCCTCTCTCTCCTCTCTTTTTCGAAACTGCCAAAGCCTCTTTAATATCTGCACGCTACAGTCCATTTTCTAAAAAGATGCGTCATTTCACCAAGGAACCGCAGGCCCCACTTTGAGTAATTCGAAATTATGTACTTTTGGTTCAGCAAATTCAATTTAAACCGCAATGTTACGACCCGGTTATGACCAAACTGCTCCATTCTTTCCAGCAATATAATTCCAGCTTAAATTTGTCCGTTCTTTCATGGATTTTTCGCACTCCTGCACAAATATGCTGTTCGTTTGCCGATAAACTGTCCACAATTACAGATATGAAATATATTAGTGAATTCATCGTTATATTTCGTATATTTTCTCAATATTTACTAAAATAAGGGAGTTAATAACTTCTTTTCGAGAAGTTATCAAAGTGACGCTCGATCTCAATGTGCTTGGTCCTCGCATGACACACTGGATTGGTTACCAGTTTCAATGCACTCTCATTGTCCCCGCGAAGCACAGTAGGTCCGCTGACCTCCTCATCCACATCCTCCACTAGTCTCCTCAGCCAGACACACTCCTGAGCTGCTAAGGACGACGCCTTGTACTCGGCCTCTGTGGTAGAAAGGGAAATAGAGTCCTGCTTCTTACTACACCACGAGATAGCAGCAGCTCCACACAAGAACACGTAACCTGATGTCGACTTGCGATCATCAGCGTCACCTCTGTAGTCTGCATCTGTGTACCCGTGCAGCTTGAAGTCAGACTTCTCCTCATAGGACAACCCCATCTCAAGGGTGCCCTTCACGTACTTCAGAATCCCCTTGGCTGCCTCCAGATGAGGCTTCCGCGGCTCCTGCATATACCGACTGACTCGGCCGACAGCAAAGGCGATGTCCGGCCTCGTGATAGTCAGGTAGATTAGACTCCCCACCAGTGCCCGAAAGATCTTCGGATCAGGAAGAATCCTCCCTTCTTCCTTCCGAAGCTTCAGCCCAGCCTCCAGAGGAACGGAACTGCTCTTCCCCTCTTTCATGCCGAATCTTTCGACGATCCTCTCGGCATACGCCCTCTGGGAAACATCCAGCCCGCCTCTTCTCTTCTCCACTTGGAGGCCAAGGAAATGGTGCAGTTCACCAAGATCCTTCATCTCGAATCGAATGGAGAGCTGCTGTCTCAGCGCCGCGACCTCCTCAGGATTGTTCCCTGTCACGATCATGTCGTCGACGTACAGCAACACCAGCACGTGAAGATCTCCACTCTTCTTCACGAACATGCTGGAATCTGAGTCTGAGGCATCGTAGCCGCAGAACTGCAGATACTCCGCGATCTTCCCATACCAGGCTCTCGGCGCCTGTTTCAGACCATAGAGGGCCTTCTTCAGCTTGCAGACGTGACGCGACTGAGACTTAGACACGTATCCAGGTGGTTGCACCATGAATATGTCCTTGTCGATCTCCCCATATAGGAATGCGTTCTTCACGTCCAGCTGCCATAGCTTCCACCCTCGGCACGCCGCCAGAGCGATGACCGTCCTCACCGACGTCATCTTCGCCACGGGACTGAAGGTCTCCTCGTAGTCCTCTCCATAGGTCTGTGAGAAGCCTCGAGCGACAAGCCTCGCCTTGTACCGCTCCACTTCTCCATCAGCCCTCTTCTTCACCTTGTACACCCACTTGCAGGTGACAGGTTTGATGCCCTCCACCATGGGAACCAGGTCCCATGTCTCGTTCTTCTTTAGGGACTCCATCTCCTCCTCCATGGCCTCGTCCCACTCCTTGATGCCAACAACATCCTCAAAGCGGGCAGGTTCCCTCTCGTCGAGTGGTCCTGCGAAGAAGCAAGAAACCAAACTCACGAAGTTCCCCTCCTTATAGCGAGCAGGCGGGACGATGGTCCGCTTCGACCTCCTCAAGGCTTGGCCACTATCTACCGCTCTGGTAGACTCCTCTTCTCCAGCTCCTCGCTGTCCTCCTCTAGGAGCAATGCTCTCCCTGCTTCTAGAGATCGAAGCTCCCCCTGAGCCAGAAGCTCCTCCTGAGCTAGATGGCGATGGGGCACTTGGAGAAACCTCCAACTCCACAGTAGGGTCCTCAGTGACCCACTCTTCTTCTCTCCTGCTCGATTCTCCACTCTCCGGCAGCACCACGGAAGAGACTCCCTGATACGAGATCAGTTCGTCAAACACTACGTCGCGCGAGACGACGAACTTGTGGGTCTGCGGGTTCATGCACTTCCAGCCCTTCTTCCGCTCATCGTAGCCGATGAAGACACACTTCCTCGCCTTCGGCTCCAGCTTGGTTCTCTCGGCCTCTGGAACGTGCACGAAGCAGGTAGAACCAAACACCCTCATGTGACTCACATTCGGCTTCTCTCCAAACATGAGCTGGTGCGGAGACACCATCCTGTTGGGACTCAATGGTAGCCGGTTGATCACATGGGTGGCACACGCCATTCCCTCCGCCCATAAGGCCTTGGGAATGCTCTTGGCATGTAGCCAACTCCTGGTAGTCTCCACCAGATGGCGGATCTTCCTCTCTGCCACCCCATTCTGCTGAGGGGTGTGAGCGCAGGAAAGCTCCCGCCGAATGTCGAACCTTCTGCAGAAGGAAGCAAACTCATTGGAGGTGAACTCCCCTCCATTGTCGCTTCTCAGCTTCTTTACTCTGCGGTCCAGCCTCCCCTCCACAAGTTCCTTCCACTCTTGGAACTTCTTGAATACTTCTGACTTCTCTCTCAGAAAGTATACCCACGTATAGCGGGTGTAGTCATCCACCAGAACCAGCGCATACTTATTTCCTCCATAAGTAAGGGTGGCGCACGGCCCCATAACATCAGCATGTAGCACTCAAGAGGTGCCCTACACCTGGTCTCCGACTTGTCAAATGGAAGTCGATGTGACTTTCCAAACTGACAACCTTCGCACACATGGCCGTCGCCGCAGGAAGAGAGATGAGGTAGGCCACTCACTAGGCCCTTTGCTGCCATCATCTTCAGCTTGTCCATCCCCACATGACCCAGCCTCTCATGCCAGATCACAGCGCTGTCGTTCGTCTTCAGCTTGTCCACGTAGGCACTTGCAGACAGAACATACAAGTCCTTCACCCTTCTCCCGGTGAGCGTGACGTCAGCATCGACAGACGAAAGGTTCTTCAGGAACTTCACCTCCTTCGGTCCAAACAGCACGTGGTAACCAGCATCCATGACGTTAGCCACCGAGAAGAGGTTCTTCTTCATGCCAGGCACGTGATACACACTCTTCAGTGTCACTGGCTTCTCTTCAGTTCCAAGGGTGACCATCCCTTCTTGCTCCACCGGATGTATCGAATCATCCGCCGTGATGATGGCATCTGTCCCTCCATATGCCTTTATAGAGGCAAACTTGGACACATCTCCAGTGAGATGGTGCCCGCAACCGGAGTCCACTATCCAGTCGTGCTCGAAGCTGACCGAGGCTAAGGCATCGACTGACGTTGCCGTCATCTCAGCCAAGAAGCAGTTGTCTCTGCCTTCACCTCCCTGGTGACCTCGACCTCTTCCTCCTCCTCTTCTTCCACCTCTCTGATGGTCATCACCTCTCCGGTGGTCTTCATCTCTCTCAGCGACATGCCCGGCCTTCAGATTAGACCGACAGTCCTTTGCCATATGCCCGTACTTCTTACAGGCAAAGCAAAGGGATCTCCCCTTCTCATCGCGCGCAGGGAGGTGTAACATCCCGATTCGAGCTAGACCCCTTGTGCGCGTTTTTGAGTCGAGCGAGGTGACTCGAGCTCGGGGTGTACTGAGGGCCAGGCCTGCACCTGAGCCTGGGAAGTGCACTCGACGAATGCGGCGAGTACCAGTTCTATTCTTTGTCCCGATGTTTGCTATATCGGGATCCGAGCTGTCTGGAGAGCATAGCTTGAGCGATAAAACTCGAAGGAGGCGTACCGCCTCGAAGGAATTATAGTGCGTACGTTAGCTTAAATAACGCGGTCTGCGAATAGCATATTTATCCAAAAGGCGATATGCAGCAGACGGTCTCGGTATTCACCCCAGTCAGTTTTGTTAGACTCGTGAAGCCTATACGAGTTCAACAAAACTGTCCGCGCTCGATTCTGATGAGAATCGGCGAAATTATTAATATGGTCTGCGAATAGCGTTTTTATCCACGCTAGTGAAATCGAGCAAACAGCCTCAGAATTCATGTCTGTCAATTTTGTTAGACTCGTAATACTGACATGAGTCCAGCAGAGTCATCGGTTTAAAATTTCGACGTCGTTCGATGAGTTTTTAGTGCGACATAAAATTAGGTTCTAAACGCTCCGGATAGCATATTTTGAGCGAACGAACTCAGAATCGACATTAGATCGTTCCGGTGGGTGCGTATCGGCGAGACGGTCATAACGAGCCCGTCCGGGACAAATTACGCGTCCTCTACGACATTGTGCGAGCGTTTTAGTCAATAATAATATCTTTACTATTATTATTATTATTATTATTATCATAATATTAATATATAATATATATATATATGCATAAGATTAGGTTAGGGAAAAAACTTACCCGATCTCCTCCCAGCAGCCCGCCGCACAGCTCTCCCCTCCAGCCCGATCTCCCCCGATCCCTCTTCCTCTCCTCCGGCGCCGCTCCTCACGGCGAGCTTCTTCGGCGCATCCTCCTCCGGTGAGCTCTCCAAACCGCCGCACGGAAACCCCCTCTCCTCCGATCTCTCTCCGGCAAGCTCATGCTCCAACGCGACTCCACACGGACCCCTTTATTCAGCCTTGGCCAACTGCCGCCATGCCTCGGAGGAGACCGCCGCGATCGTCGTCTGGAAATCAGGTGACTTCCTCCCCTCTCCCTTGGTGCTAGATCTTTAGATCTAAATATTAGGAGAGACATTGAACTCAAAAGAGTTTGATCCAGTGAGTTCATGAAGTTTCGTAGGAAGAGACCACGCTAGAACTTTCGTTCTAGGGCGCCGTTCGCCATGATATTATCTTCAATCAACTCCACTCTTCAATACGAAGATTTAGAGCTTGATTTCGTGAAGACTGGTGGTCTGTTGAGGGTGTATTGGAGTAGAGAAGGTGAAATATTATTTGTATGTGCTGGAGGGAGAAGATGACAGATGCTGTTCGTCTGTCTTGAGTTTTGACCAAATATTATAATTTGGGGTGACGCGTCTAGATTGGAGGAGTGTAGCTCCCGAAAACTCAGTTTTAGTGACGACATTGGGAAGGTTTATTATCTTATTATTGTGGTATGTTATACACCGTTTGAATTGCAAGCATGAATAGGATTGGTAATTATGCACTGGTTGATGTCGAGATCTTCCTAAACTATATATAAAGCGATTACTTGTACGGTTGTTAAAGGATGAAGCAACGAGTAATCCTGCGGGAGTGTATAGAAGGATCACCACACTGTAAGCACACCACTGCACGAGAGTTGTGTCAACTCGGGATGGGTAGCATCGGCTAAGCGTGCAAAATGGGAAAGGTGATAAGACTCCGCTTGGGGGTCCTTGGGTGCTTATGAGCACGGGTGTGCGCGGGTTGAGTGGCTTACACATGGTGACGTAGGGCTTGGTGTGGATTATAAGGTATGGTTATATCTTGTGGTGAAACGTTAAGGACCCGGTTGTTGGGGGCCCTGATTGTTAGTTAGCATCGGTTGATTGGTATGATGTGAAAAAGAGAAGACTCCTTCGGCGAGTCCTTGGGTGCTTGATAGCACGGGTTATGCATGGAAATTACATGTATGTGCGTGGTTTACACTTGGAGGTGTGACGGCACTGGTTGGAGGATTACTTTTGGTTGGGGGACCACTTGTGGCGGGTCTACGGGCTTGCTAGTCGTGACACCGACAGAAGCCGGCAGTTAGACTCTAGACCGGTTGGGTTGGACTCTTGGTGCTCACCTACCCAAGTCCCCTTCTGTGTCCTTGGAGGCTCCGCTGTGTGTTCCTAGCGTCGAGCTGTACGCAGGGGCTCCGCTGTGTGTTCTTAGCGTTGAGGCGTACGTAGGCCTAGGTCTGGTAGTGTTCATACCCACCTAGTTGTGGAGGAGCCCGGTCCACAGTCTCCGTCTGGCCACGACGCGAGATGCCTGAGTGGTTAGCTACCCTCGAAAAGTGGGAACTACGAGTCTATGTCGACATAGCAAAATGCATGGGTGAGTTCATCATATCATAATCATTGCATTGCATTCATCATTCATAATCATAACATTGCATTGCATCGGGTCCATCATATAAATTAGTATGGACTCTTTTATATGATGGGTTCCGCATTGGAAACCTTAACTTATAAGTTTGTATGGGCATTCATATAAGTTAAGGTACGATTTGATGCTGCTTACTCTTGTTTACATACACTGCTTACCTTTGTACTGATACACTGCTAGTATAGATGTACTTTTACATATATGTTGATACCTTTTGCCGTTACTTGCCTTCTTGATGTACTGTTGATATGTTAACTGCTAGATTAAGAATCTCATCGTATCACCTGCTTGTTATATTACTGTTTATATTGCAGCTTTTCTTCCTTTCCTCCCGCCCGGTGCCTTGGAGTTGCCGGGGGAGCGGATGGGAAGCCACTTAGTCTTTATGACTAACGGTTGTTGCATCCCTCTTTTTAGGAGCACACTTAGTTGGCGTAGCATCGTTCAACACAGGAGGCCAGCCTGGGCAGGTGTGCAGGGTTGGTGACTATGGTACCTTGGATGTCGTCAGTGGCAGAGGTGAGCGAGTGGTTTGAGATGTAGCCCTCGGGGCATTTAGCTTGTTACTCTGATGTTTTGTAGAAGCTTGTGTAGCTTTTTGCCTTTATTTGTACTGTTCTGGACATTATTACTTATTGTGAACCTATGGCTTTAATGTTTTCTTTTATTGATGGGTTGGCGCTGTTCAGTTGGTTTGGCCGGAAGGATAGGCGTCTTGTGGGGGATGCTAGCTCGTGTGCTGGCGCTTCCGCAAGGCGGCTGTCCTGGGCATAAGACTCCCCTCGGCCGTGTTTTGTGTCCCGGGAGGGGGATCTTACAGGAGGAACTTCCCCCCATCTCCCTGAGAGGACGTTGAAGGTCCATCTCCAGAGTTCTTCTTTCTCTTGTCCCAAGGCTTCCTCTTGCCTGAGAACAACGCCTCACCATCTCCTCCTGAGATGGATACTCCCGCCATCTGCTTCGCCAAGCTCTCCTGTGATGACAACAGGTTCTCTAGCTCCGGCAGGGAGGGCTGAGTAGCCCATCCTTGCACGGAAGTAACGAAGGGGACATACTCCTTCCTCAAACCTCGGAGTATATGCCGCTTCAACTTCGCCTCTGAGATTGGCTCTTCAGGATCCAAGGCCGAGATCTCCCCACACAGGTTCTTCACCTTCAGGAAGAAGGTGGATATCGCCATCTCGCCTTGGGTGGCCATCGCCAACTCATTCTCCAAGAATTGTAGCCGAGCTACATTCTTCTTGTTGAATAGCCCATCAAGGGCACTCCAGATCTCTGAAGCTGACTTGCATCCCATGATGTGGTCGAACAAGTCAGGAGCAATAACTCTCTTCAGAGTAAACTCCGCCTTGGCGTTGGTCTTCCTCCACGCCCTCACAGCTGGACCATTGTCTCCAGCCTCTGTTGCCTTCACCTCCTCTTGCTCATCACCACCAACGACCTCCCATAGGTCCTCTCCAAGAAGGTAGCTCTCCATGCATGACTTCCACTTCTTGAAGTTGGTCTGGGTGAGCAACTCAATACCAAGTCCCCTAGCATACCCTCCTCCGCCGTCCATTTTGGATTCTCAACCTTGAACCTTGATAGCACGCGCTGCTTCAGCAACCTTGCTTTGATACCATGTTGAATTTTTTTGTGTGCTACCAATCAAGGATACCAAAACAGAACAAAGACAGCAGTAATATATACTTCACAATAAGATTACAACTGAACACGACTGAATACAAGTTGCATCCAACTTGAATCACAACAGCCAATAGTAGTAAAGAACTTGGTCACGGACAAGGTCCGCTTCTCCTCCCGAGCACACCTCGCTGGTGATACTCGTTCCTTGCTGTCGCCGGTGATTGTCGCTGTCGCCGGGCGATATCCACTGTCGCCTGGGCGATATCTCTGATACTCGCAAGCTCGCTGCTCGCACTCCAGGGATACTCGCACTCCAGGGATACTCGCAAGCTCGCTGCTCGCACTCCTCCTCCACTTCTCGCTGTCGCCGGGCGATACTCGCTGTCGCCTGGGCGATATCTCCAATAGTCGCTACTCGCTCAAGGGAGCTCGCCGAACTCACTCCAAGTCCGATGCTCGCCAGGTAGCACTCTGGTATCTCTAACTCGCTCCGAGTTGAGGATACTCGCCACTTCTGATGGCTATACTCGTCACTCTCAGAGTATATACTCGTCACTGTCAGAAGATGTCTCTTTAGGGGGGGGGTACCCCTCTATTTATAGGCAAGCTCAAGGGGGGCGAGTATGGGATACTCGCTAGCGAGTATGGCGATACTCGCACGTTGTCGCCTGGGCGACAGCCACTGTCGCCGAGCGACAGCTCACTTCAATCCTAACATCTGTTTCCTAAAGCAAGCAAACTTGACGGACTAATCTATGAGTTTTGCCAAATAACTATGAGATTCATGCATGATAATTGCATAATTAATGATCTATGAAGGCAATGTTATAATGAGAATCGCGCACAGATCTTCTACAAGACTCTAGCAAGAACTGCTTAATTATCGATGTTGGAACCAGAAAAACCGATTCCAAATGTTCGGACCAACGAGTAGTCTGAGGTTACTGGTCCTGCGATCAAACTCTACGAAACCAAAGGGCGAAAGCAAAAAAGGGAGAGGGAGATGTCTATAAACACACCTCAGGTGCTGCAGCGGGGAGGTCCCACCACGTACCTGAAAGTCAGGAAAAACTTCCCCTCCGCAACCGAAAGGCTGAGGGAAGCACGAGGAAGGCAGCAATGGGAGAATAGTAGACTGGAGGGGGGTCAAGATTTCAAGATGTCATTCTTGGTACCCCTTGGGTCTTATTTATAGACAAATCATGAGGGGTATGGATGCGAGCATACCCTACCCTTGTGATATACCTGCTACGCGACTTAAGGAGGATTTCGCCTACTTGGTGACTAAGAGGCAGTTACTCCCCTATAGTGAATTGCGATGGCTACTCGCCTATAGTGAATTGTGATGGCTACTCGCCTATAATGAATTATGATGGCTACTCGCCTATAGCGAATTGCGATGGCTACTCGCCGGCACAGGCGAGTTGCAAGGTATACTCGATCTTGATCTTTGAAGTGAATTTGACCTCTTCAGCTTGTGTGGCATGGATGGGCCCACCCTCGGCAAATTTCAAGTTGCACAATCGATATATTATAGTTTATTCAAAGACTGGTCTACATTACGAATGAGATAAATCAATTTCATTAAAACTATGATTTTTTTTCATCCTGTCGACTTAACTCCTTGTAGTTCTCTCTTTTCCTTTAGATTTTGCTACGTTTATAAGTTGATCTTTAGCCAATTCGTGTAAGTTATTTTCAAGTCCAATCTTTGATATTGGTTGCTAGGCTTAGACGTTGATTTATGGCCAACTCATTTAACTTCTCATACCAAATATATCCCGTCCTGATGTGCCATTCTACATGTTTTATGATGACTTCTGTAGTAGGTGGATCACTAAATAGTTTTTGCGAGCAATCAAAATTTGAATCCATGTTGAATTTTCTCTAAACATCCCTAAATGTCCAATAAAACATATAGCTTTGCACGCCTAAAGACTCAAGTTATTTGTCTACTAGGCTGGGAAGTAAATTGGGTAATTGATTTTTTCCATTCATTGACCTAATCACAATGGACTTAATCTCAAAATCAACCAGTCATTCTTAAGAGAATAATTTCGCTCTTGTACATTTGTAAACAAGAAGGAGAGCCTTGGCACACCGATAAAGGTGTCGCCATGTGACTTAGGTCGCGGGTTCGAGTCCTGGAAGCAGCCTCTTGAAAAAATGCAAGGTAAGGTTTGCCAACATTTCACCATTGTGGTTGGGACCCTTCCCCGAACCCTCACTGCGCGGGGATGCTTTGTGCATCGGGCTGCCCTTTTTTGTATATACATCATCAAGGGTAATATTTAGGGTGAGAACTAAGACTAATTTAATATTCTCATTGATGAGCCTTGAGCTTTAGGGACGCGCCTTGAATATTCTCAAAAATCTCACGCATGCATGCCTTTTATACTCTAGAAGCGCAAAAAAACATACGAAGGCGTGCATCTCTAAGCATGGTGAGCCTTGAGCTTTAAGGACGCGCCTTGAACAACATAGATTGAGTCCGAGAAATTAAAAAAACAATTTATCTTAGATAATCCCAGTCCATGCTTGTTTAAAAAATTTCCCAGCTTGTCTATGCGGCTATTCCAAATGAATAGTAAGTACTTGAAACAAATTATAATTTGCAGCTGCTGAATTTTTTTCCGTTCTCTATTTCCATTCATTAAAATCCGTACAATCAAAGTTTCGTAAATAAAATAGCAGACATTTCTTACAGAAATCATTTCATTTCGATTTTCTTAAGGCAAACAGCATAAGACTCTCATCTGAACATCTCAAAGTAAATAGCAGATGCAAATTTATAGACATATGATGTAAACTGACAAAGCAAGATATATAGATTGTTCACTTTGTTTGAAATTTCACCAGCAATGTCTTGCATTAAATTAAAACAGATCTTGGAATAAAAAGGATAAATAAAACAAATGTTAGAAACACCAAATATAATACAAGGAAGATGAATCCATGCATTAAGAACTAAGATCTGGGCATCTCCTTCCCCTTGAAAAGAACTGAAGGTAAACACCAAAAAACATAAAAATCGAACACAAATATAACTAATAAACCCAAGTCCTTACTAAAAATGAAAGGAGAGAAAATGGACCGAACAAAACCATGGTGAGCGAGGAAACGAAACACTCTTACCCCATTTTGAAGAAAGAAAGAAAGAAGACGACTCTCCGATGATCTGCTTTTGTTACTCGGAGAGGAGAAGACCACTGGCCGATGCCGCTCTTTCGCTGATCTGGCCCCGTTCTCGTTAGGGCATCAAGTATACGACGACGCTATATATACGCCGAAGCTCATTAGGGCATCAAAGAAGCAAAAGCATCATCCGAAGGCTTCGTTCGTGTATAACGCACCGTACCGGAGAATATCCGACCGTCCATTTTGTTGGTATTTTCACTCAGAATCTTTACCATAAAATTGCAAATCTTAAATAAAAATTATCTCTGGAGATCACAGAAACTTATCTCTGGGATTAATCGGTTGATCTTTGTGGCGGGGGTTCATATCCACGATATCCACCGTGACTTACTAACATTAATCAGATAATTACCATTGTTGAATTGGTTAGAATTCTATACATTTATTTATAACATGCAGTGTGTTATTAACATTAATATCGCAATGGGAAAACAATTTCAAAAAACAAAATTTCTCGATTCAGCAAATTTTTTATGTACTTTTTTTAACATTAATTTTGCACCGCTGTTTTACCAAACATCTAAAAAAATAATAATTTGAGCAGCATTGCAAACGGAGATCATCCAAACAGATTTCCATTTGAAACAGTTAGATTTCTACGTCTCCATTTGCAACTCTCCATTTACTACCACTCCTTTCACAACCGCGGCCGCTCTCCCAAACAGACCCTTAATATAGTTATAACTTATAACATAACTTTGAAGTGATTTTCTTGCCTCATGGTAGTTCGCGGGGATCGTTTCATGTCCACATGGCACAGCACCCCTTTGTTGCACGGGTACTGAAACTTGATATGGAATACTATACGTAAGATACAAGATTCGTGATTTTCATTTTTTTTAATTATTATATCTCACATAACATATACTATAAAAAGTAGTGAATGGAAGTGGGTAAAACTTAACTCAAACCACTTACCATCATTCATCCAACACGTCCTCTTTCATGTTTCTTTCTCCTATCAACATCATCACAATATACATTTTTTTGAGCATTTTCAAGCATACTCGGGCGTATTAGGAAGTATCTGAAACTTTTTTAATTTACAATTAAAATAAAAAGTTTCTAAAAGTTTCGGTGACGAATTTTCTAGAGTTTCTCGATTCCAAAATGTCATGCGTTAAATGAAAACAAATCTTGAAATAAAAGGACTAGGAAACCACAATGCGTTAGAAAACAAGCCTGGTAATAAAAAAAAATTTAAGACCTGGGACATTGAAAGTGCATTATAATGACTACCTAGTTGTTTTTTACTATCAAAGTTTTTATTTATGATCTTACTAATAATTATAAGTCTATTATGATAAGTTACATTGCAAAAGTATAAGCATCCATGTATAGAGGGGCCCCTTGCGGGGGCGACACCACTTCTGCTCTTATTCAGTGTATTGTGGTCGCATGCTTGAAAATATACGCAGTGCATTGCATTAAGATTGGATTGGAACTGTCACCATTGGTTTATTAGCGATTTTCAAATATCCGAAGATTGGATTGGCAACTGCGCCAGCAGTCTCAGAACGAAGAAGAGAAGCTGCCACAAAAAAAATTTCGGGGAGGCCGGCAACATTGCTGCCTTTAGTTAACAGAGCTTATAATATGGACAACATGAAACACATAATGTTTTAACTAAAAAACATGACACTTAAGAGTAATTATAATTCAAGCACATAGCTGAGCCATAAAATTATAATTCAACATTCAGTTTCAATTCAAAGGCCCCAATTTCATTCAAACAAAAAAAATCAAAAAATTAATCATACTTAATTTACCCTAACAATAAAGCAAAACAAATAAAAACTTAACCTTCATAAAAGTAAAAATTAACCCTTAAGTTCCATGTTGCAAAATACTCTGGTGGAAGTGTGTTTGCCACAGCAAAATAAAAAAAAAATTGTTATCAAACACCATACACATAAATAAAAAAAGCTAAGATCTAGGCTTCTCCTTCTTCTCCTTGAAAAGAGCTAGAAGAGAGACACCAGAAACCTTCACAACTTTGAACCTAACTCCAGGAATATCTCCCACAGCATGCCCTTTCCTTCCAAATCCAGCAATCAGCACTTCATCCTGCACACACACACAGATGATTTAGGGTTTATAATTAGTATTGTTTCAAATTATTTGAACTAACATCAACTCTAGATGAAAAATTATATTGAAACTTACGTTTTCCTCAATGTAGTTCAGACAACCATCGTTGGGAACAAAAGCTGCAATCTTTTTCCCATTCTTGATCAACTGAACCCTAGCACATTTTCGGATAGCCGAATTCGGCTGTTTGGCTTCTATGCCACTATAGAAGATTTTACATAAAGTGGTGTGTCAATTAATCTATATTATGCATGTACCTAACCTAAAGAAAGGTTTTTATGGTTCCCCTATAGAACTATTAATATTTAATAGCATATCCTCCAATTCTTTACAATTACTAATAATATACCATCACAAATATTTAACATGAATATAAAAATCTAAATTATTGGAATATTTTCTTTTGGAATCATAAACCAACTCTTGTGATATATATTAGAAGTTAAAAGAATTGAGTGGTGTAGGGTTTGGACAAATGGGCCACCATAATAGAATGCCTGTTTGACAAGACAATGGTTATAACCGCCACCAAGAAAAGAAAACTAATTTTGAACATAAAAGTGGATGAAGTTCCTTAGGTGAGGTCGGGCATTCATAATCACCGCGTACATGCCCGCCACCACAGTGACAAACAGGGCCTAAATGATTATCGTAATGCAGAGGTTAAAACTCATTGCAAATATTAGCTTACATCTTCTCCAACACAATACCCTTGGCATGAGAAGAGCCAGCAAATGGCTTTTTCCATTCATTTCCAAGGTGACTTTTTTTGTAGGATTTGTCAGCCCATCTCTGGTTCCTTCTATGGGTCTTCAGTTTACGACCGGCTCCCATTCCACGAGTTTTCCTGTTATTCAAAAACAAATATTTACAAAAGCATTAAGTAAAACATGGGACCATTTACATCACTCATATCCCAAGTCTCAGGTCAGCATTATGAATAATATTTATTTTCAATTCATTTTCTATTCATATTTATTTAGTTTAACTGAGGAATTCAACTTCTTAAATCATGTCGATGAACTAGTATACATAATACCATAAGTCCATCTCTTCCTCTTTATAATATATATTCTCAAATTATATTTAATAAACACAACAAGGATTCCTAACATAATCATTCTTAAAGAGGATCAATGGGCATGCTAAACATTCTTTTCAAAAAGAAGAATAAAATCAACAATTCAATTCGTGTAGTTAATATTTGGCTAAGAAACATCCACAAAGACCAGTTATTCGAACCCTATTACACTATGATGTCCAGCATCTCCAGCTCAATAATCTTTCGAGCACGAAAATGTTCTCACCATCTGAATTGCAAATGCAAAATAAAAAGGGAGAAAACATATGCACTTGAAAATACTTAATTTGTATGCATGTGTATCTTGTCCATTGTGATACAGCGACAACAAGGACTTCCAGATACATGGAGCAACAATGTTTTATAGCTTATGATTATGTTAGGTGCTGATAGTCAATGATGAATCAGCACAGGACCGTCAATAAGCATATATATTATAATTATATTCATATTCATGATGCATATGGCAGTAAGTGACATCATTTGAGATCAAATACTACACATTAAGGCTGCGTTTGGCGCGGTTTATCGCATGCTTATTTGCTCCGGTGAGGTTGGACAAAAATGTCATTGTCATACCAAAATCTTATGCCCCAAACTAGTTTATTTTTTTGGTAGCGGTAGTAATATTTGTCATACCAACCATACATTCAATGACAGTGACGTTTTTTTCCAACCTCACCGCAGCAAATAAGTCACGATAAGCCGCGCCAAACACAGTCTAAGGGTGAGATGAGAATTTAATACAACTTTAACAAACTCGTGTAGTATTGTACACTTACTATAGATCTTAAGCTCTTCCACCTAAAATCATTTGATTTAGTTTGAATGCATATATTCCAGTAGTAATAAAACAGAAATAAAGTTCAAGAAATTTAACATATTTTTTCTTTGAATGTGAATAAATTTGGTGTTATAGTGAAAAATTAGGTTCAACCAACCTAATATACCTTTGGAGTATAATAGTCAACACCAATGATGATTTTTAGGATGTTTTTTCTTCTTAGTTTTTTATTAGCATATTAAATTTTTGCAGTAATCAAATTGAAAGTGGATTCACAATGACTAAGATTTAGGACATAATGAACAAGGAGAGCAGTGGTCAAGCTTATTCAGTTATATGTCAAACCCTTAATAATTTTGTTTAAGTTTGTTCAATTATCCATAAACAAATATAAACATTTAGTGTATTCACGACTTCACGTGGATTACATTAATTCATTGTTTGACAATGGGTCAGGCAGAGATGTTGAATCACGTGGTTTAATTTCATTTTTGTGAGCTATGAACCTCCTAAATCTCATAAGTTCATTAAAAGGGTAAGATTTTCCCTCACACTTGTAAGTATGATCTAGACATCGCACCTTGATGCATCTGCAAGGTTGCCATCTTTATTTTCATCATATCAAGAAAACATGCAAATACTTGAATGTGTAAATAATATGTAGATGTGTGCTTCCGTAACTATTACAAGGAGATGCAAAATATTGCATATGCACGCATTAAGGAAGCTCAGACTCCGTTCTTAAGTACTATGTGGAATTGATGAAAAAGATCCAACATAAGATGATGTCCCTTAACACAATTGATTCAAAATCTCTCTGCAAGCTTGAGCACGGAACGCTAAACACAGAACATTAGGGTGTCGTAGCAAATATAGAGTATTTTATGGAAAGTTTAGACTGCTATACTTCTCTAATTATCTCTCTTACACTATTATGGTTGGTGCAGCGGCGCACACAAATAAAATATGAACAATTTTGTGATAGCAAATAGTTCTTCTGTTCTTATTCTTAATCCTTAGGGCATCGATCCCTCTTTTCAACCCTGAGAATTCCTTTCTGTTAAAAACTGATGAGATTGTTGAAAGAAAATTATAAATAATTAGGCAAAACTTATAGATTGGTCCCTCAAGTTTGCTTGCTTCAGGAAAAAAAGTCCCAAAAACTTTTTCAAATGAAATTGATCCCTAAATTTTCTTTGCTTTATGATTGGTCCCTTTAACGGCTTCCATGCAACTATGTAACAGTCAGTTTCTTCTGCTAGGACCATGTACAAATTAAGGTGGGCTGCGTCAAAATGAGGGAGAGAACTAACAAGAAGTTAAGAATAAAACTCAAATTAAATAATAAAGTACCATAACTATTGTAGTAGGAAGTGCAGTAGCATGTCCCAGCGCAGGCATCTACAGCATCGGGGCAGACATCCATGGCGGCGGTGCAGGAATCCTACCGCGGTGCGACAAAGCCAACGCAGAGCGCAGAGTGAATATAATGGCTTTTTCCAGGAACTGAATATTGTCCATGCCTTGAGTAAAAGAAACTGATCACCGGCGGCGGGCGTTTGAGAGAAAGAAATCAGGGAAGAAAAGATTTTTCTCGGAGCTGTATTAATTTATAGACCCTACAAACGGTTACTGGTTTTTTATTGGAAACTAAAATAAGCTGAGTGGAAATTATATACCTTATATATTATAAATTAGAAGCAGAAAAGCAGAAGCGGAGTAAAGAACAGAATGCTTATGCAAGTCCACAACCACCAGATCCACCACTAGCAATCCAGAACATGGGTGGTGGGATGCAGAGGAAGCTCAAAGGAGAGGGCGTCAGTGACCATGGTGGGATCGTAGAAATGGCATGTAACAGTTGGCAATGTAGGGATTGCCGCCACAGGTGATCAGTTTCATCTGCTCGAGCAATGGACAATATTCAATTCCTGGATGAAACCAACATATTCACTCGACAATCTGCATCGACTTTGCCGCATAGCGGAAGGATGCTTGCCCCCGCGCGGTAGATGCCTGCGCTGACAACATGGATGTCACCCCTCTACTTCGATTCCTACTACAATAGTTACGGTAATTTATTATTTAATTTATGCATTTTATTCTAAACTTTGTGTTAGTTCTCTAGCTCACTTTGACGACGTCGCATTTTAAATTGTGGATGACTTGAGCAGAAGAAACTGATTGTTACATAGTTGGACGGAAATCATTAAATGGACCAATTTCATAAAGCAAATAAAATTTAGGGACCAATTTCATGTGAAAAAAAATTAGGGACCTATTACCTAAAGCAAACAAACTTGAGAGACTAATCTATGAGTTTTGCCAAATAACTATGAGATTCATGCATGATAATTACATAATTAATGATCTATGATGGCAATATTATTAAGGCAATGATAATCATACCCCAAGTTTGACTATTTGTACCCATTTATTTTGAAAAAAGAGGCATTAATAAAGCCTTAAAGAAAACTAATTGTACCCCCCCCCCCCCCCCCCCTCCTCCCTCACCGAAACAGCGCCTTCCTCCCTCACGCACTCGAGGAAACGGCGAGCTTCCGCTGCCCGCCTGCTCCCATTCCGCCGCCTGCCTGCTCCCTTTTCCGGCCGGCCAGTTGCGATTTTCCTCCATTTTCCACCATTAGGACTCCCTCCTTGCCTTCCGGTGAGTTTTTTTTAATTTTTTCTACCCTAAAACCCTAGAATGCTCAAAGCTTCATGAAAGTGATTTTGTAGGTTTCGGATTCGTCAACTATAACTTGTTTCTCTCCGGTGGATCCTCATTGTGAGTATTTCTTTATCGTTCCTCTCAACTCTCTCATAATATTTGGTTTCCTAAATGTAGAAATTTATTTGTTAGGTTTTCATCTCTCCGAATCACATATTTGTGCTTGCTATTTTGGGATTGTTAGGTTTTCATCTCTACATGTACGGCCAAATATTGTGGGTGCGATCGATGTTATGGGAGATGGGCATTGCAGCTACAGAGTTATAAGTTTGTCATTAGACATGGGGGATAATTGGATGCAAGTTCGTCATGATTTAGCAAGTGAAATCCACAAACATCAACCGTTATATAATGAAATTTTTGGGGTGACGAAGACGTTGGAGTTGCTAAAGGCTATTGATTGTTGGGTGGTTCCAGCCCTACTTGACAAGTGGATGACCATGCCCAACATGGGATTATAATTGGTGGCATCATGCTATAATATTCAGTTGGTACACTTTTCCATTCAACAATCATTCACATTTTTGCCGCTACATTCAACTCCTACTGCTATTCGGAAAGTTGGTTACATGGGATATATAAATGGCAATCACTTCATCATGTTACGGATGAAAGATAATTGTACAATGCTGCCGTTATTTTCTGTTTGGACAAGATACCATGAGCCACAAGAAGCAGAATGGGATGGATCATATATCACGCGGCTTTTTTAACGACAATGTATGATTATTTACTACAAAAATTTACTTGTTAGTGTCTTCTCTAATCCAATAATATCAATTTTTTCTTTGTAGTGCAATTTTGAGAGATTTTTGGAGGTTTCTATTAGGAATATTTGGAGAATTTAAATCATTTGGATGAATTAAATCGTAAGGTACGCATCGGATAATATAAATAATTACGATTATTATTGAGTTGATGTTTACTAATTGTTATTTTCTTATTTAGGTTTTTTGGGAGACGACTGCAACAAACAACGACTATTTGATATTATTGATTATATCGATGTTAGAATGAGAAAATATATTTTAGTGTATTTGTGGAACTTCTTATTTTTTTGGGAAAGATGTTCATTATATATGCCTACTTTTATCTCTAAATTTTTTCAAAAAAATTCATTTTGGATACAAATAGCGTTGTGGTGTACAATTATAATTCTGCGGAGTACGAATAAAAGTGGGTTATAAATAGCCAAACTTGGGGTATGATTATCAACGCCCTATTATTATGAGAATCATTCAAATCTTCTACAAGATTCTAGCCATAATTGGTTCATTAACGGGTATATTACCCCGTTTAATCAAAGACTGTTCTACATAACCAACCCTTTCGAATGAAAAAATTCAAGCTTTCATTAAAACAATGAACTTAACTCCTTGTAGACTTGTAGTTCTCTCTTTTTTCTTTAGGTTTGATCCATTTATAAGTTGACCTTTAGCGAATTCATGTGAGTTGTTGCCAAGTCTAATCTTTGATGTTGGTTGCTAGGCTTAGAAGTTGATTTATGGCCAACTCATTTAACTTCTCATACCAAATATATCCTGTCAAGGCATGCCATTCTACATGTTTTATGATGCATTTTTGTAGTCGGTGGATCACTAAATAGTTTTTGTGAGCTATAAAAATTTGAGCCCATGTGAATTTTCTCAAAATATTCCTAAATGTCCAAGAATACATACAGCTTTGTTTTACACGCCTTAAGACTCAAATTATTTGTCTTTCTACTTGGATGGGAAGTAAATTGGGCGATTGATTTTTCCATTCATTGACCTAATCACAATGGACTTTTCTCAAGATCAACCACTCATTCTTTAGAGAATAATTTCACTCTTGTCTATTTGTTAACAAGGGTAATAGAGCCCCAAAATAGGTTGCTAGAAATCTAAGACTGTCATGTTAGGATCATTCTCGGGCTTCTTGCTTGCAAAAAGCCAAATTTATAACATTTTTAGTGGATGGAAGTTTCCTCTAATCATTAGACCTATAACTGCAGCATATAAAACTTCCATTTTTTGTATTTCTGCAACCATGGAGGAAGAAAGTGGGTGGATATGGGAGAGTAAGGGGAAACTGAGGCCTCAACGCAATTTAGGATCCAATGGCAAGTAGGTAAAGGTATGGGGCATGATGACCAAAGGGGTAGGAAAATAGTTTCATATGTTTATAGAGCGCAAAATTGTCAAACATGAGATAGTGATTCTCTGTAGGAGATTCAACAGATTGAGACGTAGATATCATTTAGGAAAACAAAAACGTCATAATAGTATTTGACAAATATTTAAAATAGATTCTGGAACGTGATAATGCACCATATAAGGTATATATTTACTTTGGCAACCCTTTTCTTATATAACAATGAATGTAATAAGGAGTTAACATCTTGCCAGAATTTAGAACTTTTGTGGCAGCTTTTCAAGCACGAACATAATTTTTGAGAGTCAGTGAGCTCGCAACCACTAACGCTTGACAGCATATAGATGATTGTAGAAGTCTTTTTTTAAATGACACTAGCAACTGGGTCGACAGGAATGCTATATACATTTTAACTATTGCATTCATAACAAACATGGCTCTTCCACATTAAGGCCTTAGTTATTAATGGCTCAAGACGAGGGCAAGGCGCATCAACATCGATTTTAAATAATCAGCATCAAATATCAATTCATCTTTTGATCAAAATCTTCATCTATTTTAGTATTTATTCATTCATTACTATCATTATATCTCTTTAAAAAATAAGTTCAATGTGGTCGCTTGGATCATATCTAAGTTTTGATTATGTTTCACAAACACTAAATCATGCACGAATTATTGAGTTCTTACATTATTTATTCTTTATTTTGGAAAAAAAAAAGTTCGCACCAAAATCTCACTCAGGCGCGCCTTTTATTCTCCAAAGGCGCAAAAAGGGCCACGAAGGCGGAAAACTCTAAGCATGGTGAGCCTTGATCATTAGGCGTGCCTCTAAAAATATAGATTGAGGACGATAAATTAAAAGAAACAATTGATCCTTAGATAATCCCAATACATGCTTGTTGAAGATTTTTCCCACTAGTCTATTCCAACTGAATAGCAAGTACTTGAAAAAAATATAATTTGTAGTGACGATAATTTTTTTCCGTTCTCTATTTTCATTCGTTATCACCCGTACAATCAAAGTAAATAAAAATAGCAGACATGTCTTAGGTTGCGTTCGTTTGAAGTGTTTTGGTAGGTAGATTTTTGTTTTAGGTTTCTGAAAACGAATAATTAGTGTTCGTTTGGCTATATTTTCGTGGGTTTTGATTTTGGGTCCAAAACGGACCGTTTTCAACCCTTCTAAAAACTGGCTCTCTCCAAAACCGACCCCAGGGGGTCAATTTTCGGTGCTTTGGAAACACGCAGCTTCCACCGCTCTCCCGAAAAATCCTCCCGACAACCTTCTTCCTCACTTCTTCCTTCCTCCAGCGAAGTGGCGGTTCTCACCGATTTTCCTCCAGGAAAATGAACGCAGCACCAGCAATTTCTCCAGTACCCCTTCCTTCGATGGTTTCCAGCGATTTTACAGTGCTTCTAGCGGTTTTCAGGGCTTTCTCCAGCAATTTTTCCCCGAGCCCTAAGTTCTCCAGCGATTTTCTCCACCTCTTCCTCCTGGTTTCCGCCTCTCCTTGAAGAGGTATACATAAACTCTAGAAATTTCAAATTGTTCCGTATTTAATAGGCCTTGAGAATGTATGTGGTTTCCATCTCTCCTTTAATAGGCATTGTGAATGTTCGTTTGGAAAGTATTTTTTATTTAGGTCTTGAATGAGTGTTGTTTATGAAGATATTGTTGCATGTGTGTGGTATTTTGTATGTGTGTTATATTTGTATGTGTTTGTGTAACTTTTATGTATGTGTAACTTTTATGTGTGTTTGTGTATATTTGTGTGTTGTTGATGAGGTTTGTGCGTTGATTATGGAAGTTTGTGTTATTTGGAATGTGTGTTGTATGTGTGTGTTGTTATTGTTTGTGTTGTATGTGTGTTATTTTGAACACAAATTATGTTTTGTTGTTTTGTTGTTGATTGTGTATGTTTATGTGTGTTATTTTGAAACGTGTGTTGTTTTGTATGTGTGTGGGGTATTTTTATGTGTGGTATTTTGAATGTGTGTTGTATTTGTTGTATGTGTGAGTGTTATTTTGAATGTGTTGGTTTTGTATGTGTATATGTGTGTTGTTTATGAGGTTTGAATGTTGTTTATATAGATGGATTCGGTTAATGAGTTACGTAGGAAGAGAAGATTGTTAAAAAGAAAGAGAGCGATCGTAGTCGCTTTAGCTGCAGCTGGCGTAGTATTGATGAAATGTAGTACACTCAGACATCCAAGCATTAGGTATCAATGTGATACTCTAAGGAGGACAATACTGATTAAATTATATAAAGGGTCTGACATAAACTGCTACAATCAACTTCGCATGAACAAAAGTGTTTTCCAAAGCTTGTGTATATTAGTGGATAGGATACTTGTACTTGAAACAAAAAAATGTAATAGTTAAAGCGTCGGTAGGTTTATTCTTACATATGACATCGTCACTTTTGATGGTTTGGTTGTTGTTTTGTTTTCAATCTAAGCTTTAATTTGATCTCAAAAATTTCTCAATCAAAGCTTAGAAAATTTATCTGTAATGTCGAGTGCTTTCTAAATTCCGCTAGTTAAAACTTTTGGTTTGGTCATGGTTCTTTCAGGTCCATCAAGTATAGCCCCAAGAGTACACACTCAAGTTCTGGTAGAGTAAGCTCTACGAAGCTTCCTACTGGTTATTTCTCTGTGAGTGCGGTAAGTACCTTCAACAGTTTAAACAATTTTACCATATTTTGTTTTCATTGTTAGGGGTGAGGATCTGTGTATTTAATCCATGTTAGGTGAATTAGGAGGAAAAGTTCAAGTTGAAAAACTAGCAAAATTCTTGGTTGGAAATGTAAACAGCTAGTTTCTATTTCCTAGGTCATGAGAAATGTTCAAGGATTTTGTTCCTATATATGTAATTTTGTTGATAAACTTGTGCCCTGTTTTTGTAATTATTTTGAGAAAATATATATTTCTTTAGAGCACTATCTATAGGTAGCTCTGGCCATGGGGAGATTTTTGTTTGGAATGTTGTTTAGCCAGACGTATTTTCATGAATGGATATACTGTGGAAAGTTTGCTAGGGAGAGGTAACAAAAGGTAATTAGAAGTTTGATTAGATACATTAGGCAAAGTTGAATTGTTAATTTAGTAAATAAATATTTTTTAGTTAGTCGCTTCGAAAATTCATGTGTTCTTAGGCTTTAAATGTCAATTCTTGCATTTGAAAATCATTCTGCAAAAGAACATAAGTACAGACCTGAAAACCATTTTACAAACTGAAATAAGTTTTATGATTTTTGTCGTTTTGGACCAAAATGAAAACTTTCCAATGAAAAGTGAGCAAACCAACGCAGCCTTACGAAAATAATTTAGATTTTCTTAAGCTAAACAGCATAAGACTCATCTGAACATCTCAACGTAAATAGAAGATACAAATTTATAGACATATGATGTAAATTGACAAAGCAAGATATATCGATTATTCACTGTGTGTGAAATTTCACCAGAAATGTCTTGCATTAAATTAAAACAGATCTTGGAATAAAAAGGACAAATAAAACACATGTTAGAAACACCATATTTAATACAAGGAAGACGAATCCAGACAACAAGAACTAAGATCTGGGCATCTCCTTCCCCTTGAAAAGAACCGAAGGCAAACACCAAAAATCATACAAATCGCACAGAAATATAAGTACTTCTGATCTACCAAAAACAAACAGTGATAAAATAACTAATAAGCCCAACTCTTTAATAAAAACGAAAGAAGGAGAGACACTAGACCGAACAAAACCATGGTGAACGAGGGAACGAAACACTCTTACCCCATATTGAAGAACGAAAGAAGACGACTCTCCGATGATCTGCTTCTGTTACACGGAGCGGAGAAGACTACTATCTGATGTCGTCGCAGATGAGTCGATGCTCAGGCGTCGTTCTCGTTAGGGCTTCGGATGTAATAGGATGTCAAGCAATATATACGCCGAAGCAATATATACGCCGAAGCAATATATACGCCGAAGCAATATATACGCCGAAGCAATATATACGCCGTTCTCGTTAGGGCTTCGGGCGTAACGCACCGCATTGGAGAATATCTGACCATCCATTTCTCCTGATTCATCGCAAATTCGGTAATATTTGGAATTCAAAAATTCTCCTTATTTTTGCACAAAAAATGTTTCGTTCGCTTGAAAATGTGCACCGGTGTGAAAAATGTGCATTGTGGGCGGAAAATGCGATCTCGAGTGAAAATGCACCAGGGCAAAAAGCACTCTGCCAGGCAAAAAAAAACATGCCCACGCAAAATGCTCGCCCGCTCGAAAAAAGCGCGCACGGGCAAAAATGCTCGATTATGCGAAAAATCGATGGAGAGAGGTAAGAATTGGCGATTTTATTTTTTAGGTTAAAGCCAAAGTCATGAGTTTTAGCCTCGAAGCCAATATCTGCTTCACTTTCATCGTGCCGAGCTCAAGAATTGAATTAATAATCTTCAATGCTAATTCGAGAAAATCAATTCTCGCGCACCGAAAAGACTCATAAAATCAAATAATATTTGTTATGAACTATTAGGTAGGTATTTTATGAAAGTCCAGCTATTTTATTTTGAAAAATGCCATGCATGATTTTGAGTATTTTCAAAGATCGATTTTTTTTTAGTAAAATCATATGGTATTAATCATTATGCTCTAAGTGGAGAATGTCAGTATAACAGAGGATAGAGCATAGCGGGTATCAAAAGAAGTACAGGCAAGGGCATTGTTGAAGGCAGGAAATTCCCGACTCCAAATGTCCGGATCTGAGTGTAGCTGAAGGTTACTAATCTCGCGGTTGAACGCCACAATTCTAATGGCTAGAACAAGAGAGAGAGAGAGAGAGAGAGAGAGAGAGAGAGAGAGAGAGAGAGAGAGAGAGAGAGAGAGAGAGAGAAAGTCTACAAGCACACCCCATGCGCTTCAGCGGGGAGGTCCCGCCACGTACCCGGAAGTCTAGAAGAACTTCCTATCCAATACCAAAGGCTGGGATAGGTACGAGGAAGGCACGGACTAGGCGAGTATCTCGCTTGGGGCGGTTCTACCTCTTCCAAAAGTGTCATTCCTGGTACCCCTGGGGGTCTATTTATAGACAAATCCTGGGGGTAGTTACCTGACCATGCTCGCGATTTGCAATGGTACTCGCCCATACTCGTCGATGCTCGGTGATGGTCGGCCATGCTCGTCCATGCTCAGTCATGTTTGTCCTTGCTCTCCCATGCTCGCCCATGCTCGCCCGTGCTCGCTCATGTTCGCTCATGCTCGCCTCCTTGAGGATGTTCAGTACTCTACTGGCGAGGTCTGTGAATAGCAATCTCCTTAGGCATTTCTGATCTCGACGAATTACGAGTTATACAGGCATGAGTCATCAGTTCGCATTTCTACGAACAAAACGAAATGCATGACTTGCAATGCGTGGCAACAAATGCAAGATATCCAAGATGAAGGCATAATCCACCGAGAGAGGCTCCACACCAGATGAAACGGATGAGATGAGAGTTGCACATTCTCCTCAAAGACAACCGAGCCCCACCCATGGTCAAGAGTCAGATCAACCTCCAATCTAGCTGCAAAGGTATTTGCAACTACCAGGCATTCCAAGAATTCCGCTGAGGACGTGCGCCAAGCCAAGTAAAACCCCCATGAGTCCCGGGCAATAACACATGTGCCCACTTGACCCGGATGCCGCCACACCGCACCACCAAAGTTGATATTAATCACACCACCAGGCGGAGGAACCCAAGAGATAGGTGAATGAGCAGGAGGGTCAACGCGAGAGCATGGATGGGGAAATGCGGTGAAAGCAAGAAAGGACGAACACACAAAAGAGGTCGTGACCCTAGGGGGCTGCAACACGCCCTCCCAAACACCAAATCGACCAACACGCCATCGAGAAAAGCCTAAACTGTTCCCGTGAGAGACGGTTATGCCAAGCACGGATCCAGTCCTCGGGAGACTCCCCACCGCGGGCTGAAACAATATCGGGGAGCCCAAGGAGAGACCAAATCGGAGAGACCACCACACAGACTCGCAACCCATGAAACAAATCCTCCTCCGGATCTCCGCACAAAGGACAATCAGTAGCATTCAGCAAATGTCTCCTCCTCATATTCATGGCAGTTGGTAGTAAACTGTTTTGAGCCGTTAGCCACAAAAACAGACGAACCTTCGGGGGTGCCACGACCTTCCACACAAAAAACCACGACATCGGAGCCGAAGAAGACGAGGCGTTATCGGCAACGAGAAGACGATGCGCCAAATGGTAAGCGTTCTGAACCGAAAAGACGTCATGCCGCGTAGAGAGAATAGCAGATGAATCCGACCAATCAGAGTAGAGAGAATATATAGAGTAGAGAGAATAGCAGATGCACCCGACCAATCAGAGTAGAGAGAATAGCAGATGCTTCCGCCGACACGAAAATTGATTGAACCATCCCAACATCCCACTCCCGCAGACCCAACATAAGCAACTCTGCCACCGTAGTAGGATGTAGGCCGGAGAGACGGGGGTGGTCACCTGAAATAAAGACGGTCGTGTAATCCAAGGGTCCTCCCAAATGTTTATGGAGGAGTCGGCACCAACTGCACGACGAGACCATGCGGCAAGGATTTCCCTTCCATGAAGAAACCCCGACCAGCAAAATGAGGGTCTAGCCCCAAATGTGGCCGAAAATAAGTCCCCATCGGGATAGTACCGCGCCCGATAAAGTCGTCCAACCAAAGAATAAGGCTGAGTCAAAAGTCGACAAACCTGCTGTAACGACCCAGAAGCCGGCGTCCGATCGGGACAACGTCCACCGATCTAGCCTCAACTGGCCTCGTTACCGAGCTGCAGCCCAAGCACACCAACCCCTCTCCAGCCCTGCTGGCGGGTTGTTGGTGGCCACAGCCTTCCTTTGATAAGAAGTGATCCAGTTAAGCGTGCTCAGGCTAGAGTAGTACTGGGATGGGTGACCTCCTGGGAAGGCCCCGTAGAGGCGCTTAACTGGATCACCTCTCACCAAAGGGAGGCTGTGGCCACCAACAACCCGCCAGCAGGGCTGGAGAGGGGTTGGGGTGCTTGGGCTGCAGCCCGGTAACGAGGCCAATTGAGGCTAGATCGGTGGACGTTGTCCCGATCGGACGCCGGCTTCTGGGTCGTTACAGCAGGTTTGTCGACTTTTGACTCAGCCTTATTCTTTGGTTGGACGACTTTATCGGGCGCGGTACTATCCC
Organism: Dactylorhiza incarnata; assembly: GCA_033032865.1. NCBI lineage: Eukaryota > Viridiplantae > Streptophyta > Magnoliopsida > Asparagales > Orchidaceae > Dactylorhiza > Dactylorhiza incarnata. Next base: position 5,266,037 of record JAWHQI010000181.1, on the reverse strand, counting down.
GATGGGGACTTATATTCGGCCACATTTGGGGCTAGACGCTCATTTTGCTGGTCGGGGTTTCTTCATGGAAGGGAAATCCTTGCCGCATGGTCTCGTCGTGCAGTTGGTGCTGACTCCTCCATAAACATTTGGGAGGACCCTTGGATTACACGACCGTCTTTATTTCAGGTGACCACCCCCGTCCCTCCGGCCTACATCCTACTACGGTGGCAGAGTTGCTTATGCTGGGTTTGCGGGAGTGGGATGTTGGGATTGTTCAATCAATTTTCGTGTCGGCGGATGCATCTGCTATTCTCTCTATTCTGATTGGTCTGGTGGCTACGAATGATTGTTGGACTTGGCATTTCACGCGGCATGACGTCTTTTCGATTCAGAACGCTTACCATTTGGCGCATTGTCTTCTCGTTGCCGATAACGCCTCATCTTCTTTGGCTCCGATGTCGTGGTTTTTTGTGTGGAAGGTCGTGGCACCCCCGAAGGTTCATCTGTTTTTGTGGCTAACGGCTCAAAACAGTTTACTACCAACTGCCATGAATATGAGGAGGAGACATTTGCTGAATGCCAGTGCTTGTCCTTTGTGCGGAGATCCGAAGGAGGATTTGTTTCATGGGTTGCGAGTCTGTGAGGTGGTCTCTCCGATTTGGTCTCTCCTTGGGCTCCCCGATATTGTTTCAGCCCGCGGTGGGGAGTCTCCCGAGGACTGGATTCGTGCTTGGCATAACTGTCTCTCACGAGAACAGTTTGGGCTTTTCTCAATGGCGTGTTGGTCGATTTGGTGTTTGGGAAGGCGTGTTGCAGCCCCCTGGGGTCACGACCTCTTTTGTGCGTTCCTCCTTTCTTGCTTTCACCGCATTTCCCCATCCATGCTCTCGCGTTGACCCTCCTGCCCATTCACCTATCTCTTGGGTTCCTCCGCCAGGCGGTGTGATTAATATCAACTTAGGTGGTGCGGTGCGGCAGCATCCGGGTCGAGTGGGCACATGTGTTATTGCTCGGGACTCGTGGGGTTTTTGCTTGGCTTGGCGCACATCCTCAGCGGAATTCTTGGAATGCCCGGTAGTTGCAAATACCTTTGCAGCTAGATTGGAGGTTGATCTGACTCTTGACCATGGGTGGGGCTCAGTTATCTTCTAGGAGAATGTGCAACTCTCATCTCATCCGTTTCATCTGGTGTGGAGCCTCTCTCGGTGGATTATGCCTTCATCTTGGATATCTTGCATTTGTTGCCACGCATTGCGAGTAATGCATTTCGTTTTGTTCGTAGAGATGCGAACTGATGACTCATGCCTGTATAACCCGTAATTCGTCGAGATCAGAAATGCCTAAGGAGATTGCTATTCACAGACCTCGTCAGTAGAGTACTGAACATCCTCAAGGAGGCGAGCATGAGCGAACATGAGCGAGCATGGGCGAGCATGGGAGAGCAAGGGCGAACATGACCGAGCATGGACGAGCATGGCCGACCATGTGCGAGCATGACCGAGCATGGTCGAGCATCGCCGAGCATCGAAGAGTATGGGCGAGTACCAATTGCAAATCGCGAGTATGGTCAGGTAACTACCCCCACAGGATTTGTCTATAAATAGACCCCCAGGGGAACCAGGAATGACACTTTTGGAAGAGGTAGAACCCCCACAAGCGAGATACTCGCCTAGTCCGTGCCTTCCCCGTACCTAGCTCAGCCTTTGGTATTGGAGAGGAAGCTCTTCTAGACTTCCGGGTACGTGGCGGGACCTCCCTGCTGAAGCGCATGGGGTGTGCTTGTAGACTTTCTCTCTCTATCTCTCTCTATCTCTATCTCTCTCTCTCTCTCTTGTTCTAGCCATTAGAATTGTGGCGTTCGACCGCGAGATTAGTAAGCTTCGGCTACACTCAGAACCGGACATTTGTAGTCGGGAATTTCATGCCTTCAACAATGCCCTTGCCTGTACTTCTTTTGATAGCCGCTATGCTCTATCCTCTGTTATACTTGACATTCTCCACTTAGAGCATAATGATAAATACCATATGATTTTACTCAAAAAAAAATCGATCTTTGAAAATACTCAAAATCATGCATGACATTTTTCAAAATAAAATAGCTGGACTTTCATAAAATACCTACTTAATAGTTCATAACAAATATTATTTGATTTTATGAGTCTTTTCGGTGCGCGAGAATTGATTTTCTCGAATTAGCATTGAAGATTATTAATTCAATTCTTGAGCTCGGCACGATGAAAGTGAAGCAGATATTGGCTTAGAGGCTAAAACCCATGACTTTGGCTTTAACCTAAAAAATAAAATCGCCAATTCTTACCTCTCTCCATCGATTTTTCGCATAATCGAGCATTTTTGCCCGTGCGCGCTTTTTTCGAGCGGGCGAGCATTTTGCGTGGGCATGTTTGTTTTGCCTGGCAGAGTGCTTTTTGCCCGGGTGCATTTTCTCTCGAGATCGCATTTTCCGGCCACAATGCACATTTTTCACACCGGTGCACATTTTCAAGCGAACGAAACATTTTTTGTGCGAAAATAAGGAGAATTTTTGAATTCCAAATATTACCGAATTTGCGATGACTCGGGAGAAATGGAGGGTCAGATATTCTCCAATGCGGTGCGTTACGCCCAAAGCCCTAACGAGAACGGCGTATATATTGCTTCGGCGTATATATTGCTTGACGTCCTATTACATCCGAAGCCCTAACGAGAACGGCGCCTGAGCATCGACTTATCTGCGACGTCATCGGATAGTAGTCTTCTCCGCTCCGAGTAACAGAAGCAGATCATCGGAGAGTCGTCTTCTTTCGTTCTTCAATATGGGGTAAGAGTGTTCCGTTCCCTCGTTCATCATGGTTTTGTTCGGTCTAGTGTCTCTCCTTCTTTCGTTTTTATTAAAGAGTTGGGCTTATTAGTTATTTTATCGCTGTTTGTTTTTGGTAGATCAGAAGTACTTATATTTGTGTGCGATTTCTATGATTTTTGGTGTTTGCCTTCAGTTCTTTTCAAGGGGAAGGAGATGCCCAGATCTTAGTTCTTATTGTCTGGATTCGTCTTCCTTGTATTATATATGGTGTTTCTAACATGTGTTTTATTTGTCCTTTTTATTCCAAGATCTGTTTAATTTAATGCAAAGAATTTCTGGTGAAATTTCACACAAAGTGAATAATCGATATATTTTGCTTTGTCAATTTACATCATATGTCTATAAATTTGTATCTTCTATTTACGTTGAGATGTTTAGATGAGTCTTATGCTGTTTAGCTTAAGAAAATCTAAATTATTTTCATAAGGCTGTGTTGGTTTGCTCACTTTTCATTGGATTAAATACACAGATCCTCACCCCTAATAATAAAAACAAAATATGGTAAAATTGTTTAAACTGTTGAAGGTACTACCGCACTCACAGAGAAATAACCAGTAGGAAGCTTCGTAGAGCTTACTCTACCAGAACTTGAGTGTGTACTCTTGGGGCTATACTTGATGGACCTGAAAGAACCATGACCAAACAAATATCTGTATTCAATTATCTAAATAAACAAATATAAACATTTATAACTGTATTCACGTGGATTGCATTATGTTGGTATTTATGTATTTTTTTGTTACATTAATTTCATGCTTTCCTTATGTCCTCCTCACCCATATATAATGTGTTGTATTTCTCTATTTTAATTATTGAATAATATTAAGAGTTTGTAATGGCATCAAAGCCCTAGGGCGACCCGGCTCCGTTCCGCTCTACTCGTCCCCGCGCCGCATCCGCTCGCGTCTCCTCTACAGTGCCGCTTCTGCTCATCCAGCGCCGTCTCCGCTCCGCTCCTCCAACGCCGTCACTGCTCCTCTTGTCCAGCACTCGTCCAGCAGCGGCAGATCTCAGTGTTCATCCTCTGTCGAGTCTCAGCCGCTGCCCTCTAACATGCAGTTTCCGCTAGCCTAGGTCCGCTCCTCCCCCCACCGCAGAGGAGGGCTTTCTCCTTCCAGCTGGGGTCCTTCTCCTTCCAGCCGTCGCAGAGGGGGTGTTTCTCTCCGGTTTGTTGTCGCTCCTTACTTGACACCAGATATGCTGACCTAGTTTGATGACATTTTCGATGTCAGTCTCTATTGGAAGATCCTTCGTGGACTTGGTTTGTCTCCATCTTCTATGAGCAAACCCTAGTTGCTTTCTCGATGGTGTGGTGTTCCTCCCTTGACTCTTTGATCTCTATTCTTAGATTATCATGTCGGGGAATGGTGAATCTCCCACGATTTCTTTTGGCGGCGGAGTGTCCACTGCTACCTTGGTGTCTGGTGGATTTATTCGGTCAAGTCATGACCATAATACTCCTCAAATCACACATACGTCTGGATGGCTCAAATTTCCCTCCGTGGTCTCGGGTTGTCACTCTTGCCTTGAAGAGTAGACATCTTTTCTGGGTACTATGAAAGCGCAGATATTTGGATGAGGATTGATATGAATAATTCGGAATTGTGATTTTTAAAAGCAAAGCAAGCGGTTTATGATGATGATATTCTCCAAACCTATATCTGATGAAGGCAACTGTACCTTATCGTCTATAGTATAGGATATTTTATAAATACCAAGGTCATATTCCTCGGGGCGCGTTGATTATTTCTACTTCGAAGAGGAAACTATTATCTTATCTATTGATTTTAGAGGTTTGTTTTACTTAACAAAAAAAGAAACAATTTACAATTAAGGGAAGGTTTAGACAATGATTAAAAAGATTAGTGCTTAATCTAAAATCACCTCGGTATGAGAATAATCAAAAGTTGATAAAAATAATTATAAATCCTTTTAAGTAAACTACTTGACCGTGGAGGTTCCATAAGCTTGAACATGCCTCTCTCGAGGGAAATGCCCAACTAAGTTTAGGAAAATTCGACCGAACTCTCGTTCTATAATCGAATGTCTAAAACTTGATTTACGTTGTGAACCCCACTATTGGATTTGACTCCAATCCGGGAGATTTACATCATCCTCTCTCGAGGGGTGCGCTCTCTTTACCCTTGAGTGATCGATTCATACTTTAAGTCTCTCGGCTAACTAAGTATGAAAACCTAAGTGAAAACCATATATCGAAAATATGGTTTTACTACTTTAAAAATCAAGGGTAAATCAAAAGTGTTTACTTAAATGGAAAAAGAGAGCTAGAAGTTCATAACTTGGTATCTCATCCTTGGATCATTTCGATCGAGCACTAATGAGAGTTTAGTTAATCATAATGGAGGGGAAAAAGAAAGAACTGAAATAAAATTGCATGGAAAATTAACTAAAGTAGAAAGAGAAGTGAAGAAAAACAAAGGTAAAATTTTATTAAAAACTAAAGAAATTACAAGCTTAAAGAAAGGTTAAAACATTAGCAAGAAGGGATTACAAGATCACTATAAACTATTGCATGAAAAGCTAGAAGAAATTTACATGAAAACAAGAGAGAGAGAACATAAGGGAAAAAAGCATGAAAATAACAACTAACAGCACTAACAGCACCTCCCCCTCTCCAAAATTCTGAACCCTGGACTCAAGGAGACCTCTGAAATTTATAGGAAAAATTTCCAAGTTGCACACCCTCGGTCACGCTCGTGACCAAGGGCGTGTAAATTCTGTTCTGCTCAGCTGGGACGGCGGCGTGGGGATTGCGTGACGGCTCGGCGAAAATCAAAAATTACACGCACGTGACTTGGAGGTCACGACCATGTACTTGGGCGGCGCGGCGAAACTCAGAGATCACGCGGGGAGAGTCACGACCGTGATTTGCAGGAACACGGGCGTGTCTGAAGTCAAATGTGCACGGAATCTCCATCTGGACACGGCAGCGGCTGGGAGTGATCTTTAAGTTGACAAGCCCTTGGTCACGGGCGTGACTGAGGGCGTGTAATTGAACACGAACATGACTTGGGGGAAAGGATCGCAAATTGCGCGGCAGCAACTCTGGACGTGCATCGCCCTCGGTCATGGGCTATTTATAAATTAGAAGTATGCTAAATTAGATTCAAATTGTATAAAAGAACTATTTATAAACTAAAATTGACATAAATAAAAAAATTCATATAAAAACTACTTATCAAAGACTGAGGCCACATACTCATGCAGGGGGACAAGCATTTAGTCTCACTGCCAACGCGATATGAGTCTATGGGGTCACACACCAGAGTGTTTGGAGAAGTTGGAGGAAGAATTGTGTTGGCCTTACTCATATGGGATATGAGTGAAGGACCAATCCTACGACTTATTGGAGTTGGGTCGAGTTAACTGAATGCTCCACAGGTATTGTGAATATTGCATGGAGCGTGTTAGGAAGTCTTCGAGACGAGTCGTCGAGAATGTCTCGACGATGTTTACATCTACTCGACGGATTCGTCAAGTGAAAACATTTACTCGATGGATTCGTCAAGTGAAAACGTTTACTCGACGGATTCGTCAAGTGAAAATGTTTGCTCGACGAATTTCTTGTGAAAGGTTCACTCGACGAATCGGTATGTTATTCGACGAGTTCAGTTTGTTACTCGACGGATTCGTCAAGTGAAAATGTTCACTCGACGAATTCTGTGTTTACTCCAATGCAGTCATGGGTCTGCGGTTATCTTCTTCTTGTCGCCTGGGTATAAATAGAACCCGATTTATACCCTAATTTACACCGGTCTGTGCGCAATCCTTTTGCGATATAAGAAGAACGACAGAAGCGTTCCGACGATCTCGATCGCGCACCGTGACGCCGCCGACGTCTCTTCCTGTAATCGGATCTAGCAATCCGTGGAAGACCAAGAGGGCATTCTTCTCTCCGACCTAGCTCTTGTACGACAAGAATCTAGGGTTCTCCTTCGCTCGTGTGGACTTCCGTAGAGGCGCCAATTGCTTTCAGCACTTGGAACTCAACGTTCGACCTCCGGGACTTCTTTATGGAGCATCTTGATTGAGTATCGACTCAATCCCCTTCAGGTATTGCAATGTGTTGTTTTCTTGTTTCTTGATTCATGAAATCGCAAGTTCCTTGAACTGTTTAGGGTTGTTCTTGTTCGTTTATTCCGCTGCGCATATGCGATATGTTGTCCCATTATTGCATAGAAAACCCAGCACTCCCCTATAGTGAATTGCGATGGCTACTCGCCTAAAGCGAATTGCGATGGCTACTCGCCGGCACAGGCGAGTTGCAAGGTATACTCGTTCTTGCTCTTTGAAGTGAATTTGACCTCTTCAGCTTGCGTGGCCTGGATGGGCCCACCCTCGGCAAATACGAGTTGTACAATCGATATATTATAGTTTATTCAAAGACTACTCTACATAACCAGCCCTTTAGAATGAGATAAATCAATTTCAATAAAACTATGGGTTTTTTCATCGAGTCGACTTAACTCCTTGTAGTTCTCTCTTTTCCTTTAGATTTTGCTACGTTTAGCCAATTCGTGTAAGTTATTTTCAAGTCTAATCTTTGATATTGGTTGCTAGGCTTAGACGTTGATTTATGGCCAACTCAGTTAACTTCTCATACCAAATATATCCCGTCCTGATGTGCCATTCTACATGTTTTATGATGACTTTTGTAGTCGGCAAATCACTAAATAGTTTTTGCGAGCTATCAAAATTTGAATCCATGTTGGATTTTCTCGAAACAACCCTAAATGTCCAAGAAAACATATAGCTTTGCATGCCTAAAGACTCAAGTTATTTGTCTTTCTACTAGGCTTGGAAGTAAATTGGGTAATTGATTTTTTCCATTCATTGACCTAATCACAATGGACTTGTTCTCAAAATCAACCACTCATTCTTAAGAGAATAATTTTGCTCTTGTATATTTGTCAACAAGGGTAATATTTAGGGTGAGAACTAAAAGACTAATTTATGATTCTCATTGATGATAAAATAAAGAAGTTTTTTTATTAATTTGATCGATCCCCAAAAATAGGTTGCTAGAAGTCTAAGCCTATCATGTTAGGATCATTCACTAGCTTTTTGCTTGCAAAAAGCCAAATTTATATCACGTTTTAGTGGATGGAAGATTTCTCTAATCATTCCCTATAAATACAGCTTATGTGAGTGGCAAATCTTCCTCTATTGTACTTCTGCATCCATGGAGGAAGAAAGCGGTGGGTATGGGAGAGTAAGGGGAACTAGAACCTCAACGCAAATTAGGGCGGAACTAGGATTTTTGCTCTGCCCGGGCACAAAAAAATATTTTTGATTGATGTCTCTCAAAATTTTAACTAAAAAAATTTATAAAAGCTAGAAAGCTTTAAATTAGAAAATTAGCTAATCAATTTTTGAGTGTTCGTATACAATATCAAATTCTAATTCCTATCAAAATCAATTAATCTGGTAAAAATCATCAATCCATATCAAAATAATACTGAAATTTCTAGTACAAAATCTTTAATCCTTATAAAAAAATTAAAGTGTAAAAAATTGGTTAAAAATGTCTGAAAGTCTCATTAAAAATGGTAATCATGAGGATTAAAGATGTGTGAAAGGTCTCATTAAATTGGTTAAAAAAAGACTGAAAAGTCTCGAATTTAGTAACGGAGATATTCTTACAAAAATAAAGCATTGAAATTGGAGAGATATAAATAACTTGAGAGAGATGGAGAGAATTAAGGAATGCAAACTGAAACAGTTGTAGAAGATAAAAAAAGCTTTTCACACAAATGGAACTAAGCCAAAGCTGCACTCATCCTTTCTTTCCTTTCTCCCTCTGCGCAGCCGACAAAACTTGCCGAGAAAATAGACAACCACAACCCTAGGGAGACTTTTTCCAAAAACACGCTCGGGCACGTGCCCTAGCGTGTCTCTACCTAGTTCCGCCCATGGTCACTGTGGGGCATGATGACTAAAGGGTAGAGAAAATAGTTTCATATGTTTATAGAGCGTAAAATTGTCAAACATGAGATAGTGATTCTCTGTAGGAGATTCAACAAATTGAGCCATAGATGACATTTAGGAAAACAAAACATAATATAATTTGACAAATATCTAAATAGATTCTGGAAAGTGATAATGAACTGCTATCTACTTTGGCATCCTTATTCTTATATAACAATGAATGTAATAAGGAGGTAATATCTTGCTAGAATTTAGAACTTTTGTGCCAGCTTTTCAAGCACAAACATAATTTTTGAGAGTCAGTGAGCTCGCAACCACTATTGCTTGAATATAGATGTTTGTAGTGGCATTGTGGCATAAAAAGCCTTTTTTTTAAATGAAACTAGCAACTGCGTTGCCCAAAACGCTACATACATTTTTAACCATTGCATTCATAGCAAACACGGCTCTTCCACATTAAGGCCTTAGTTATTAAAGACTCAAGACGAGGCCAAGAACTAAGATCTGGGCATCTCCTTCCCCTTGAAAAGAACCGAAGGCAAACACAAAAAATCATACAAATCGGTAACTTAGAATTTCTGGATTATTTGAAAAACAGCACTTATCCCAAAAAACGGTACTTGAAATTTCAGAAAACTAAGTACTTTTGATCCATCAAAAACAAACAGCAATAAAATAACCATTAAGCCCAACTCCTTAATAAAAACGAAAGGAGAGGAAATGGACCGAACAAAACGATGGTGAACGAGGAAACGAAACACTCTTACCCCATTTTGAAGAAACAAAGAAAAGAAGACGACGATGATCTGCTTCTGTTACTCGGAGACGAGAAACCACTGGCCGATGCCGCTCTTTCGCTCCTCTGGCCCCGTTCTCGTTAGGGCATCAAGTATACGACCAAGCAATATATACGGCGAAGCTTATTAGGGCATCAAAGAAGCAAACGCACATCCGAAGTCTAATCGTATATAACGCACCGTACAGAAGAATATCGACCATCCATTTTGTTCATATTTTCACTCATAATCTTTACCATAAAATTGCAAATCTTACGCTTAAATAAATAAACAAAGAGGAATGTTAGAAGCACACCTAATAGGGCTATTAACACACCAATTCACTATAAAAATTATAAAAAAAAACTAACACTAAGGTTTAATCGCACACCAAAAAATATCGCCTGGAATGCGTTCTCCTCTGAGCATATTCCGCTCTTTCGCTGCGGCGGCTGAGCATCTGGACCACCCACTCCCTCCTTGCTGATCATCTCTCATGAGAAGCTTCGCCGATATTATCGTTCCATCTTCAATGGTTCCCCGGAACACACCTTCTCCAATGATTCTGGACTCATCAAACTTGCTTGTTATTTTTTCTCTCAAATAGACTGAATTTCTTTCCAGAGACGGTGTATGTCGCAAATGTTGGAGCTGAAGGAGGCTAATGTCGAGTTTCGTCTGCTTCCAGACGTCATAAGTAGACGCTGGTGTTGTTGATTTTTTTTGAAGTGAGAAGGGCAAGTTCTGATTGGTCGGTTTGTCGTTGGGTGTTCTAGACGGATCCGCTGCGAGAAAGGATGTTTGTTGTTCTGCAACCGGGTCCTATATAAAGGGTTGATTTTCTCCTTGCTGATTTACAATAAAAAGTATAGGTTCTTGCGGTCTGGTTTTTTGGAGTTAGCGAGCAGTAGCAGTAGGGGGCGACCTGCAGTGGTCTTAGCTGCGACCTGGAAGGAAAGGGTGCGGCGATCTGGCCTTCTTGAGGTGAAGAGGTGGCGGTCTCCTTCATTGGAGTTAGCAAGCAGGAGGCGACGATCTGCGGCGGTCTTATATATTGCTGCGATCTGAGTAAGAAGATTAGGGCGGCGATCTCGATCTATTCCTGCGATCTGAGCAAGAAGAGGGTGGCGACCTGTTCCTGCGGTCTGAGCAAGAAGGGCAGCGACCTATTTCTGCGATCTGAGCAAGAGGGGGAGCGGTCTGCGGCGACTTGTGCAGCGGTCTGGAAGTTGGCGATCTCTCTCTGTTGGTTGAAGTTTGGAGCGGTCTAGTTGGAGTTGCAGCGAGCTGAAGTGGCGGTCTGAAGCCTTGCTTGGAACGATCTGTTTGGAACTGTGGCGACCTGCTTGAAGTTACAGCAGGCTGAAGTGGCGGCCTGAAGTTGTCCGTTGGAGATGTTTGTTGGTTGTTGTTTTTTGTTATTCTGAAATTGTCCAAAACCTCGCAAAAGTGTCTGTGTCGGTATGGACTGTGTACCTTGTATCTTCTTTGTGTAATGCAAATGTTTCCGGAGTTTTAAACTAATCCAAGTTTATTGCAACGAGGATTTTTCACAGGTGTTGCGGCTAGCTAGTACGCCTCCAAAGACGCTCGTGTAGGGAGGCCCTCACAGCTGGACGACGCAGAAATTAACGGGGAGCCCTAATTAGTTATTGTTCTTTCTAATGATCATTGTTTATCTTCCACGGCAAATTTTTTGGTCCGTGAATCGGACCGCAAAAACCGTCCGGGAATAAATAGCGCCGGGCCCACTGCATTTTTCACCCTTTCGAAATTTGAAACCTGCTCGCTCGCTCTCCGGAAAATCGAAGCCCTTTCTTCCTCTTCCAGGTCTAGGTCGATCGACGATACTGGGAGAACTTGTTTCCGGCAATCTCTGGTGGTCTAAAGTCGGCCGGACTTCCCGTCGGTGACGCGACATCGTGTTTCCGAGTTCTCAAAGGTTCTACTTGCGGCAGGGGTAAGCATTTCTTCCCTCTGTGTTATAGTTTAGGTTTGGCACCGTTTAGGTTTTCCCTTTTCCCATTACCTGCAAAAGTGTAAACATCTTCCAGATTTATGTTGATGGTGTGCTGTTCTAGTTTATGTTTACACTATATAAATTGGCAGTAGTAATTTCATTTTGTTGTCGTTGTGATAAACTTTTCGGCCGGATTAATTCTGTGTATTTCATTTTTCAGGCCGGATTACTCCTGTGCAGTTCTTTATGTTGTGAGCATGTGTGCCGGCGAAGTACTCCTGTGTAGTTCTTAGCAATTGTCCGTTTTAATGCAGATGACAGGTTATTCCACTGGAACGTATTTGAATACACGTTGCGTTGTCTCCACCTTCAAGAGACAAGCCGAACCTTTGTTGGCCGTCATTTCCGATCAAGCCAAGCAGCTACTCGTTAACGCTTCCGTTTTTCATTTTTTCTCACTTCCTGATTTACCACAAAATGTCCCTCTATTAAATCGTTTGATCAGGCTTTATAGGCCCGATAAAAATGCATTTTTGTTAGGGAAATATTATTTAAAAATGAGTGTTAATGAGGTGGCTTTAATACTCGGTCTCCCAAATAGTGGAGAGGATTTCAATTTTAGAAGATCTCCAGCCTCAAAAATTACACAAGCAGATATTGTGGAGCAGCTGAATACATTAGCCAATACAAAAGCAGTTTCATATGGAGATGATATGGAGAGAGTAGATGCTCTTGTAAAGTATGTCCTTATCCGGTTTTTATTTCCCCTAAAGTCTCTTAAAATCCCAATGTGTCTTAAAGATTTTGGAGGCTTGGACGAGTTCCAAAGGTTTAACTGGCCTAAAGCAGTACACACATTTCTACATAAGCAGTTCGAGTCACTGTATAATCTCAGCTGCAGTAGGAATGAACAATCCAGCTTGGGTTACCTCGAAGGGTGCTCTATAGTTCTTGTGGTAAGGGATTAACATGTATATTTTTCTATGTTTTTAAACTTATCATCTTATTTGTTACTAATTGTTACATTTTAGGTTTGGTTCTTCGAACATAGTAATCTTCAGGTTCCAGTAGATAAGCTAGGTCGACCACGATTGTGTCGATGGGCATGCAAAGGGAGTTTCAGTTCGAAGTTCTGTTCTCAATTATCCGAGAAATTGCTCCCAAAAAATCAGGTAACAACTTAGTGATGTTTAAAGTACATTAATCTTCCATATTGCTGATTACTAATATATTATGTGCAGGTAAGGACTAGCTTTACTGACCTAACTTCCGAGGAGCAACAGATTCTTGGTCCCGAGGAGTCAGAGTCTGATTTTGAGGAGGTACTGAAAGTGAAATTGAAGAAGAAAAAGGTGAATGATCAGTCGGTTGATATGGAGAAAGTTTTGAGATTGAAGGAGAAGGCAAAGAAAGAAAAGGAAAAGAGGAAGAAGGAGAAGGAGTTTAAAATTTTTATCAAAAAATGAATTAACCTTTTGGAGGAAAAACTAGTTGCAGAAATTAGTGGTGTGCACAGCTACTGCAAGGAGAGATTTGATTCTCTTTTTACCCTAATTCAAAGCATGTCTCAAGCTAAAGAACACAATCCATCCGCCGCCACACCAACAACACACCTTCATTTATTGAAGGAGCATGTAGATGTCTGTAATAGCGAGTCTACCCCAGATTCCAAAGGTGGTAAAAAACGACGTGTTAAGGTGTGTGTATCTAAGGGAAGACAATCTAAAAAAGAGGTTCAGTTCCAAGGAAGATCATATCTTTCTGCTGCTGCAAGAGAACTTGTAGACTCTACGTTGAGTCGTTTTGCCCCGGGGTAATTTAATTACTTTATTTTCAAAATAAACCCCTTTTCAAATTGTCTTAGTAGGATTTAAATTTGAAATTTTAACGTGATGCAGTGATAGTATATTTGAGAGTGGCAACATTGATATGAAAAGATCGGAGATGGATGATCTATTAAGGGACGGATGGCTGATGGATACTCACTTGGATGCTTTCGCCGTTCTTCTAAACCACCATAGGACTGCATCCATTGAATCTTGGAAAACATTCCTCTACGTGTCACCTAACTATGCGGTAACAATTGTGCATGTTAATTTTATATGAGCTGTAAAGTTAATTTATATGTTATGTTAATTTATAAGAGGTAACCTAACCATGCATTATAAATTTTTTGTTCGATACATGCAGTATTATAAGAGCTGTAAAGTGCCTTATCATCGTTTGTTATCTCACTTCACACCTTCTAATGTCCAAGCTAGTGAGTTGATTCTGATGCCCGTGAATGTGGAAAGTCACTGGATTTTATTAATATGCAATCTAAAACATCATTGTTGGTACTTTTATGACTCATTGCCCAACAAAATGCACAGGGCCACATTACCCTCATTGGTATGTTCAGTTCGGTACCTTGTATTTTTATTTTGATTGGGACTTTTTATAATTTGTAAAAATGCATTATAATTTCTGCATATTAAAGGGTTGCACGAGGATGCAGTGGATGCTCTTCCAGTTCATATTTCAGATTGGGAGATAAGGATAATGAATGAAGTTCCGACTCAAGAAAACGGCCACGACTGTGGTGTGTTCGTGCTTAAGTACATGGAGTTGGAGACTAACAAGAATATCATCCCTTGGTCAGACTGCAAAGGGTGGCAAAAGGATATGCCTAAATTCAGAGCGGAGATTGGTTTTGAAATGATTCAATTTTTATGTCGTAACATTAATTAACAATCTGGTGACAATTTTAATTTTTTGTGGGGTACCCTGTAGGTACAAACAATATTTTTTTGTGGGTAAATAATTACCCAGCTGATCCAACACCTAAGGGTAATTGATCTTACATTTTTAGGTTGCCTGACTGTAATTAGGGTATTTGATGTTACATTTTTAGGTTGGTTGAAAGGTTCTATATTATCCAATAGTTGGTTTCATTTGTTTCATTCCGTGTAAGCACCAAATAGCTGCCCCAAATAGCAGCTCAGCTAGCCTCTATACAAGGAAGTCAGCATAAGTGATGCGGAACTGGCAGACACTGATTGTCTGCAGGATCTGAGATGTTGCCTCTAAACAAGTTATAATGACATGTTTTTGGTTGATATTTCATCCCACCTTTTGTTTTTTTACAGCCAAAACCTGATCATTTTTATCAATTTATTTCAATTAGCTTACAATTTTAGCGTTATATAATCGTGGGATTGTTGATCCCAATGATGTATTGATATGAAGTTTTAGTTAGCCATCAGTAATATTGACACCTGCTGAGATTAAGGTTGCAAAATAAGATGAAATGCAATCGCAACGGCCATTGCCTGATCTTGATCTGTAAACATAGTGCTTGGCTGTTTCCCACCAGTAAATCTCAAAAAAGTTTCAAACACCCAGCAAAAGGATTCGATGGTCTCTTCTGCAACGAACGCTCCCCCTACAAATATATTTTGCCAATGATGGTTTATGGCTATGAATGGAGCACAAGCCAAGTTATATTTGTTCATTCGGTACGTGGTATCAAACGTAATAACATCGTTAAATGAATCGTAGTCAATCTTACTCTGTCCGTCCATCCAACAAAAACTCTTAAGGTGGCCAAACTCGTCTGTCTGTACATCGTACGAGAACATGCTATCTGCCATTTGCCTTTCCTGAAATATTTTCAACAAACTCGTGGCGTCACCGCTTTCTATCAATTCCCTTCTTTCACGGTGAACATAATTATAAGCATCTGTTTTACAAAACCCGACGTTCTCAAATCCGCCAACTTCATCAGCTAAAAAATTATAAGCGTCAACTGTTCTGATCCCAGCACTAGACATACTCTTCAATAGGCTACCTTGAACGTCAGATATGTTACGATGAGATCTCAACAAATGACTATCATTCTCTGGAGCAAGCGGATGATTGTGTTCCTCTACGAACCTTATCACCTCCCAATTTTTTTCATCTTTATCAGCCCTAAAATGCAGGCAAGCTAAGCAACCAGTACGAGTATCAAGTTTGCGGAATTTCTTCTCTGCATCTTTCACTGGATTTGATCGCTTGAACCTAGCTTT
The DNA here is from genome assembly GCA_033032865.1 of Dactylorhiza incarnata. NCBI lineage: Eukaryota > Viridiplantae > Streptophyta > Magnoliopsida > Asparagales > Orchidaceae > Dactylorhiza > Dactylorhiza incarnata. The sequence continues at coordinate 5,250,461 of JAWHQI010000181.1, read as the reverse complement.
TGCACATGAAAATTCTCTCGCCTTCACAATCCGAGTATGTGTCCAATATACGATATGTTCTTTGCGCACACTAAATCCGAGTTTGCGTGCATATTCTTTGTACATCCGATACGCTTCCTCATCTGAGTGCACAGTAGGAAATACAACACCATCACTAGCCTGTGGATAATTACATTAAGTGATTAGTAAGAGGTAAACATCGTGCTGTTTCGGATACTGTTTGCCAAACATCCGACCGTAAAAGAGCCATGTTGTTCTAAATACTACACAAACTCCGGTCGGATTTTAGTTGAACAAAAAAAAATAGATAACTCAAAGAAGAGCTAATCATAAAGCACAATTGTTTGAAGAGGTGCTAAGGAAATTTCACAGTATACCCTAACTCTACAAATCAGCCAAAAGATCTAATCTCCTCTTTGTTTCTGCTAAAACTAGAAACAAAGAGGAGAAAACAACATCGAGACAAAAAAAGGAAAGTTTACTTTAACAGTAGGAGTGTCGTCGGAAGCTTTAACAGTGGGAGTGTCGTCGGAAGAAGCTTCAGATTTGAACATGCTGGAGACTTCGAAAATCTAGGCTTCGAGGAGGTCGGGATTCCAGAAGGGCGGCTTCGAGGAAATCTACGCTTCGAGTAGGGCGTCTTCGAGGAGGTCGGGCTGCGATGGGTTCGGCTTCGAGAAAAATTGCGAGGAGGCCGACATTGATGTACAGATTATGCAGCAGATTATACGTCGGCGAAGCAACCTGGGCGGCAACCTGGGCGATAAGGAGGGAGAACGAAGAAAGAAATGGAGGGAAGGAAAAATCGAAACGAAAAAAGCAGTGGGGCCCATCGCTATTTATTCGCGGATGGTTTTTTCCGCCCGATTCACGGACCAAAAAATTTGCGCCATCTTCCACTGGGTAGAAAACTGAAAGCGAAAGAACAGTTAGCCCTCAGCTTTCATTCCACTGCACTAAATCGGATCTTAGATACTCTCTGTGATTTGTAGTAGGTTATCATCCTATGATTTGTGCTATGATTTGATGATTGTCCATGAATACTCAGGGGAGTATATTGAACTCAAGGCATCGTTTTCGTTCTCTACCTGCAACACATCTACTTCCCTCTCAATGTTGAGAACGCTGCTGCATTTATAAAATAAATTTCGCACCGCTGTTTTATCAAACTAAAAAAATTTCTTTTTTCTGAGCAGCACTGCAAACGGAGATCATCCAAACAGATTTCCATTTGAAACAATTAGATTCATACATCTCCATTTGCAACCCTCCATTTACCACCACTCCTTTCGCAACCGTTGCCGCTCTCCCAAACAACCCTTAATATAATTGTAACCTAACTTTGAAGTGATTTTCTTGCCACATGGTAGTTCGCGGGGATCGTTTCATGTCCACATGGCAGAGCACCCCTTTGTTGCACGGGTACAAAAACATAATATGGGATACTATACGTAAGATACAAGATTCGTGATTTTCACTTTTTAATTATTATATCACATAACATAATTATATAAAATAGTGAATGGAAGTGGGTAGAACTTGACTCGAACCACTTTTCATCCAACACGGTCTCATTCATGTTTTTTTCTCCTATCACCATCATCACGATAATACAATATACACCTTTTTGAGCGTTCTCGAGCATACTCAGGCGTATTAGTAAGTGTCTCAGAATATTCAGAAGTATCTGAAACTTTTTTAATTTACAATTAAAATAAAAAAATTCTAAGAGTTTCAGTTACAGATTTTCTAGAGTTTCTCGATTCCAAAATGTCATGCGTGAAATAAAAACAAATCTTGAAATAAAACGGACTAGGAAACCACACAGCGTTAGAAACAACATGAGATAATAATAAGCAGCCTGGTGATAAAAAAATAAAATTTAAGATCCGGGACATATTGAAAGTGCATTATAATGACTTCCTAGTTGTTTTTTTACTATCAATGTTTTTTATTTATGATCTTACTAATAATTATAAGCGTCTCTTAAGATAATTTACATTGGAAAAGTATAAGCAGCCATGTATAAGAGGAGACCCTTGCGGCGGCGATGCCACTTCTAATCTTATTCAGTGTATTGCTGCCTTTAGTTAACAGAGCTTATAATATGGACAACATGAAACACATAATGTTTTAACTAAAAAAACATGACACTTAAGAGTAATTATAATTCAAGCACATAGCCGAGCCATAAAATTATAATTCAACATTCAGTTTCAATTCAAAGGCCCCAATTTCATTCAAACAAAAAATCATAAAACTAATTATATAAAAAAAAAAAGCTAAGACCTAGGCTTCTCCTTCTTCTCCTTGAAAAGAGCTAGAAGAGAGACACCAGAAACCTTCACAACTTTGAACCTAACTCCAGGAATATCTCCCACAGCATGCCCTTTCCTTCCAAATCCAGCAATCAGCACTTCATCCTGCACACACACACAGATGATTTAGGGTTTATAATTAGTATTGTTTCAAATTATTTGAACTAACATCAACTCTAGATGAAAAATTATATTGAAACTTACATTTTCCTCAATGTAGTTCAGACAACCATCGTTGGGAACAAAAGCTGCAATCTTTTTCCCATTCTTGATCAACTGAACCCTAGCACATTTTCGGATAGCCGAATTCGGCTGTTTGGCTTCTATGCCACTATAGAAGATTTTACATAAAGTGGTGTGTCAATTAATCTATATTATGCATGTACCTAACCTAAAGAAAGGTTTTTATGGTTCCCCTATAGAACTATTAATATTTAATAGCATATCCTCCAATTCTTTACAATTACTAATAATATACCATCACAAATATTTAACATGAATATAAAAATCTAAATTATTGGAATATTTTCTTTTGGAATCATAAACCAACTCTTGTGATATATATTAGAAGTTAAAAGAATTGAGTGGTGTAGGGTTTGGACAAATGGGCCACCATAATAGAATGCCTGTTTGACAAGACAATGGTTATAACCGCCACCAAGAAAAGAAAACTAATTTTGAACATAAAAGTGGATGAAGTTCCTTAGGTGAGGTCGGGCATTCATAATCACCGCGTACATGCCCGCCACCGCAGTGACAAACAGGGCCTAAATGATTATCGTAATGCAGAGGTTAAAACTCATTGCAAATATTAGCTTACATCTTCTCCAACACAATACCCTTGGCATGAGAAGAGCCAGCAAATGGCTTTTTCCATTCATTTCCAAGGTGACTTTTTTTGTAGGATTTGTCAGCCCATCTCTGGTTCCTTCTATGGGTCTTCAGTTTACGACCGGCTCCCATTCCACGAGTTTTCCTGTTATTCAAAAACAAATATTTACAAAAGCATTAAGTAAAACATGGGACCATTTACATCATTCATATCCCCACTCGCAGGTCAGCATTATGAATAATATTTATTTTCAATTCATTTTCTATTCATTTTTATTTAGTTTAACGAGGAATTCAACTTCTTAAATCATGTCGATGAACTAGTAAACATAATACCATAAGTCCATCTCTTCCTCTTTATAATATATATTCTCAAATTATATTTAATAAACACAACAAGGATTCCTAACATAATCATTCTTAAAGAGGATCAATGGGCATGCTAAACATTCTTTTCAAAAAGAAGAATAAAATCAACAATTCAATTCGTGTAGTTAATATTTGGCTAAGAAACATCCACAACGACCAGTTATTCGAACCCTATTACACTATGATGTCCAGCATCTCCATCTCAATAATCTTTCGAGCACGAAAATGTTCTCACCATCTGAATTGCAAATGCAAAATAAAAAGGGAGAAAACATATGCACTTGAAAATACTTAATTTGTATGCATCGTGTATCTTGTCCATTGTGATACAGCGACAACAAGGACTTCCAGATACATGGAGCAACAATGTTTTATAGCTTATGATTATGTTAGGTGCTGATAGTCAATGATGAATCAGCACAGGACCGCAATAAGCATATATATTATAATTATATTCATATTCATGATGCATATGGCAGTAAGTGACATCATTTGAGATCAAATACTACACATTAAGGCTGCGTTTGGCGCGGTTTATCGCATGCAAGTCCACAACCACCAGATCCACCACTAGCAATCCAGAACATGGGTGGTGGGATGCAGAGGAAGCTCAAAGGAGAGGGCATCGGTGACCATGGTGGGATCGTAGAGATTGCATGTAACAGTTGGCAATGTAGGGATTGCCGCCACAGGTGATCAGTTTCATCTGCTCGAGCAATGGACAATATTCAATTCCTGGATGAAACCAACATATTCACTCGACAATCTGCATCGGCTTTGCAGCATCGCGGAAGGATGCTTGCCCCCGTGCGGTAGATGCCTGCACTGACGACATGGATGTCGCCCCTCTACTTCGCTTCCAACTACAATAGTTACGGTAATTTATTATTTAATTTATGCATTTTATTCTAAACTTTATGTTAGTTCTCTAGCTCACTTTGACGAAGTCGCATTTTAAATTGTCGATGACTTGAGCAGAAGAAACTGATTGTTACGTAGTTGGGCGAAAATCGTTAAATGGACCAATTTCATAAAGCAAATAAAATTTAGGGACCAATTTCAAGTGAAAAAAAATTAGGGACCTATTTCCTAAAGCAAGCAAACTTGAGAGACTAATCTATGAGTTTTGCCAAATAACTATGAGATTCATGCATGATAATTACATAATTAATGATCTACGATGGCAATATTATTATGAGAATCATTCCAATCTTCTACAAGATTCTAGCCATAATTGGTTCATTAACGGGTATATTACCCCGTTTAATCAAAGACTGCTCTACATAACCAGCCCTTTCAAATGAAATAATTCAAGCTTTCATTAAAACTATGATTTTTTCATCTTGTCGACTTAACTCCTTGTAGTTCTCTCTTTTTCTTTAGGTTTTGCTACGTTTATAAGTTGATCTTTAGCGAATTCGTGTAAGTTGTTGCCAAGTCTAAACTTTGATGTTGGTTGCTAGGCTTAGAAGTTGATTTATGGCCAACTCATTTAACTTCTCATACCAAATATATCATGTCCTGGCTTGCCATTCTACATGTTTTATGATGACTTTTTGTAATCGGTGGATCGCTAAATAGTTTTTGTGAGCTATCAAAATTTGAATCCATGTTGAATTTTCTCAAAATATTACAAAATGTCCAAGAATACATATAGCTTTGTTTTACACGCCTTAAGACTCAAATTATGTCTTTCTACTTGGATGGGAAGTAAATTGGGTGATTGATTTTCCATTCATTGACCTAATCGCAATGGACTTGATCTCAAGATCAACCACTCATTCTTTAGAGAATAATTTCACTCTTGTATATTTGTTAACGAGGGTAATATTTAGGGTGAGAACTAAGAGACTAATTTATGATTCTCATTGATGATAAAAGAAAGAAGTTTTTTTTATTAATTTTATCAAGCCCCAAAAATAGGTTGCTAGAAATCTAAGCCTATCATGTTAGGATCATTCTCGGGCTTCTTGCTTGCAAAAAGACAAATTTATAACATTTTTAGTGGATGGAAGATTCCTCTAATCATTAGACCTATAACTGCAGCTTATGAGAGTAGCAAAACTTCCATTTTTTGTATTTCTGCAACCATGGAGGAAGAAAGTGTGTGGGTATGGGAGAGTAAGGGGACACTGAGACCTCAACGCAATTTAGGATCCAATGGGAAGTACATAAAAGTATGGGGCATGATGCCCAAAGGGGTAGGAAAATAGTTTCATATGTTTATAGAGCATAAAATTGTCAAACATGAGATAGTGATTCTCTGTAGGAGATTCAACAGATTGAGACGTAGATATCATTTAGGAAAACAAAAACATCATAATAGTATTTGTCAAATATTTAAAATAGATTCTGGATAGTGATAATGCACCATATAAGGTATATATTTACTTTGGCAATCCTTTTCTTATATAACAATGAATGTAATAAAGAGATAACATCTTGCCAGAATTTAGAACTTTTGTGGCAGCTTTTCTAGCACAAACGTAATTTTTGAGAGTCAGTGAGCTCGCAACCACTAACGCTTGACAGCATATAGATGATTGTAGAGAGTAGAGACATTTTGCACAAAAAGCCTTTTTTTAAATGACACTAGCAACTAGGTCGACTAAAATTCTATATACATTTTTAACCATTGCATTCATAACAAACATGGCTCTTCCACATTAAGGCCTTAGTTATTAAAGGCTCAAGACGAGGGCAAGGCGCCTCCACATCCATTTTAAATAATCAACATCAAATATCAATTCATCTTTTGATCAAATTCTTCATCTATTGTAGTAATTAATCATTCATTACTATCATTATATATCTTCAAAAAAAAGTTCAATGTGGTCGCTTGTATCATAATCATGCATGAATTATTGAGTTCTTACATTATTTATTTCGTGTTTTGAAAAAAAAAAGTTCACACCAGAAACTCACTCAGGCGTGCCTTTTATACTCTAAAGGCGCAAAAAGTCTCACGAAGGCGGAAAACTCTAAGCATGGTGAACCTTGAGCATTAGGCGCGCCTCTAAAATATAGATTGAGGCCGATAAATTAAAATAAACAATTGATCCTTAGATAATCCCAATCCATGCTTGTTGAAGATTTTTCCCACTTGTCTATTTCCAGCTGAATAGCAAGTCCTTGAAAAAAATTAAATCTGTAGCGGCGATAATTTTTTTCCCGGTCACTATTTCATTCATTATCACCCGTACAATCAAAGTTAGTGAATAAAAATAGCAGACATGTCTCAGGTTGCGTTCGTTTGGAGTGTTTTGGTAGGTGTTTTTGTTTTAGGTTTCTGAAAATGAATAATTTGTGTTCGTTTGGCTATATTTTCGTGGGCTTTGGTTTTGGGTCCCAAAACGGACCGATTTCAATCCTTCTAAAAACAGGCTCTCCGCAAAACCGACACCAGGGGGTCTGTTTTTTGTGTTTTGGAAACACGCAGCTTCTGCCGCTCTCCCGAAAAATCCTCCCGACAACCTTCTTCCTCGCTTCTTCATTCCTCCGGCGAAGTGGCGATTCTCATTGACTTTCCGAGAGGAAAACGAACGCAGCACCAGCATTTTCTCCAGTACCCCTTCCCTCGATGGTTTTCAGTGATTTTCCAGTGCTTCCAGTGGTTTCCAGGGCTTTCTCCCGAGCCCTAGATTCTCTAGCGATTTTCTCTGCCTCTTCCTCCTAGTTTCCGCCTCTTCCTCCAGGTTTCCGCCTCTCCTCGAAGAGGTATACTTAAACCCTAGAAATTTCAAATTGTTGTGTTTAATAGGCCTTGAGAATGTACGTGGTTTCCATCTCTCCTTTAATAGGCATTGTGAATGTTGGTTTGGAAAGTATTTTTTATTTAGGTCTTGATTGAGTGTTGTCTATGAGGATATTGTTGCATGTGTGTGGTATTTTGTATGCGTGTTATATTTGTATGTGTTTGTGTAATTTTTATGTATGTGTAATTATAATGTGTATTTGTGTATATTTGTGTGTTGTTTATGAGGTTTGTGTGTTGATTATGGAAGTTTGTGGGTTATTTGGAATGTGTGTTGTATGTGTTAAGGTATATTTAGCGCTTGTATCGTATATTTAACGGAATCCTAACGGGTCCGTTAACGGGTCGTCGGGGATTTAGGGTTACGCCTATAAATACCCCCGCTGGGGGCAACGGGTAGTTCATTCCAAATTAGATGTTCACTCGGATGCTTCGAGCACCATCTAACATTCTCGAAGAAATCTCTCGTGAGCGTTCTAGCCCCCCTCTCCCGTGCGGTTTCCCCTCTCCCGTTCGTGCGGATCGTGAACTGTAACCGCTGCTCCCGATTGCTTCATCCCTGTCGGTCGACGGAAGGAGTTTGTAGCCGTTCCAAGCGAAGGAGGGATCATGTAATCGCTTCCGTACATAGCCGATCCCGACGCCGCTCGCCTGCGTCTCTCTCGCGTGAAGGAAGGAAGGTTTCCGTCGCTTGTTTCGTGCAGTCGCAAGGAGGAAGGAGGCCGCCGGGTGATCGCAAGCGAAGGATCCTGTGCTCTCGATCGTGACTGCAAAGGGCAAGGCTACCGATTTCCTGTGCCTTTTTGGTCGCCCGATCGTGAAGGAGTGGAGGCCACCGATTTCCTGCGTGGGTTCTTCCAGAGTTTTTCTTTGGTGCAGTCGCCACCCTTTCTCTCCGGCGAGCAGCAGTCGCCGCTATTCCCGCCTCTGGAGGAGACTATCGCGCGTAACTGCCGCCACTACCGCTTGCGCTAGCGGTAACGCCAGGCGATAACCTACCTTACTGCTACCGCCAGAGCTACCGCCCGAGCTACCGCCAGGCGATAGCCTTTTTTGCTTGTGGAGATCCGTTCTTCTGTGTTTCAGCCGCCACCTCCAGATGGCCTCGCTTTCGAAGAGCAGCAGTCTGTCCTCTCCTGTGCCGTTGATAAAGTTGGAGAAGTTCTCCCATTCAGAGTTCAGTGCCTGTTAGCGGAATACCCAGTTCGGTATGAAATATTTGAATATATTTTATACTTTGCAGACTGATCTCGCAGATGTCAAGGGAGGAGACGATGAGGCTCAGTGGATCAGCGACGAAGACTTTTGTCGCGATTATCTCCTGAATTGTCTCTCCAATTCACTGGTCGAGACATTTGGGAAATTGAAGACAGCGAAGGAGATCTGGAATGCGCTGGAAGATCAGTTCAAGGAGGAGGAGAACATGTCCAAGACGCATCTGGTGGACAAGTTCATGGGATTCACCTTCACAGAGGACAGGGAAATCCTTCCCCAGATTGCAGACCTGGAGAATTTGGTGGCCAAGCTCAACAGTGAAAGTATCACTCTGCCAGATGGGTTCGTTGCTGGTGCCATCATCTACAAGCTCCCCTCAGCATGGTACTCTTTCAAGACGGAGAAGTATCGCAAGAAGACTCAGGTCAGTCTGAAAGAACTCAAGCGGTTCATCTGCATTGAGGATGAGAATCGGACAAGGCATGTTAAGGAGGTGGTGAGCAAGCAGCAATCTGCTGCTAATATGGTCACACACCTGAAGAGGAAGCCTCAATCTGATCGGACTCGACCTCCCCCCAGTGCACCCGCAGTCGTAGACACAGCAAGAAGATCAAGAAGTTCAAAGGCAAGTGCTACAACTGCAACAAGTGGGGTCACTGCGCTTCTGAGTGCAGGCAACCCAAGAAGCCCGATGCTAACCCACCAAAGCCTGATAACAGAGCACACATGCTCCATCAGACTGCGCCCTCCCACTTTGTTGCCAAAGTTGGGAACGTTCAGGCCAGTACTGACTGGTGGTTGGATTCGGGGGCGACTTGCCACGTCTGCAACAACTCCGCTCTGCTGAAGGATGCCACTCCAGCCTCTGAGACAGTTACAGTGGCAAATGGAGCCACTGATGAGGTACTCCAGACCGGGACCGTGGATCTGCTCCTCTCTTCAGGTACGCATTTAATTTTGAAAGATGTTAAATACATTCCTACATTAGCTGCTAATTTAATATCGATTAGTTTGTTAAGCGATGCGGGTATGTCCTTTAACATTAGTGGTGGTAGGGTGACCTTAATGGTTAACTCACATTACTTTGGCTGTGCGTACGTAGTCAACGGAATGTATCGTCTGAGTCTAGCACACGAAGTAGTTAATCAGGTTAGTTCTAATTTGATTGATCCTAAGACTCTACACGTAAGACTAGGACATGTCAACTATAGAAAACTACTCTTGCTAGCTAGAACTCACAACATTCCCTTAGACACTAAAACCAAATTCGACAAATGTGAGATATGTGCTCAAACAAAGATAACTAGAACACCATTCAGTCAGGTGTCTAGGAGTACACGTTTACTAGTGTTGATACACTCCGACATTTGTGACTACAAAAATTTTGTCACACGTGGTGGTCGGAAGTACCTGATAACTTTTATCGACGACTTCTCTAGATATACTCACATTTATCTCTTAAAATCAAAAGATGAAGCTTTTGAAAAATTTCAAATTTTCAAAAATAGGGTTGAGAACTAGTTGGATTTGAAAATTAAACGACTTAGGAGTGATCGAGGAGGTGAGTACGTCTCGGGTGAGTTTAGGGATTTTCTTGCCAGCCATGGCATAATACCTGAAACCACTACCCCTATTTCGCCTCAGTCAAACGGTATTGCCGAGCGGAAAAATAGAACTCTAACAGAAATGTTGAATTCTATGTTGTTAACTGCCGGTATGCCTGCCGCTTATTGGGGAGAAGCAGCCCTCGCGTCGAATCACATCCTAAATATGGTTCCTCATGCTAAATTGAAGCAAACCCCGTATGAGCTTTGGTTTAATGGTAAGCGAAGGAAACTACGGATGAAACAGGCCTGGTTGACCTATCTCACTAGTCAAGGGATCATTTCCCTCTTAGACGTGAGATCAAAAGATAATGTAGCAGATGTCCTTACCAAGGGCTTATGCAAGGTTCTTACATCTAAAACATCGTGGGATATGAGATTAAAGTCTATTTAGTGGGACTTAATACTTGTATTATGTTTAAGATTTTAGAACCGAGTCTGCCTACATTCACGCATCTAGACTGAGTACACTGAAGTGTTCCAGATGTTACTTGATGAAGCCTGAGATAGTTTAGTTGTCAGTCATTCCAAACTTGATGACTTACACAACTATTTCTTTTCAAAGGCTGAATTGGGTATCATTCCAAAAACGAATACTAAAGTTGCTGATATGCGCCCTGATATTATGATCATTACTTATATCATTCCAAACTTGATGATATATTGGTCACAGCTTGTTGTCATTCCAAACTTGATGATATAATACAATTGTGAAACGTCTGGTAATAATCTTAATAATCGAAGAAACATAGCTTGGCTCTAGGAAACCAAATTTCTAATTTTCTGTAAATTAGATAAGAGATGCGGACCTGTGAGCCTTTCTTCCTATTTAGAGTATTATGTTCAAACTTGTAAGAACTAATAACTTTACTTTTGATATGCATATGTATGGATTCATTGAGTTTTGTTCTCATGACATTCAAATGTTTAAATGCAGATCAATTGGAGTCTGGAGGAGAGAAAGTGGATTTCGACGTGGATGGAGATGATCTGCTGTTTGAGTAGACCGATCCATCACCTATTTGAGTTTTGTTTTCAGATTACTGTTCTTGCTTCTGCTTTAGCTTTTGCATGTTTGGAACCTGTTTGAGTTTAGATGTTTAATCTAAAACTCTTGTTGTTTTTAATCTGAAACTCATTCTGTCGTTATCTAACTTATATGTTTAACCTGTTATGTGATACAATTGCTACAATATAGGAAGAGAATGTTAAGGTATATTTAGCGCTTGTATCGTATATTTAACGGAACCCTAACGGATCCGTTAACGGGTCGTCGGGGATTTAGGGTTACGCCTATAAATACCCCCGCTGGGGGCAACGGGTAGTTCATTCCAAATTAGATGTTCACTCGGATGCTTCGAGCACCATCTAACAGTATGTGTGTGTTGTTTTTATATGTGTGTTATTTTGAACATAAATTATGTTTTTCTTGCTTTTTTTTTGTTGATTATGTATGTTTATGTGTTATTTTGAAATGTGTGTTGTTTGCTACCTTGCACGGATACTTAAAAATGTGTTTCCGAAACTCTAGGAAACATAATTTTAATTATTTAAAAAAAAAAACGGATACGCGATTCTCGTGCTAGAGATACATGACTCCCGTGCTACTTATTCCGCTTCTTTAGGTTTACGATATCCCGTGCGCTGGTCTCTCTTTTCCCGCTGGTCTCTCTTTTGCCGCTGGTCTCTCCCGTGCTCCAGGCGACTTCTTCCCGTGTGCGATGGTCTCCGTTGGTATTCCCTTCTCCAGGCGACTTCTTCCCGTGTGCGCTGGTCTCCGCTGGTACTCCCTGCTCCGGGCAACTTCTTCCAGTGTGCGCTGATCTCCGCTAGTACTCCCTGCTCCAGGCACCTCTTTTTCTTCTTCCTCTTCCTCTTCCTCTTCCTCCCCGTATTCCTCTTCTTCTTCCTCTTCCTCCTCTTCTTCTTCTCAGATTTTATTTGCTGCTGGTGCTTCTTCTTTTATTCTTTATACAGATTGTATATGTTGCTGCAATACAAAATTACTGTTGGTTCCCTGCTGCAACAGATTTTATTTGTTGCTTCTTCTTTTATTTCTGCTTCTTTATACAGATTCTGCTGCTGCTACAGATTTTATTAGCTGCTTCTTCTCATATTTTATTTGCTGCTGCCGCTGCTGCTTCTTTTATTCTTTATATAGATTTTATTTGCTGCTGCAATACAAAAATTACTACTGCTTCCCTGCTGCAATACAAAAATACATAGATTTAATACTGCTGCACTTCTGCACTTATTCTTACTGCTTTTGTTCTTATCATTGAGATTATTTGTTGTTTAAATTAGGCCTTATCTTGCATAACATGGATTCAAGTAGCGGTGCCGGTGTTACTGAAAATGACGAAAAACTTCTTTGGAAATATGTGATAAGAGGGAACAAGTTAACTGAAGGAGGAGGAAGTATAAGTTGGACATGTATTTTTATGGTAAGCCTTACAAAAGTCATACACTCGCATGAAGGGTCATTTATTGAGGATCAAGAGTAGCAAATAAAATCATTTATTGAGGAAGTATAAGTTGTAACAAGGTTCCAGCTTCCACGTACAAGAACAAGTTGAAGGAAGATAAAGATGCTCAAGAGCTTATTGAGCGACGACTTACAAAATTTATACTGGTGGCTCCAAGTACTTCAAGTGGAGTTGGAAGGGTTGGAAGTGTTGGTGATAAGTGGAGAAGAAAAAAATGATCCATGCAGAAAGAATCCATTTCTAGTGCATTCAATAATGAAGATAGAGCTCATTTGGATGCTTTAATTGCTATGACATTTTATTCGGCGGGGTTGCCTTTCAATTTAGCAATAAATCCTTATTGGAGAGAATCATATTCTTTTGCTGCTAGTCATAACCTTGCAGGATATGTACCATCCGAATATAATTCACTAAGAACCACCATGTTGTTGAAGGAGAAGATAGAAATTGAAAAAAGATTAGCTTCCATTCGAGGGATGTGGGTAGAGAAGGAAGTTAGTATTGTAAGTGACGGATGGAGCGATCCACAAAGAAGACCACTCATTAATTTTATGGCAATAACTGATTCAAAAGCAATGTTCTTGAAGGCGGTTAATTGTGTAGGTCAAACTAAAGACAAGTATTTTATTGCCTCTTTGATCAAAGAGGTAATTTTAGAAATCGGATATGAAAAGGTTGTTCAAGTTATAACGGATAATGCAGTAAATTGCAAGTGGGGCCAACTAATTGAGAGTGAGTTTCCATCAATTTTTTGGACTCCTTGTGTGGTGCACACTCTCAATCTAGTTTTGAAGAACATATGTGCCGCTAAGAATTCGGAGAATAATGCAGTTACATATGAAGAATGTTCGTGGATTACTCGTATTGGTGATGATGTTATGTTTATTAAGAACTATATAATGAATCATTCCATGAGATTAGCTATGTTTAATGAATTTGTGAGCTTAAAATTACTATCCATTGCCGAAACTAGTTTTGCATCAATGACCATCATGTTAAAACGATTCAAACTTATAAAGAATGGACTCCAAAGAATGCTTATTAGTGATCATTGGCTTCTATATCGTGGCGATGATATGGAAAAAGCGAGACATGTGAAAGAGAAAGTGTTAGATGATGTTTGGTGGGATTCCATTGAGTATGTTCTTTCATTCACCGCTCCTATATTATATATGACATGATTCACTTTTGCGATACAGATAAGTCTTGTCTTCATCTTGTATATGATATGTGGGACACAATGATTGAAAGGGTGAGGAAGGCTATCTACTCTCACGAGAGAAAAAAGAAGAAGAAGATGTGTCTATCTTTTTTGAGGTAGTACATGCTATCCTTGTGGATCGTTGGAACAAGAATAACACTTCACTTCATTGCTTTGCGCATTCCTTGAATCCAAGGTACTTATCTTTTTTAATTATAAAGTTATATTGTTTTTTGTATGATTGATTTTTAATTCAATATTTTTTTTCACTAGGTATTATAGTGAACAATGGCTAGCGGAGGATCAAAATAGAGTTGCTCATCATAAAGATCCGGAAGTTAGCAAGGAAAGGATTAAATGCTTGAAAAAGCATTTTCCAAGCTTAATGGAGCGCAATGTTGTCACCAAGGAGTATGCGGACTTCATTGATAAATCAGTAGATTTTAACGATTATGATTCAAGTCAAAATCGTTATCTCTTAGATCCAAAGACTTGGTGGATAAATCATGGATCGCCGGACCCTTCACTCCAAACCATTGCATTGAAGTTATTAGTACAACCATCATCTTCTTCATGCGCCGAGAGAAATTGGAGTATTTACTCATTTATCCATTCAATGAAAAGGAATAGAATGACACCACAACGTGCGAAAGATTTAATAAGCATTCATAGCAATCTTCGACTTCTTTCTAGAAGAGATCAAAAGTATAATGAAGGAGAGTCTATATTGTGGGATATTGTGAGCGATGGTTTTGAGTCATTCGAAGATGTAGGTACACTTGAGATAGCTAATCTATCGCTTGATGAACCAAGGTTGGAGCTCTCGATTATTGAAGATGATGAAATCGATACTATTGGAGAGAATGTTTAATTTTTGAACTTGAAATTTTACATGTGAATGTAACGAAACAATGATCAATTGATGTAATGATGTGGACATGTGACATTATTTTTTTATGATGTTTGTTTACATATTATTGAATGTAGTGATTGAGATTTAGTTTGTTAGTTGTATTTTTATATTAATTAATACTTGTATTAATATAATTAAAAAAAATTAAAAACATTTCAAGTATCCGTAGTTTTTTAAAAATCATATTTTTCCGTATCCGTTTCGTATCGTATACCGTATACCATTTTCGTCCCCATGCAACGTAGGTTGTTTGTGTATGTGTGTGTGGTATTTTTATGTGTGGTATTTTGAATGTGTGATATTTTGTATGTGTGTGTTGTATTTATTATATGTGTGAGTGTTATTTTGAAGTTGTGTTGAATGTGTGTGTTGTACGTGTGTGTTGGTTTTGTATGTGTATATGTGTGTGTTGTTTATGAAGATGGATTCAGTTAATGAGTTACGTAGGAAGATAAGATTGTTAAAAAGAAAGAGAGCAATCGTAGTCGCTTTAGTTGCAGCTGCCATAATATTGATGAAATGTAGTATACTCAGACATCCAAGCATGATATCAACACGATATTCTAAGGAGGAAAATACTGATTAGATTATATAACAGGTCTAACATAAACGGCTACAATCAACTTCGCATGGACAAAAGTGTTTTCCAAAGCTTGTGAACCTTATTAGTGGATAGAAACACAAAATGTGAGAGTTAACGCGTAGGTAGGGTTATTCTTACATACGACATCGTCACTTTTGATGGTTTGGTTGTTGTTTTGTTCTCAATCTAAGCTTTAATTGGATCTCAAGAATTTATCATGGTAAACATATAATGGATTTGAACTAAATGTCTTCATTTCCAATGCTTAGAAAATTTATCTGTAATGTCGAGTGCTTTCAAAACTCCGCTAGTTCTAAACTTTTGGTTTGGTCATGGTTCTTTCAGGTCCATCAAGTATAGCCCCAAGAGTACACACTCAAGTTCTGGTAGAGTAAGCTCTACTAAGCTTCCTAATGGTTATTTCTCTGTGAGTGCGGTAGTACGTTCCACAGTTTAAACAAGATTACCATTTTTGTTTTTATTGTTAAGGGTGAGGATCTGTGTATTTAATCCATGTTAGGTGAGTTAAGTGGAAAAGTTCAGGTTGAAAAAGCTAGCGAAATTCTTGGTTGGAAATGTAAACGGCTAGTTTCTGTTACCTCGATCGTGAGAAATGTTCAAGGATTTTGTTCCTATCTATGTAATTTTGTTGATAAACTTATCCCTGTTTTTGGGGAGATTTTTGTTTGGAATGTTGTTTAGCCCGATGTATTTTCATGAATGGATATACCGTGGCAAAATTGCTAGCGAGAGGTAACAAAGGTAATCAGAAGTTTGGGTAGATACATTAGGCAAAGTTGAATTGTTAATTTAGTAAATAAATATTCTTTATTTAGTCGCTTTTAAAAATTCATGTGTTCTTAGGCTTTAAATGTCAATTCTTGCATTTGAAAATCATTCTGCAAAAGAACATAAGTTTTTGTTTTGGCACAAAACGGACCTGAAAATCATTCTATAAACAAACATAAGCTTTAGTTTTGACCCAAAACAAAAACGTATATATTTTTTCGTTTTGAACCAAAATGAAAACTTTCCAATGAAAACCGAGCAAACCAAAGCAGCCTTACGAAAATAATTTAGATTTTCTTAAGCCAAACAGCATAAGACTCATCTGAACATCTCAAAGTAAATAGCAGATACAAATTTATAGACATGTGATGTAAATTGACAAAGCAAGATATATCGATTATTCACTGTGTGAAATTTCATCAGAAATGTCTTGCATTAAATTAAAACATATCTTGGAATAAAAAGGACAAATAAAACACATGTTAGAAACACCATATATAATACAAGGAAGACGAATCCAGGCACTAAGCCTCGAGATGATCGTTGATGTAGAAGCGCGTCCGATCTCGTCTTCAATCTCAAACCTTCTAAGCACAAATGGGAGTTGATGAGGTTCTGGAGCTCTCTGGTTCGTATGCACTCAGGAAAGGACTTAGAAAATTCAAAGCTTTTAATGCACGAACAAAACGAACCAAATTATAGTTTTTCACTGTCGCCTGGGCGACATCGCTGTCGGAATTCCGACAGCGCCAAACTACTGCTCGTCGTGCTGTCGTGCGGGCTGCTGCTGTAACTTCTGTCCTGTCGCCTGGGCGACAGTAGATGTCGGAATTCCGACATCGAAATTCTCCATACAGTTAAATTGAGCTACAATCAGAATTGTGAACATCTCATACCTGTTACCTGCACACCATCAATAAAAATAGAATCAAATACAAACGAGATTTTGTTATTATCAAACCGGAAGAGTGCGGAACGCATGCTCCAACAGGTAGTAGATGAAGCTACAGTTCGCCGCCTGAGTTATGCGGAGACTTTCGTTTCCACCAAGTTCAAGAAATCGATAACTCGCCAAGATGAGTTGAAGAGCTTCATCCATCGATTTCTCCCAGAGGGCTATAAGGCGAGGTTGGTCGGGAAGGATGAGCGAAACACTTTCTACAATGACCAACTCGCGTTCCCACTCGACCGCTTCGAAGTAGGGGCTGCGACTTCTTTTGTGGCCGGAGTTCTGCCAGATCCTCCGCTACTACGGACTGGTACCCGCGCAGATAAATACCAATTGTATAGCGAGTATCGTTGGGTATTTATGCTTCTTGCGCGCTGAGAAGATCTCGTTCGACATGAATGTCTTCAGAAAGGTGTTCTATGTTAGCGTGACTAAGGACGGCGTGCTCTATTTTGGCAGCCACGCGTTCATGCTCGTCGGTCCTTTTACACAAGGTGCGGGATAGGCATGTCTTCTTGTTCAATATGAGAAGACTGATGATATAGTCTATCTTCATGTGCTTGTAATGATCAGAACAGTTCTGGTATGCTCAGGACAGTGAGATCTCTAGATTCTTCGATAGCTGACATAATCCTTGGAAAGATTGCGTTGGTGACACTTTGTTGAGAATGTAGACAAGAGCCCTCGCATCTTTTTGTTGATTTTCTACATGATTTTTCTATTCTTCATCAGAGAGTGGTGAGGAAGATGAGTTTGATATTTCTGGTATTCCATTTTGGACCGTTAGCCATAGGCCTTGAGATAAAAATAGTGTCTTCGTCAGAACGGCCCAGTATTCATAATATTCACCATTGAATACTGGTAGACACGACGTTCCAACTCCAATTTTGGAAATAAAAGTAACACTCAACTTTCTCCCAGAATTGTATTTCTTCTAAAATCAAAGATAATACAGGAGTTTACTTTTTGAAATAACATAAGCAGATAAAGCAAAAAACTAGTCCTCCCCGGGACTTTACACAGCCTTTAAATAAGCACAAAACAAACCCACACTTGCATCCTTTTTCACGAGATACTCTTCTGAAGCAGTGCCGGTGCGTCGTTCCTTCTTCTCGCCAGAGCTTTTCTTCACGTCCACACCAAGTTCTTGCATCGGTTCAGTTAAGAGCGTCTTTGGATTGTTCTGAGCTGCAAAGCTGTCATTCGTTGTCACGTCTCTTGAGCTTAGGTCTTCAGCTTGTATTTTAACAGCGTCAACCAACCATTCAAAGAATATCTATCATGAAGCAAACACTAAAATAAATTTAGAAAACTTTGCACCATACATTTGGTTGCATGTGATGCAACTGAAACGACAATCATCAAGGCAAAGAGCAGTTCATGATGCAATGCATGCATAAGAAATGTTCTTGTCAGTGAAGCCGTAGGATGGTCGCAATCGGCGAGTGTTTACCTGCGAAGGAGAAGAACATATGCTGAAATGGTGTTGCCGTAGGATGGATTCCGAAGAGGAATCCATCTGTTGTCGAAATTTCTTACTCCAGAATAACTTATGCTTATCGTACAAAATAAAATTGAATTGTGATGGTTCGATCTATACCTGCAACCAATACTTACATAAAGAGTTGCAGATTATCCGATCTTCGTCCTTGGAGAAGCTGCCATGTTTGATGTAAGAGCTGTTTATGTGAAACAAAATCGTATCCTGCTTGTGACAAAACAAATCTTATATATTCACGAAAACTTTATGCAATAATGTACTGAAATGAAGTGGATAGAAAAAAGTACAGTGAGAAGATGAGATGAAATGAGAGTGACAATTTTAAACTCGTAGGCAATACCAAAAACAAAAAATGATAGAACAAAACCAACACAATTTTTTATCAACATAAAACTTAAGCAGCGATGCCTACTTGGGAGCACTATGCTATTGTTCTGATCTGATACGCTCATCGGAAGAGTAAGAGGTCGTGATTGTCTCAGTAGCAATGACCATCACCCTAATCTGTGTGGAAAAACCCGGTCGTGTGTTGACGTTCTGCGTGGAATTATCTCGTTCCGCCGCGCCATTCCGCTGCGCTGTTCCGGCTGGAGCTGCAAGGCACAGTCCAACATTCTATCCCACAGTCAGTGCGAGGAGGATTTCTAAACATGGCATAAATACTTAAATCTATTGGCTCTCTCCGCAGAAAGGAAACTACAGGGATGAAGAAACTATCACCTTAGAGTTTTGGTAATTCTTTTCATTTATGGAGTTTAAAGCAAGCCAATAACTGAAAGCACAAAAATAGTGAAAAAGCATAGCTTTGTTCCAGCTAGAGACCCGAGGTACAGTCCAGCATTCTGTCCCACAGTCGGTGTGAGGAGGATTTCTAAACATGGAAAAAATACTTAAATCTATTGGGTCTCTCCGGTGGTTAAAGACATGAAGTCATGCTTGTACCCCTAAGGAAATTTGATTCAGCAAGTCTAATTATACAACAAAATTGACAACACAGAGCAATATGAAACAGTCAAAGACAAATCAACGAAATTCAGTTCGGCAGAGCAAGTAAAAGAAAATTTTAGAGTTGTATAGTGAAAACCATAGAGCAGAAAGTAACTTGCATAAGTTAACTTCATGCAAATTGTGTATGTGAATGAATTTTAGATAAAAGTTCCACGAAGACAACATTTTTTGTGTAAGTGCCTTGATAATCGTTGATCGATCCTTTTTAATCAAAAGTTGTGTTCGATAAAGAAATGCCTCTGGATAGAGCAACGTAAAATTGTCCGTGGGAAAATATGATTTGGTAAGTAGATACCAACATTGTTTATCGTTTGATCTTGTGATTTGTTGATTGTTAATGCGAAGCTCAGACATATTGGAAATTGCTTGCGGGTAAGTTCCAAAGGCATATGCATATCTTCAGCGGTTTTCATAGGTATACGTGGCAAAAAATAATGCGTCCTTTAAAATCTCCTGTGAATAGTTCTGCTTCAAGTCTTTGGCTCAAGATTCCTCAAAAGCATGATAAGGGAGTCTTTCTTTAATGTTAATTTGTCTGGGGGTAGATGGCCAAGAGAAATGCGGTTCAAGAACTCTTGTTGATACAAAACATATATGTTGTCATCGACAGAGTCGAAAGAGTAGTATGTAATTTCTTCTCCGGGGAAGATTTGAAGGCATTTCTCATTCAATACGTGCACATCTTGATTTAGTGGAGTTAGCAATGCTCGAGTTTCAATATGATTTGGGTGATCCGTGTGAGAAGCAATATCAGAGAATATTGTAGCAATTAATATGTCAATTAAGTGTTCACCTTCCCAATGTATAACCATAGATTCCGGAATATGAATCATATCATTTTGTTTTGTTTCATCTTCACCATTGCCAACATAAATTTTTGATGGAAATCTCCTCCCATAACTAAAATTTTGACACCGAAACATTCAGCTACTCCAAGAATGCTTTTTTGACACCGAAATGATTGTTGAGCATAGTTGTACAAGTTTTTTCAGATCAGAATGCTTGCCGATATTGCATAATGAAATTGACTCGAAGGTAATTGAAAATTTGAATTTTAAATGCGCAGTAATATCACCCAAAAGCAGGTTTGTTGCAATACCCGAATATGACGTGCTTGATGTTGTTCTTTTGTTAGACGTGAAAGACTTTCTCTTGCATGAATGGTATTAATTTGTCGACGCATTCACGTTGTTCACCTGTCAATTGCATCATTCGTTGTGTGGCACGAGTTCGATTAGCGAGTCATTCTGCTTCCAGTTGCGCTTCTGTCAGTCGATCTCTTTTCCGGCATGCATATGTTCGAGTGTTCAACGCATTTCTCGCGGGTTCATGATAAGTGTAATGGTGTGAACGCCTCCTGCCGGAGGGCACGCTAGTTCAATATTGTAAGCTTAGATGAGCCTGAATCGATTGAGACTGAAAAATGAAAGCTAAGAGAAGAAGTATTTACAATGTTGAGATTTGGAAATAATGTATCTTAAGAAATGGATACTAAATGTCACGAACAACAACAACAACAACAACAGAACCCATATAGTCCCCAATCATTGGGGGTATGGGCGGGGGAAGATTGGAAACAGACCTAACCTTTGGCCCTATGCACAAAGTGGCTTCTCTCAGAGGAGAAAGACCGAACCTTTGACAATAAATGCACAAAGTGGTTGCTCACAGATTACCACTGAAATAGTGGCCACCTATACTGTCACGTTTGCTGCGGAATCATGCCCTCAAATCAAAGCCAAAGACATCAGAGAGGGCAGACCCAAGAATCCAAACAAAAAATTCAAAATCAATGATGCATTGCTAATAATACATTGACTTTATGCGAAAACAAAGATCAGATATTTCAATTTATGCCAAAATTATATAATTAAATCAAACAGATTTATAAGTTAAAATAAAAAAGATATTCTTATTTTCTATGCACAGAAAAAAGTACTTACATACATCATGCATTTACCCTTTAACTTTAATTTAACAATTTGATTTCAATCTAGGCTCCGTTTGGGGGGATTTATTTCACCAATTAAGCGGTTACGACCGCATGAACCGGACCTTAATTCGTAACCGCTTGACCAGTGAGAATAAGTCCTCCCAAACAGAGCCCTAGTCTCTATAAGAAATAGATTTAATTCCAACCATCTGAAGATCTACCCATTCAACTTCATCCCAACCATCCTAAAATCATTCATGATCCTGCTTCTATTTGTAGCCATAATCTGATATATAGGCTTCGTTTGGGGGGACTTATTTTCACCGGTCAAGCGGTTACGATCGCATGAACCGGACCTTAATTAAGATCCGGTTCATGCGATCGTAACCGCTTGACCGGTGAAAATAACTCCCCCCAAACGAAGCCATAATCTTGTATATCCTTATTTTGTATATAGCTAACAGTATGACCAATGGCTCTTACAAAGATTTTATAGATTATTTGATCATTCATATACTAATTCAAGTCTAAATCATTAGACCTTCAGTTAAGCTTCGTAGACCAGCCAAGAATAACAACGGAACCAGGAATTTAGCCTTCGGCATTCTGCGCGCTTATGCCACTTGGGGCCGTCGGAGTTCCCCCTTCAGCATCTGTGCGCTTATGCCGCTTGGGGACATCGGGGTTCCCCCTCCGTCGGTGGCGTGCCTTTGTGCCCTCTTGTTGGTTTCCTTTGTGCTTTCTTTCTATGCCTTTAGTATATTACTAAGCACTTGTTTTGTTTTATTTTTAAGTGTGCACTATCTGCCATTCGTGGGAGATGGATCGACGATAACATCAAATAATAGGATTTCTTTTTGAGTTAGAGAAAACCTCCTATAAAATGAGGCATGGAAAGAGATTTGGTTCGATCATAATAGTTACTATATACGAACACAAGTCGAGGTTTCTTGAAACGCAAAATATATGCATGAATTTCTTCAAATAATGGTATACTCAAAACCCAAAATACATGTGAAATCATGGAATCCTCGGTGTGATGTGTGGTGGAGGTTTGGGGATTATGCAATTTTTAGGGCGCCACGCCCTTTACATATTCCAGTGAGGCATGGAATAATGTATAACAAGTCTAGATTTCACAAGAATTAGCCCTCCAAAAAAAATTGAGAAGCCAAACCTTGCATCAACAATTTGTTAAATTGTTAGAATTGGTGGTTTGATACTTGATATTACTATGAAGTAATCATTTTTTTCTGAGATTACATAATCTCCACTAATAATCTCCTGCAAGTTGTATACCATCACAAAAGCTGGTAGTATCCATGTAAGAGAGCAAGCTCATCAAAGCTAAATTACAATAAACAAAAAGTTGCTACCTGAAAACTGAAGATCAATCCAAAAACACTGCTGATAGCTGCTGAATAAAATTTTTGCATGACCAGCATTTGATCTTTTCGATAATTCAGCCCAGAAAAATCTTAGTGCCTTCCGAAGAAATCTGAAGAAACAAAAGAGGAAAACCCTCTCTTTTCTTCTATGCAACTCCCACCTGGTCTCCCCCATAACTCTTTGCCATCCATGGACTTCCATATACTTTCGGCTTTAGCCCATCGATCTCCCTCAACATGGACATTGCTCAAAACAATATGGTAACCCACATTATCCGGTTCCAATTCAAATAGTCTTCGAGCAGCATATTCTCCAACATCAACACTTTGATAGACTCTGCACGAACCAAGAAGAGCTCCCCAGATCCTCCCATCAGGCTTCACATCCATAGAATGAATAAGATTCAAAGATTCAGTAATCTTCCCGGATCGAGCGAGAATGTCCACCATGCAGGTGAAGTGGCTCAACTCGGGCTTCATTCCAAACGTTTCAGTCATGGAATTGAAAACCTCACAACCTTCATCCACAAGGCCGGAGTGGCTGCAGGATGACAGCAAGCTGAGAAAAGTGATACTATTTGCCCGGATTCCAGCCTCCTGCATTCGCCTGAAAAGCTCCATGGATTCCAATCCCATTCCATGGACAGCATATCCGTCGATCATCGAGCTCCAAGCCACCGTATCTCTGCACATCATATTATCGAAACACCTCCGAGCGAAAACAATACTGCCGCATTTAGCATACATGTTGAGAATGGATGTTTCGAGGATCTCCGCGCCTGGTTCTGTGGTTAACTGATGCCTTATCAAGTATCCATGGATAGTTTTTCCAAGAAGGAGGGCGCCCAAGTGGGTATATGAGGCGACCAAGCACCTTAAAGCATCAGAATTTGGCTCTATGCCTACAGTTTGCATCCTCTGAAACAAACTAATAGCCCGAGTGAACTCCCCACTGTGTACAAATGCCCACATCATAACAATCCATGAAGTTCTGCTGCTAACTTCATGAAGAAATGCGAAAGAAGACGACGAATCTGCGCACTTAACATACAAGTCCAGGAATGATGCTTGAAGAACCACATCAATCTGTCCACTCTTTAAAGCATAGCCGTGAATCTGACGGCCCATGCGAAGATCTCTTGACTTGGTCAATGCCGAGATGACGAGAGTCAGTGTTTGAGGACTGGGATGCATTGCAGTCATTAAACGCCCAAAACATTCGACTACTTTGACAAAATTTCCAGATGAAGAGTATCCAGACATTAAAATATTCCATGAAATTACAGTCCTTTCTTCTATACTATCAAAGAGCTTCTCTGCCTCCTTGAAACAGCCCGTCTTGCTATATACTGTCAAAATAGAATTCTGAACCAATTCATGGCTGCAAAAGCCTCTCTTGATTGCGAAGCCGTGAATTTCTCTCCCTCCATCAGCATTTCTTTTGACTTCAGATGCTCGAAGAACTGCGGCCAATGTCACGGAGTTCGGCTCAATGCCAGAAATTCTCATCTTGCAGAACATTCTGGAAGATTCAGAGATGTCTCCACTCTGAACATAGCCGGAGATCATGGTGGTCCAAGAGACCACGTCTCTCGTGAGCATTTCCTCGAACAGGCTTCGTGCAGCGATGATATCTTCACTTCTAGCGTAGTAATCAATGAAGGAGTTGCAGAAATAGGCGTCGCGGACGAAGCCCAGTTGGATTGCAATGGAGTGGACGGCCTCGCCGACGCCGGCGAGGCCGGGAAGGGCCGAAACGGCACGTGCGAGGAGTGGAAGAGTGAAATGATCGGGGCGGGCTCCGCTCGCGAGCATAGATGAGAAGACGGAGAGGGCGGAGTCGAAAAGACCGGAATCGACGCGGATCCTCAGCATTGAGTTCCATTGGAAGGCGTTGGTGAGGTCGTGATGATTTCGGAAACGATGAAGACGATGTGAAGGAAGATGAGAAGCGTGGGTAGTCAGGCGATGTGCGAGGAGTGAAGGGAGCCGGGAAGAGGGGAAGAGAGGAAGAAAGGGGAGAAGTGCAGCAGCGAGATAATTTGCATGGGCTTTTTCTTGCTGAGCGGTTAGGAATCCAATCATGGGGCTTGTTGTCTTTGCATCTTATCTTCTCCTTCCATATTCACCCAGACGACAGTAATCTGCTCTGAGAAATTCTCCCCTGTTTCTGAGCTTAGATTCGTTTTCTCCCCACTCCAGTTTTGAATCAGGAATCCATGTTTCGATGCATTCTCAACCTTCTATATATTGAGGCATACGCTAAAGATTGAATTTGGGCTCAGCTCTCTCGAAGCACAGCGGGGAGAAGAACTTACAGCTTCGGAGAATGGGCTCTTCTAACAGCTTTGGATTCTACTTCCGATCGGGCATGTTTTTATATTTTTTGTATAGACGAAGAGGATGTGAAGACTGTGTCAAAATATAATTGCAGCCCAATTGCGCTATGGGCACACCAAAATGCGGAGAGAAACAGAGGAGTCAAGCAGGGCGGCTTCTTCCAAATCCTGGCATGCAGGCTTAGAATCTCCCTTGCCCTATCCTTCTCCTTCGCCCCGCGGTACAACGACGACATTGCCAAGCAAAAGTGCTTCAGCGCTATGACGACATCGGCAAGTAGCCGAAACCTCTCCAGCGAACAGCCAACCTAGGTTCGACTAAATTTGATTTGTTTAGTTCTTACACTTCCTAAGAGCCAATCAGTTGCATCCACATCATCATCATGTTCATTTTGATCATTTTTTGTGAAATATGTTGTATGATGGTTTTTTTTTTCTTTTAGTTTTTTTTAGTAGTACAGACCACCTCCCTGCTCCCCACTTTTTAATTCTCCAGCTTTTTAGTTATGAATAGATTTTAGTGTTTATGATTTTTTTAAGGCTTTCTTGATCTACAATGAGTCAATGACAATGATCTTCGATAGGTGTTTATGCTTTATGTTATCTCCTCTGGAATTTTAATCAATTTCTCTGCGATTCATGCATAATGATTTCTTTAGATTGCGTCTTCTCTTCGGGTCTGTTTGTTTGCACGAAATTGAGCTCCTGAAATCGAAATTGAATGTCTAATTCTAATTTTGTCGTTCGTTTGCGCGCTTGAGCGTTGAAATTATAATTTTAATGAAATTCATGGAATTCATTTTGAAGCAAAGTCAATTCTTTCCAATCTATATAAGAATTGGATAATTCTGACCGAGACGCGTTTATCAACGAGTGTGTTTTTTTGCCATGAGCGCATTTTTTGCCCGGGTGAATACTTTTTGCACAAACAGGCATTTTTCATTCGTACGCGCATTTTCACCCGTGCGTGCATTTTTTTTCGCCCTGACACGTTTTTCTCTCCATGACGCATTTTTTCGCCCAAACGCGCGTATTTTGCCAGGGCACACAATTTTTCGCCCGAACGCACATTTTTTTCGCTCGTGCATGTTTTCGCCTTGACTTGCAATTTTTCGCAGAGTGCATTTTTCGCTCGGGGAGCATATTTTCACCCGATCAAGAATTTTTCGCACAGGCGGACATTTTTGGTACGGGCGCACATTTTTTCGCACGGGCGCACTTTTTTCGCCACTGCACTCATATTTCGCTCAAACAAGCACTTTTTCGCATTAGCGCGCGTATTCCGTCTGGGCACACATATTTCGTTGGTGCGTGTTTTTTTCTCCCGGGTGGCCATATTTTTGCCCGTGCACATTTTTTCACCCGAGCGTGATTTTCACCTTAACTTGCGTTTTTTTCGTTTGGACGCGCATTTTTTGCTCGGGGGGTGTTTTTTCGTTTGAACGTGCATTTTCACCCCGGTACGCATTTTTTCGCCCGGGCACATTTTTTTCACCGCAGCGCTAATTTTTTATGCTTTTGAGGGTCCGTTTGGCACGGATAGCGGCCATGAACGCGGTGGTTAAGAACCATCGCTCGTGAACGTCCTACCTCATTAAGGGATCCATTTTTTTGGTGTCAGTCATAACCGTTGTCATGCCAAACATACATTCTATGACGGTAACGTTTTGTCTAGACTCACCGGAGCTGAACCGAGCCTGAGTGGAATGTATGTTTTGACCACCAGCGTGTCCAGCCAACTCTGATTCCCACTTGCTGCTCACCCCCAACACATTTTACAAACTGCAAAACACTGCATAACTCATGAACTAGTCAAACTATTCCCACTTCGCTTCTAAGTCTTAAAAAAGGCTGATGTTATGTGCAAATCGGTTTTGGCTATGTGCAAACCATCAAAACTCGCGCTTTTTGAAAATACGTCTTATAGGTGCATTTTTAGGAAAAGTGTTCAACATCAAATTTGTAGATCTCGTCGAGATCTACAACTTTCGTGTTGAACATTTTGCCTAAAAATGCACCTATAAGGCGTATTTTCAAAAGGCGCGAAACATTTCACAATAGTCTCGCGCATTTTGAAAATACACCTTATAAGTGCATTTTTAGGCAAAATGTTCAACACGAAAGTTGTAGATCGCGAAGAGATCTACAACTTTGATGTTGAACATTTTTCCTAAAAATGCACCTATAAGGCGTATTTTCAAAAAACACGAGTTTTAATGGTTTGCATGTAGCCAAAACCGATTTGCACATAACATCAGCCTAACAAAAGCACACTGCAAAATGATAATTTAACCTAAAGCAGCACATCCATGCATTAATAGATCACAGAAACAGAGTTCTACCAATAAAGCATACGAATCAATTGGGACTGTGGCGGCAGTGAAAAAAAATTATATTCTCACCGTCACCGTTGTTTTGCAGACGTTTGTTTTCCTAGTGGTGGCGAAATGTTTGTGTCAAAAACACAAGGAGAGAGACAATTATGGAATCTGCTGAGGAGCATCAAACTAACATTGTTATATTTCAGTAGCCATTGCTAACCGCCACAGCTACAATCTCCCCTAAATAAGTTCTTCCATGATTCGCTAACCTAAAAGCGAAGCTGAGTGAAGGTCAAACAAGATGGGTAGATAGCCATGACCAAACTAACTTTGTTATATTTCAGTAGCCATTGATAACCACCACTGCTACAATCCCCTAAATAAGTTCTTCCATGAGTCGCTAACCTAAAAGCGAAGCTGAGTGAAGGTCAAACAAGATGGGTAGATAGCCATGCCCAAACTAACTTTGTTATATTTCAGTAGCCATTGATAACCACCACTGCTACAATCCCCTAAATAAGTTCTTCCATGAGTCGCTAACCTAAAAGCGAAGCTGAGTGAAGGTCAAACAAGATGGGTAGATAGCCATGCCCAAACTAACTTTGTTATATTTCAGTAGCCATTGATAACCACCACTGCTACAATCCCCTAAATAAGTTCTTCCATGAGTCGCTAACCTTAAAAGCGAAGCTGAGTGAAGGTCAAACAAGATGGGTAGATAGCCATGCCCAAACTAACTTTGTTGAAGACGACTTAAAGAATTCGAACTTCAATATGCCGTGTTTGAGTGCGTTCGACTACAGAGAAATACATTGAAAACAACAGTAGTCTCCTCCCGAATCTCTCTGTCTCAGACGCCGCCTCCAAGTCGATCTTTAATTGAAATGATTCTTGGACAAAGAGACGGTGCGGCAACCAGCCAGGCTTCCGGCACTTGCTGAAATTTGACCTTGTCATTAATAGCGTTCTACATCTGCAATCAAGTCCCCCTCAAGTCTGGAAACCTCCATAGAAGCCAAGTCAACCTTCATGCCCATAGAAAATACTAAAAGAACAGTAAAGTCAAGAGCATGTGCTAATTTTTGTGGGGACTTCTATTAAGGCCAAAAATAGCTCTTTAAACATTAAAATAAACGTGAACAATAAATATTCAAGGGTAGATAGAAATAATTTCAAAAACTTCAGCAGGTTCAAAACTCAAGCATCAGCCAGATTGCGAAGATTATTTATTTGCAGGTCTTACTTTTCTAAGTATGAGAGTATCAGTATTAATTTTCATTCTACACGTACAAAAAAGCCATCTAGAACTTACAGTTGAAGCTTTTAAAATGAAAAGTCAGCCAACCAGACAATTCTACTTCATCTAGAAGTCTATATATGGCGATGAATTCATATAATTACAGCATAATACAATTAAAAAAACACTAGTATCAAGTGGAGATTTTCTACATAACCAAGTCTTGACATTGAGTTGCTCGTGGGAGTGGAAATTTCACCTGACTTTCCTTCATAAAATAAAAAAAACAAGCTAAATCATATTTTTTTTAATTAACCGGCTTAATGGAAGCGCCGTATCCCGCACTGTAGCCAAAAAAGGCATTGAATTCTATATTATTAGGAGGACTGAAAATAAATCAGGTAAACAGGTCAAAGACAGGGATGAGAAAAATTAAAATCAAATAGGGCACAAGGATATAGCACCTTTCTATGAACAAGAATATTAAGGCTCCTTAATAGGCAGCTTTTTCCAAGCATCAAGGTCATCTTCTAACACTAACATGTGGTTGAGATTGTTTGGTTACCGGCGTTCATTGGTCCCCCATTTGCCAATAGGCGAGAGACCGCTGGTTTTGGGGTCAAAGTCAACTGAGACTGCATAAGAGCTCAGCAATTTCGCTCACTAAAACCGCCTCAAATGGAGCCTACACCATTGCATGCAAGCCATATTTACAGTATGGCCACTTTTTTAGCAGGTAACCGAATGGACTTTAAAGGTGCGTCGCATAAAGGGGAGGGGAAGTCTGAAATATATAACTTTGAAATGAAACAGCCAAGCAAAAAAAGGTAAATGTGTATGAACTATGATTAGTTTACACTTTACAACCACTTTGTAGTAAAATAAATTGCCCATAAACAAATATCAAAGTACCAAAGGAAAAAAATCATCAAATACAACATCAACAATGTTTCAATATGATGGAGATTGATAGCTCACCATTTGAGGATTTATTTGGTGAACACTTGTTAGATCGTCAGATGGACGATTGGAGTCCGTGATTGCGAGCGGTTTGATTTTTTGTATTTTGGGGTTTTTTATTTTATTTTTTAGAGTTATATTTTGAGAGTTACAGTAAATAATTTGATCGCTCGATCATAGCCGTCCAATTTATTTACCCTATCTCCCCCATTATATCTATACTACTTAAAAAGAAATATGAGATGGCTTTAAAAAGTCATGAATTTAAAAGCCATTCAAAAGATCATGTCCATCCACTCATGACCCTGCCGTCCGATCCAAAACAAAGCTCTATTAAAACCATCGAATTTCTCTCTCCTCATTCCCGATCTCTCCCTTTCGAACTCCTCTATGTCGCTCTCACGCCCTTTATCATCGCTCACAGCTCCTGCTCGCCACTGTCGAAGACCAACATCCTTTCTCCATTCGCAATAACCTGCACGAGATGTTCTCTCCCCTGCAGGTACCTCTTTCAGCTTCCATTTTATTTACCTGTACTCTACATCCTCCCTGAAATTTCCCACTGCACTCTAAAGCCTCCTGCATATACATGTCCTCTCTACTAATCCCAAACTCCCTCCCTTTCATCTCTCTGTTCTCCCGCTTTCTACCTGGATCTCCCTCTCCCTGCACATACCTCAAGCAATCTGCATCCATGTGTTACTCGCAAGATCTCCTTCGAACCTCTGCTCCTGGTATGTTCTACTTCTCCTTTTTTCAGCCAACTAATGCACTGCACTGAATTTTTTTCACCCTTCTCATAATTCCACCTACGTTCTCAATCCATTGCCCTAATCTTTACAGTGGTTTTCTTAATCTAACCCATTTTTACAAAATACATGCCACCTGTTTGATGAAATGCATCAACGGAGCTGAAGGAGAAGGTGACTGTATATCAGCTCTTTCTTATGCATCATTATTTTTAAGATAATTTGACAACTCTGTTATGCAAAAGTGATAGAATTATTGAGTTAATTCATTTTAAATTAATAAATGTATAATGATAGTCATTTAGGTTTTCTGACAACTCTTTGTCAAAAAGTGATAAAATTATTGAGTTAATTCATTTTTAATTAATAAATGTATAATGATTAATGATAGTTATTCAGGTTTAAAATATCTTTGTTGTTTAAACCAATGAAATGAGTTCATAGAAGTGTAGGTTTTTCCTTTTAATTGATATAATTCCGTTGATCTATGAAGCTTAGTACTTTTTTTGTATAAAACCGAGGTCGACCGAGGTTGAGGTTTAATCGTCAATGCACGTTGTAGACGGGAGGACGTGAGAGGGAGAGTACTGTCATGCGGGGTATTTCTGTTGATATTTTTGCGGTGAAGTTTCTTATGTTGAAGTTA
Organism: Dactylorhiza incarnata; assembly: GCA_033032865.1. Lineage (NCBI taxonomy): Eukaryota > Viridiplantae > Streptophyta > Magnoliopsida > Asparagales > Orchidaceae > Dactylorhiza > Dactylorhiza incarnata. The sequence continues at coordinate 5,219,367 of JAWHQI010000181.1, read as the reverse complement.
TCTCATTTTGGATTTTTCGTTTTGTAAAAGTCTACTAATTTTGCTTTTGCTCATAATGACTTGGTATTTCTATTGAAATTATTACTGATATTGGCAGGTAGTTCTTGGTCCTCCAACTATTGGGGGAATTCAAGCTGGGGCATTTAAGATTGGGGACACCGCCGTAACTTTGGACAATATATTTAATTGCATGTTTTACAGGCATGGATCTGTTGGTTGTCTCTAAAATGTATGTTCTACTTTACATAGGACTGTTTTATAATTCTTCTTCCAACTGGTCTTTAACTCATTGTCCTTCAATGCATGATTGATGATCAGTGAGATAATTATATGATTTTAGTCATTTTTCTTCAGGATTGTAAGAGATTGGTTATTACAGATTGATACATGCCTGAAATGTCTGGAGTTTGCTAATTAAAGAAGATCCAGGTAAATTTTTTGTATTGTCCATCAAATGTCTTCATTTTATTGTGTTCCAGATAATTGCGTGATTTATATACTTAACGCATTTGTTGTATTTTAGTAGTATAATGTGATATGTCTTCTCATGGATTTGTAATACACCGTGAGATGTCCTTAGGAAAAATATACCCTCTTCCATGCATTTTTTTATATTGTTAAAAATATACCCTCATCCATGGATTGAAGTAGAAAATGAGTTAGGTAATTATTATTATTAAAAGTGATGATTGAGTTATCAAATGTCACCGTCCCAACGAATGTCGCCGCCCACGACCATTATGGTCGCACAAGACCATTGTCGCCGCCCACGATAAAACAGGGAAGGCACCAAAGTTGAGATAGAACCAAATAAATTCTCATATCGGTAAATAGAAATCAACTCATTTACCATAAACATCTTAGTTTATCACTTTTAAATGTACAAACAAAGTTGTTTTGGCCATCATTTCAGAATCCCAACAAGGGATTGCATAAAGTGTTGCCCGACGTTTCATTTCCCTTAAACACATATAGGTGTAAACCAGTCACAATGTCCTTGCCCCCGACGAATATCCTTTCCCACGACCAATGTCGCCGCCCACGATTAAAGTTGCCGCCCACGACCAATGTCGCCGCCCACGACCAATATCCCGCCCACGAACAATGTCGCCGCCCACGAACAATGTCGCCGCACACGATAAATGTCCTCCCCACGACAAATGTCGCCCCCGCGACAAATGTCCCGCCAACGACAAATGTCTCCCCCACGACAAATATCGTCTCCGCGACAAATGTCGCCCCCCACGACAAATGTAGCCCCCTATGATAAATGTAGCCCCCGCGACAATTGTCGCCCCCAGGTCGTTGCACTCACGTAGGGCCTCCGGCCTGTCACTCGTGTGTATATATATATAATGTTATGACCTAGGCATCGAGGATTCATGGTAAAAGAGCAGGAACCTCTCGGTCTAAAGGGAGACGGGCCTGGTATCGACGTCGTCCGCTCAATCTCCCTCTCCATGTGGTGTCGATTCCATAGATATCCATTTTGAGCCTTCAACCACTTATCCCCACTATTTTGAGATTCCAACGACATACCGACAACCCCGCTGCAAATCCCAGACCACTACCAGCCCCCTCTGTTACCTGGTCTCCTACACCCTCTATAGCCACCGACAACCTAAAGCCAACCCTCCTTAGCCACCGCCTATCCTCCCTGCACACTCTACAACTTTTGTCGAACTATCCACAACCCTACAATGCCATCGTATTCGTATCTCCACTAACACCCTCTACAACTTCCCTCACCTGCAGCGGAGCTCCCCACCCCCACACACACACCAACCACACACACACCAACCACACAAACACATATTTACCACCATCCAACCCCTTCATCCACCCACCGCACCTCCAAACAGTCATTCCATAGCCTCCTCATTCTTCTCCGACAACCACCACACTCTTCTACGACCACCATAAATTTTCCTCCATTGTCGTCGCTGATTACTAGATGAAATTGAAATTCAGCTTCATCTTCCTTTGCATTTATACAGGTACTCCCAGTTATTGCTAGTAATAATTGGCCACAATGTAATCTAACTCTTTCACTTTCAGTAGACGTGCATTTCTTATTCGTTATGTGCTTTTAAATTTTATTTCACTCCAAATTTAATTTGCAATTGTCATCTACTTGTCGAAATCAAATGTTTGTGATTAATTGTGCAAATGTGCCAGTTTTAACATTTGTTGTTTCATTACTTGCATGACGATGTTAAAGGGGAGCCTTAGCGCACTGGTTGAGGTGTTGTCGTGTGACCTTGAGGTCACGGGTTCGACTCCTGGAAGCAACCTCTTGCAAAAATGTAGGGTAGGTTTGCCTACATTTCACCTTTGTGGTGGGACCCTTCCCCGGACCCTCGTTGTGCGGGAATGTTTTGTGCACCGGGCTGCCCTTTTTTAATTACTTGCATGTCAAAAATTATTTTCTTGATGAATCATGGGCATCACATTAGGCTTTATGATTAGCCATCATTAGTTCATCGGATTGCATGTGTGCATTCTTACGCATCTAAATTTTAGGGTTGTTTGTGGTTCCATTTGCATTCATCGTGCGATCGTTTGAAATCATCTAAGGTTAGGGCATCTTGTTTGTCACCTGTAGATTTGTCCTGCTCCAAATATCTTCTCTAGCACAAAGAAGGAAGACATAGAATGCCTTGTTACATCAACTGTGAGGAGGAGTATTCGAAGGCAATCCAAGTATAAACAAGAATATCATAAGTAACACTTGAGACATTTTCAAAATATAACAGCTTTGCTGATAATACATTTAGTTTACACTTGCAGGCTTATATATAGCCATTCTCGGGTTGATTCTGGATTGCCCCTTGCCAACAATTAACTGTCTCATTAATTGAACCATACATTAATAATGAAGGCTCTAGATACTTATAGTTCTAATACAATTTCTTAATCTAGAGCTTTTTCCTATACTAACTACTCCTAGCACACCCCTATACTTTTCAAAAAAAATTGTGGCTTTGTTAGTCCATCTGCCAATTGATCTTTTGTGTTGCAATGCTAAAAAGTTATTTCTCTTGCTTCTACTAACTCGCTAAAATCACAAATTGATGTTTTATTTCTATTTGTTTTATCCTGTTGTGAAAAACAGTGTTCCTTGCTATTGTAACTGTTGAATTGTTGTCATCCATTAGGACTGTTGGATTTACTTCTTCAGCTTTCAGGTCTTTCATAGACATCAGATCCTTATCGCCTCGCAAGCTACTTCCCTGATTGCATATATTCTGCTTATGCGGATGAACGGGTTTTGCTTTCTCGAGCTCAATGAAATCGTCATCTTCCACATACCCATTGGTGCTCTTTTGATCATCTATGTTGTCGGACTAGTCATTTTGGAAAAGCACCTTAGTTTGCTCACTTCTTCTCTTATGTAAATAATCCCATAGTTTTTTTTTCATGTCATGAACTGGAAGTGATTCTCACCGTGTTTTCAATATCTGACCTTGTATTGTTAAGTAAATGAGGGAACCGACTATGCCTCTATAAATTTCTGCACAGACTCTTTCTTCGTCGTCTTTTTACTTTAGTATCACATATTAGCATAGGGCTGAAGTCGGCTTATAGTCGTTTATCCCAAACTTATGTATCAGATCTGAGGCATCCTTTTCTTGAGAAAGGAATATCTTTCCTGATATTTGATTTATCTGTAAGTTGAGGAAGTATCTCATGACTCCCAAATCGCTCATTTCATATTCCATTTTCATGATTAATTTGAACTCTTCTTTGAGTTCTGGTTTTCTCCCTGCTATAATCAAGTCGTCTGCGTTGAGGTAGATGATCCTCATATCTTCTTCCCTATACTTTGTGATGCAATGCAAGGGCTTATTTGGACTTCAATAGGACTGGTTGTTGATTTGATATTGATTGATCATACAGTTCCACTCTTTAAGAGCTCATTTTGACCCGTATGGAGCTTTTCTTAGCTTGTAAACTTTCCTTTCTCCATTAATTTTGTAACCCTATAGTTGCTTTACGGTGTAATTCTTCACTTCTACATTTAAGAAAGCTGACTTTACATCTAATTGGTAGATTGTAAACTGCCTTCGAGATGCAATGGCAAGAAGGGCTTGAATTGTCTCCATACTCACTACTAGTGCAAAGGTCTTATTGTAGTCCCTTCCAAGTTTTTGGGAATAATCTTTGGCTACCAATCGGGCTTTAAACTTTTGAATGTTATTGACTTCATTTAATATTATCTTGTAGACCCATTTCAACTAATAATTTATTTGTCTGATAAATTTTTTGACCAAGTGCCATGTAAGGTTTTTGTGAATCATTTACATTTCATCATTCGTGGGTTTGATTCAGTTTTATCTAATGCGCCTTCTTCATATTTAGTTGGCTCTATTGAAAAGAAGGTTATATCACGAATTTGATATATGTCTCTTATTGTCTGATATCTCCTTGGATGTGAATCATTTGATGAATCACAGTTGGAGCCTGGTGGAGAATTCTTTGAATTGATATGCCTTGGACTAGATGGTGGATAGGTACTGTCGACGTTTTGTTGATCAACTCATCTGCAGTCTCCAAGATTCTGATGGCAAATGATTATGATCTTCACTTGCAGGTCAGTCCCAGGTTAGTTTTAATTAATAATTACATCTCTGCTCATGTTTAATTTCTTGGTTGTTGGATTGAAGAGTCTGTATGATTTTGACTCATCATTGTATCCTACTAAGAAGCTATTTTTTATCTTTCACTTCTAGCTTATTCATGCATTGTCTTGGGATTAAGTTGGGCTATGCTCCTAAAAACTTTCATGTGTCTTACTGTTGGCTTTCAATTGTACCATGATTCATATGGTGTAATGCTTTTTCAGAGCTTTAGTAAGGGATCTGTTGAGTATATAGACTACAGTGTTTACAGCCTCCACCCAAAAAAATTGGTAATTTTTTGTGTTGAAGCATGTTTCTCCCCACCCGATTATGGTTCTGTTTTTTCTTTCCATCACTACATTTTGTTGGGAACTTCTATTGATTGTTATCTGTCTTCTGATCCCATGTTCATTACAGTGGGAGAGGAATAATTTTCTGTGAATTCCCCTCCCCTACCTGTTCTTAAGATTATATTTTGAGTCCAGCCTATTTCGACTAGTTTTTTGAATTGGATATATTTCTGGAGTTCTTCATATTTTTGTGTTATGAAGTAGATCCACATCATTCTGCTTTTATCATCTATAGGCAATAAATAGTATTTTTTCCTAACTAAAACGAAATTGTGGATGGACTACAGATGTCAGCATGAACAAGCTTCAATGGTTTTTTTTGCTATCCTTGTGCTTGTTAAAGAAAAAGAAGTCTTTGTTCAAAGTACAACTTTCACAAATTTTCTCATGAGTTTGGAGTTTAGGCATTTCATTGCCTGTTTGCTTTAACGATTTTAAATCAGTGAGGTTTAAGTGCTCATACCTTGGTGTCAATACATTGTATTACCCAGACATCCGCATGTTTGCGCTTGCCTTTACAGGTTTTTGCTTGGGCATCTCCTCCTGGCATTTGAGAGGAAATACTGTTGTTTGTCATTTTCACACTTGGAATAATAAACATTGTTTCTCTCATTCACTGACAAAGATCAACTTGTATCTTCTCTGGATTAATTGTTCTATACAAGAGATTTATGTCCAAATCCTTCGTATTGGTGCAGACTCTGGTTCATGTCTCTCTATGACAGCTAGGTTTTTTATTATTTGACTGTAATCACTCTGTAACGGATCTCATTTGATAAGTAATAAAGTTACCCGCAGCTAAGACTTGCAGTTGCGGGAAGCCTGGTGTAGCCATTCACGACAACCTTCTCCTCTCTCCCCCCTTTCTCTTCTATTCGACTCTTTGTGATTAGTAGTTAGTCACTTGCAGCTCCCAGTTTTCCCCCATCTTTCAGCAGTTCGTGGCTGAGCGTGGAGGTTGGGGACATTTTTGGCTCCAACAGAACGAACACGCGACCTTCAGCTCCAAGTGGCTGAAGAAGTCATCGCAATGATTGGAAGAGATCAGCAACAGCAGAGTTTGCCCGTTTCTGAGACTTGCCCGGCCTGGACGATTACTCGAATGAGAGTTCGCCCCTCGTAGGATAGCTCCCGATGGGGAGGTCGCGGTTGCTACCTCAAATAGAATCCTGGATCATCACTACCGCCGGTTTCGAGCAAGGCTTTGGCAATTTCTTCTCGGCCTGGTTTCGGTACAGTTGAGATGAGATGCAAGGTTCGCGCAAATCATTTCGTTGTCAAAGCGGAGGTGGAGACTGTTTCTCAAGGCAAAAGATGAATGGTCAAGTATTTTGACAAACATGTCAGGGTAAAGCAGTTTGATATGGGAGACCTCGTCATAAAGAGGGTAGATGTTGCGGGAGGGATGTACTCAGTTGGCAAGCTCAATCCTAGCTGGGCAAACCTATTCATTATCAAGGAAGTCCATAGAAAAGGCGCTTACCGCTTGCAATCCTATGATGGCAAGGAGATCTCCAACACTTAGAGTGGTGACGACTTAAAGAGATGCTACTCTTAAGTCCTCGTATCCTTCGTGTATCCTTCCTTTCAGTTGTTTTCGAGCAGTTAATGCATGAGACAGCAGATCATGCAGAGGACTCTAACCAAGTAATCACTCCCTTCGAACAGACCCTGAAACTTATTTGAACCACCCTAAATTGCGATCTATGGATCCAATCTCTTGCGCAGGTCTTTACTTCTTTGACCCACTCTGTCGGCATAAGCTCGTCTCCTATATCACCGATGTAAGACCACTACAATTGCTCTGTTAGACTCTCACGACTGGCATATGTGGGAAGCTATGATGATTAGAGTGATTGCAAACATTGTTTTTCGCAACCTTTTCTCACGGCTGGCATATGTGGGCAGATACAGGTCAGCCTGGAAGTTTTCCGCAACCTCTTCTACATGTGGGAAGTCGTTTCTCAGAACTTCTTTAACAATGAAAAGGTCTACCCAGCTCAGATTGAGCTTATCAACCGAAGACATCCTATCCACAGCATCTACCTTCTTCATGAAGAGGTCGCCCATAGCAAACTTCTTTACTCTGACATGTTTGTCAAAATACTTGATCATTCTTCTTTTACTTTGAGAAATAGTCTCCACCTCCGCTTTGATGACGAAATGATTTGCGCAGACCTCGGATCTCATCTCAAATGCACTGAAACTAGGCCGAGAAGGAATTACCAAGGCCTTGCTCAAAACCGGCGGGAGTGATGATCCGGGATTTTATTTGAGATAGTAATCGCGACCTCCCCATCGAGAGATGTCCGACGAGGGGCGAACTCTCCTTCGAGTAACCGCCCAAACCGGGCGGGCTCAGAAACGGGCGAGCTATGCTTTTGTTGATCTCTTCCAACCATTGCGATGATTTCTTCAGTCACTTAGATCTGAAGGTAGTGTGTTCGTTCTGTTAGAGCCAGAAGTGTCCCCAACCTCTACGCTCAATTACGAACTGCAGAAAGACGGGGGAAATCGGGAGCTGCAAGTGACCAACTACTAATCGCAAAGAGTCAAAGAGAAGAGAAAGGAGGGAGAGAGGAGAAGGTTGTCGTGAACGGCCACCTCAAGCTTCCCGCAACTGCAAGTCTTAGCTGCTGGTAATTTTATTACTTATCAAATGAGATCTATTACAGAGTGATTACTGTACAACCCATATTCTCCGAGGGTGGGACCCAGTTCAAGCCACATAAGCAGATGGTCAAAGTCAAAGGTCAGCACAGAGGACAAGAAAGTCAAAGATTGAAGACAGCCCAGCAAACAGAGACAGCAGAAGGCATGTGCGAGTATAAGCGATCATGTGCGAGCAAGCCCCTCATACTCGCCAAGGTGGGCGACCATAGAGAGAAACTCGCCGAGCCAGGCGAAGTCCCCTCAATGTCGCGTAGTCGTCGGGCAGGGTTAGGGCTATAAATAGCCCCCTCCCCTTTGGTTTTCCTATAAATAGGACCAGAACTCGGGGGTCATGTGTTCGAAAATGGGGTTCCGAAAGCTCAGCCAAAAGGTGCCAATCCAAGTACCCTGCTCGGCCATCTTTGGTTGTGGAGGAGAAGTCTCTTCTAAGCTTTTGGGTACGTGGTGAGACCTCCCTGCTGTAGCACCTGGGGTCCTGTTGTTACCATTTTAGTCCCTTCATTGTTCCCAGTCAAGCCGTCTAGTCAGACCGTTGGGCAAGTAACCTCCGACTGCATCGATCCGAATTTTAGAGTCTAGGATTTTCCTGGCTTCAACAATTACAATCAAATAACAAAATACCTGTTGTCAGAGAGAGACGTGAGCCAGAGTCAGCACCAACAGGGAGGATTTGTCTCAAGTTAATGTGTACCTTTCTGAGTATTATGCCCCCTATTTATACTAATTGGGGTCTGCCCGAACGGGCAGATACCAAAATTACGTGTTGCACGGGGTACGGGAGAACCGAGCAGGGAATAGAGGGTGTGGTTACAACAGGTTGTAACCGACCTAATTAAAAGGCTGGAAAAGCTGTTGGGGCGGTTTCTGGACAGTGTCCACCCATGCTGCTCGATACCAAAAGGCTCCTTGCTCGATCTGAGGCTGACTGCCTCTTGCTAGGGTCGCAGGATTACGGGTTAACAGTGATGTCTTTGGATTCTTCTATGGTATCCACCACGTGATCATTCACTCGATTGTGTGTACCCATTTTGAATGATGTCTCAAATCTCATTGATAGAAAGAGGGTTCTCATTTGTATGCTCTGATAGTCATACGATTCTCCTTCAAAGATCAGGACTACTGTCTGGGAATAATTAAAATTTGAGTACTTGAAGATGTCATATGATGATATGTTATAGGAGAAGGGGAGGATTTAAGGAATGATTCAAGATATTACACTTGATAGCAAAAAAGATTTTTAAGCTCTAATGGCAACGAAACCTCCAATATCACTGTTAGTATAGGTTCATGCAAAAATAAGGAGAGAAATTAATACAAAGTCAGAAATGGTAGAGTTTTGTATTGATTTAGTGATAATTCATTTGGTTTACACTTTTGGACTTAAATAAAGCAATTCTCAGTATGATTCTTGATTTTTCCTTACTTGCCAACATTTAACTACCTCTGGATTATTAAATATATAATAGTGGTGGTGATAGTTAATGTAGTTATGAAAATATGTGCAATGCTAGTTTCCCAAACCGATATTTTAGGCCAAAATGTCACCACAATCATGTAGGTGTAGTCAAGTTGTAGCGGTAGTGAACGCTCAAACCCCAGAAAGTAAATTTTGGGCCAAAAGAGCTATCACAAAGTTTTTTACACAAGCAAACTGCTGTCGCAACTTAAAAGTCTACACTTGCCCGGACCCTAAGGCTTGCCTAGGAATTGCAGTGAAAGTTTATAACCAGAAGTGGTCTTATATGGCCTTAAGAACAAATGTACAAGGCATAACATTTATTCAAAATTACAACAGATTTACTAACAGAAAGGAGAAATAAGAACACACAGCTACTGATCTAGAGACGACAGGAGAGATGTGTATTTGTTAAAGGATCTGTACAGATTCTTAGCTCAAACAACCCTTCAGACAACCGGAATGTTTGCAAAAGAGAAACCCGTGTAACCCTTGTACGCGTAGTAGGCGATGCGCGTGTAATAGAAGCCTGGTAAGAAGAGCACCGCTCCCAAGATCGCGAAGAAAATCCCTAATTTCGAACGGCGAGGAAAAGAAATTAGGTGAAATCAGAGACATGAAATCAAAATAACTAGATGTGCGGAAAATGATCTGTAGTTACCGTGGGCGCGGTCGCCGCCGGCCCGGTTGTACGTCATGACAATTCCGAGGACGATGCCGAGGACGCCGAAGACGAGGAGAGCGACGGCGAGGGCTATTTCCTTAACCGGCGGACGGTTGTGCACCACGTAGGAGCTCTCCATCATAATATCCTCGTCCGAGATCGAGAAGGCGTGGTCCACGTACGCCATGGCAGACCTTCGAGCTCCGCGATAAGAGAGAGAAAGAGAAGAGTCTGAGGAGGGAAAGAGGGATCAGAGGGTTTCCTACTTTACTTTCTCTTGTGCTCGAGGAAAAACTAGAAGAAGAAGAAAAAAAGTCAAGAGTTGTGAATTTTGAACTTCCGCCATGGAGTGGCGATCAACTTAGGGTTTAGGCGCCGGTGGTACTAATAATGTAAACGTGACAAATTATGGGTCTTTTTGGGACAGCGGATGAAAAAACTTTTTTCCAATCGTGAGAGCTAATTTATACCCGTTTGAATGCTCCGCTTTTTTTAAATTGCGTTTGTAAATACGTCGGTTTAGGGCATTTTCAATCTGTGCCTCATCTTCCGAGTATCGCTCTCCCAAAATCGATTCTTTCTACACTCGTCTCCTTCTCTTCTCCCCCGTCTGCGCTGCGATCCCGATCTCCTCCGCCGAGCTTTCTCGCCTAGTTTCTCGTTCTCGACCGAGCTCGCCGACCACCGGGCGGCTCTCTTAGGGCATTTTTCATCGTTCCTTTTCTATCCGCGCCGCTCCTCTCGCGTCTCGGAAGGTTTCACGCAAGTTTTTCATGGAAAAGGTGTTCGACTCCCTCGACGGAACAAGGTTCGCCTCCAGATCTGCGAAGCGTCGGCCTCCTCATTTCTTAAGGTAGCATCTTTCCTACCCATCATTCTTTTGGATGTGTTTTTTTTTTGTAGAAAATTTACCAGTTTTTCTGCGATTTTGCCGTAGCCGAACCCTTGTTTCCTGCGTTTTTCCAGTTTTTCTTCTCCAGAAGAAGTTTTTTTCCCTTCTCCGTGTTTTTTTTCCAGATTTCTGCTACAATTGTGATGAATATATCCAATTTTGTGCAGTATTATCGGCTCTAGGCCTGTGCGCAAAAAATCGAAACCGCCCGAACTGAGCCGAACCGACTTTTGAACAGAACCGACCGATTCAGTTCGGTTTCGGTTTGTGGTAGCTGAAAACCGACCCATATTCAGTTCGGTTCGGTTTTCACCATGGAAAAACCGGTTGAACCGAACAGAACCGACCATTAGCTATTTTCGGGCTAAATTTTTTTCCTCCGGCATAATTTCTTTCCTCCGACAATTATTCATGGTTTCTTAAATGCCCTCAGTTACAACCATCACTCCATCAGCTCCGTTCATTGAGAATTAAAAGGATAAAATAAAATATCATTATTAATTTGTCTTTTTATACACAGGTTGACTGGTTGAGTCAATAAATTTTGTACAAGACAATAAATTTGTATACACAGGTACAGCGCCAGGATTTCATTCTATATTTCTATTTCCCTTTTCTGTAGGGTTTACTCCATCAGCTCCGTAACCTCCGTTCATTTCCCTTTCGTCATCCGGGATTTCATTTCCCTTTCGCCAAGGAGCGGCCGCGCGGCGCAGCTTGTTTCGGTTTTCATTTTGAATTTTGAATAGTTCTAAAAAAATTTTGTGCACTAGTTAATCTAAATCACTAAATGTTGTTCTTATAGTTCAAAAATCTCATAAAATTTTATGATAGAACGCATGTACCTACAAAAGTACTAAACAACTTCAAATCAAATGTAGAAAATCGAACCGACGGGTAAAAAACCGAACTGAACCGAACCGATTGGATTCGGTTCGATTTCGGTTTTGGGTGCGCAAAAACCGAGGCTATTCGGTTCGGTTTCAGTTTTACATAAAATCGAACCGAACCGAACCGCTTGCAGGCCTGACCGGCTCCAGATCAGATATCTTCTACACTGTTCAGTTTTTTCAGTATTTTTGATGAATGTATCCAGTTAGGATCAGTATTATCGGCTCTATTGTTCTAAATTCTTAAGGCTCCATTGTTCAGTTTACTATGTTATTTTATGGTCTCAATTCTTTAAGGCTCCATTGTTCACATGGACTCCAGCACCATCCCATTTTGTTCTCAGTTGTTTGTTACATTGTTCTCAGTTTTGTTCTTTTTATCGATTGTTTTCTCAGTTTTTTTAGTTTTGTCTCAGCTCTTTAAGGGTTAAGGCTCCATTGTATGTTTTTTTATTTGTGAGTGCGTGGATGTGTGTGTGTGTGATTGTTGTTTGGAGTGTGTATATGGTGGAAGTTTTTTTAATGAGTGTGCAAATGTGTATGTTTGGAGTGTTTGTTGGTATGTTATTTAATTGTTATGTTTAGGTTTGTAGTAAAATGGGGAAATCAAGGGACGAAAGAATTGTAGCGAGTTGGGAGTCAAATGAAGTCATGATTTTCTGTGATCTTTGCAGTAAAAAATCGGGTTTGGTAATCGACCTACCACCCACTTCAGCAAGGACGGTTGGAAAAATTTGATCTTGGCTTTCAAACAAGTCACCGGAAAAGGCTATGATCGAATGCAAATGAAAAATAAATGAAATCATCTTGAGAAAGACTGAAAGTTGTGGAGATAACTAAAACATGGAGAGACGGGTATGAGCCGGGATCAGGAAAAAAGAACTATTGCTGCATTTGAAGAGTGGTGGGAAGAAAAGTTAAAGATCATCTTAAATTCATGGTTACTATTTTCTTTATATTTGAATTACATTTTCTGTAGTTATAAAATTATATATTTTTTGTACAGGTTGTTCCTGCTGCCAAAAAAATTTAGATATGGTGGTATTTCACCTGATTTAGAGGAAAAATTAAATATTATGTTCAGTCAGGTTGACGCAATAGGTGAAATGACGCAACAGGTGAAGATTCATGGGCACCATCAATTGGCAGTGTGCCACCTGATATGGAGCATATAATTGAAGAAGAAGATAATTTAGTAGATGACTTGGAGGTTCAGCAATGTGGACTTGAAGATATAAGTGGAAATGCATCAACCAACATTGGAAATGATTCTGCATCTTCGAGCAAAAAAAGAAGGATTGGAAAGAAAAAATGGGTGATTATATCTTATATGAGTGAGTCGTATGATTGTGCACTTGCAGTGAAGCCTCCACCAGTTATCTCAATCAAGGAGACAGTGGAGTTGATCATCAGTATTCAGGAGATACGTTCTGACCTCGGCTTATACTACTTTGCTTTGAACTATATTAGGGACAAGAACAACAGAGAAATTTTCATGAGCATTCCAGAAGATATACGAGTTTGGTGGATCAAAAACGCTTACGAGAATAGGACATAATGATATTTTGGGGGTTCTTGAGCATAGAGATTATCATGTTTAGTTTCTATTTTATATGTTTGAATCTTGTAATGTTGTTTTGGAAACTTTTTTGTTATTTTGATAACAACAGACTTTTGGAGACATATAATTTCAGCACTTTGAATTAATATTATTGTGTTATTACTTTTAATTCTTCTGTGTTTACTTTGCTGATTGTTGTCTACTTTGTTAATTAAGGTGATGGAAGCATATGACTCTTCCAGTGAAGATTCAGGGGCAGATACCTGTCTTTCTCCAGAACGGGTGCAATATGTTGAATACTGCAATATAGTTATCTCAACAATTGATGAGATAAATAATTGCATACGGGAGAAGAGACCATGCACGACGTCTACGCAAATAGGAGAGAAATTGTTGAGAGAGTTGCTTGAAGGGCACCCAGATAGAATTTATGACGCATTTCGAATGTCAAAGAGAATATTTATTGATTTACTTCGAAAGCTAGAAAACGATCATGAATTACAAGGATCACAACGAGCAACCACAAGAGAAATTCTAGGAATTACATTGTACATTCTAGCACATGGAGGCTCTATGAGATTAACAAAAGAGTGATTTCAACACTCAACTGAAACTATAAGTAGATATTTTTCGAAAGGTCTTAAATCACTACTGTTACTGTCAGTTGATGTTATAAAACTCATTGATCGTTATTTTAGAGAAATACCTGAGGAAATAAGGTATGACGCCCGTTACATGTCATTCTTTAAGGACTGCATTGGTGCAATTGATGGTACACATGTAGATGCAAGGATACCCGTTGATGATCAAGTTAGATATATTGGACGTCACGGTACAACAACGCAAAATGTGATGGTTGTTTGCGACTTTAATATATGCTTCACATTTGCACTGGCTGGGTGGGAAGGATCCACTCATGATAGTCGTATCTTCGCACGCGCATTGTCAGACGATAGGCTATATTTTTCGCATCCTCCTCAAGGTAAATTGCTCAATAAATGATCGTATATGCTTTATTAATTTGCTATCATATAATTATGTTTAACATATCAACTTATTACAGGTAAATATTATTTATTGGATGCTGGATATCCATTAAAACGGGATATTTAAAACCATATCCAGAAACAAGATATCATTTGGCAGATTTTGCACGCGGGACTACTCGTCCCATCTATGGCAGACATTAGCATTTTAATAAGGCGCATTCATCTCTTTGAAGTGTGATAGAGAGGACGTTTGGAGTTTGGAAGAAAAAATGGCACATTCTTAAAAAAATGATTCAGTACAATTTCAAGAAACAACGTTCAATTGTGCTAGCGATCATGACATTGCATAACTTCATTCGTAGACATCCATCTCGATGGGACCCAGAATTTAATGCATGTGATGTTGATGACTCATTCATACCCCCAGAGGGTGTTGACGCGGGAGTTGAGGGTGAAATTAAGACGTATATGTTTGATGTTGGGACAACAGATCAAATGTCTGCAGTGCGAGATAATATTGTCGAAGAAATGTACAATGCTCGCAGGTATTAATTTGTTAATTTCACATTTCAAATTTGAAAAAGAAAAAAGATTGAAATTCTTATTAATATCAAATGTATTTCTTACGCGGGTGAAAAAAGATTGAAGAAGAGGAAGATGACGAGGAAACATATTTCTATTTATTGGGCAATGATCTTGTACTTTTATCAATGAACAGTTTGAAAACTCTTACTATTTTAGTTAAAAAATTAGAGAACAATTTGTATTTGTTGTGCTATGGTTACATATTTAAGTATTTTAATTTGAGATTTTTTATTTTGGAAGTTAAAAAACAGCTCTCAACAGCTGTTCTTCCAAACAACTCAATTGAAAAAGCTCTGTTCAATCAGCAGTTCTTCTCAGACTCTCCAAACAGTCTACAACTTCTCAAAACAGCTTCTAAAAGAGCTCTTTTTAAAGAGCTCTGTTAAATCAGTAGCTTTTCAATCCACAGCAGCTGTCCCAAACAGACCCTATGTTGGCTAGCCGAGATACCCCCCTCTCTTTTTTTTTCAATTCATTTTATTTATCTTTACTTCATAAGTGACAATATGCTTGGGTTGTTAGTGCCCCGCACGATAGTACTCCCGCGGCTCTTCTTCTCCCGCTTGCAACGCGCAGTATTGATCATACTTCTAGCCTCGCTTGACGCCCTCTCACGCGAAAAATGCATTGAAATGAACTTTATGTTATGTAGTACGGTTCATGCATATTTTCGAGCGAGAGACCGCCGACGAGGTCAGCAGTCTAATTGTCATTGCGCGTTGTAGGCGAAAAGTGAGCGGCGAAAGTACTATTGTTTGCTAATTTTACACTTCCCGGCGCATTTGCGATCCAATTTGATTTAAACGTCGAAAACCCTTTTAACGATGTCGGAATCATATACAGACGACTTCGTTGAACTCGTATTACCGTTGCGAGTCTAATGAAACTGATTGAGGTCAATTTCAAAGCCGTTTGCACGATCTCACATTTTTCTAGATAATTACAGACTATAAAGTATATACAAGGGCGTTATAATACTCTCTCCCTTTACGAAATTTCATCCCAAATTTATAAAACAAAATAAACTCATCATACCTGAGTGAACAGATTGGGGTACTCATAGCGCATAGTCTGGTCTCTTCCAAAGAGAGCTCATCGCAACCACAATTGTCCCATCAGACTTTCGTCATCTTGATCGTCTTATTGTGCAACTGTCGAACCTTTGTAACCTCGACAGAGATATGCGTCACCTTGGTGGTTAAGCCGTCATTCACAGGCACTTTGTCGGTCTCCAACACATGCTCGATCTCCCACACTGTCTTCCTCAACACTAAAATATGGAAGACGTCATGCAACTCACTAATCTCTAATGTTATTTATAAGTCACTGTCATAACCCTCCGGAGTGTGATGTTCAACAGAGCCAGTCGACCCGCCACAAACATTCACATACATTATCATTTCACTATATTTCATTACCAACTTGGGGATCGGAGAACATCAACATGCAATCTACCCACTCAACAAAACTATTCATCACCGCATTTGTCAATCTATAACCATGTTATTTTGTTACGTATATATACAACTTGAATTAGGTATAACAATCACATCAATTTAGGTATTCTAACCACTTCCCAGTCTTAAACAAAGATTTGGGTCTACCAGCCTCATATGCACCTTTTTTGACGAAATCGACAATGTCCTTGGAAGGCTTCATGTCGTTGACTATATATTTTTGTAATCAGTGATGCTACTGGAGTCTTGGATCGATAATTCTACCAAAAGTTCAAACTATGTAAACAACATACTTGATTAAGTCTCTACCGCAATTCGCCACCACAAGCATCACTAATAATTTCCATCAAATGATTCAATGTTGATTTTATCACAAAATCCACCATTGATTTTTATCACGCGAATCACTTGTTGGAGTTTCTAAGGTGATTCGGAAGTTATCAAGTAGTTAGCATCACTGTCAACGCGATATGAGCCTATACGGTCGCACATAAGAGCATTTGGAGAAATCGGAGAAAGGATTGTGTTAGCTTTGCTCATATTGGATATGAGTGAAAGGACCAATCCTATGACTATTTGGAGTAGAGTTGGTTCGGAAAAAAACTCCTTAGATATTGTGAATATTGTATGGAGCATGTCGAAAAGGCTTCAAGACGATATTGTGAATATCATCGAGAATACTTCAAGATGACATTGTGAATGTCGTCGTGACAGATAGCCTGTCGTCGGGATCACAAGCTGATATTATGAATGTCGACTCGTGATCAATAATGTCGCCGAGAATGTCTCGACTACATAGAATGCCACAGTTGTTTCGTCGAGATTGTCTCGACGATTTCGTCGAGACTGTCTCGACGAATGATCCATGTCGTCGAGACTTTCTCGATGACATAGACTGTCACTGGTTATTTCGTTGAGACTGTCTCGACGAACGATCGACTTCGTCGAGACTGTCTCGACGAACGATCGACTTCGTCGAGACTGTCTCGACGAACGATCGACTTCGTCGAGACTGTCTCGACGAACGATCGACTTCGTCGAGACTGTCTCGACGAACGATCGACTTCGTCGAGACTGTCTCGACGAACGATTGACTTCGTCCACACTGTCTCGACGACATAGACTGTCACTGGTTATTTCGTCGAGACTGTCTCGACAAATGATCGACTTCATCGAGACTATCTCGACGATTTCGTCGAAACTGTCTCGACGAATGTGGCCATCCCGACGAAACTATTTATACTATGTCTCAGTCTGGGTCTGTGGATAGAGGAAGCTTTTGTCTGCCTTATAGTCCTGGGTATAAAGGGGGCAGAGACATTAGGTTTTTTTAGGGACAGAGCCCGAGAACTGGAAGGCGGTTCCGTGCGATCTCGAGTGCGAGTGCGAACTTGTACCCGTGCGTAAAACGGAAGTCGTTCTTAGAGATCGATGAAGGAAGAGTTCCGACGAGATCTCACCCTAAAAAAAAATTTCCAAGACCCGTCCGTCCATTACTGTCGCCGCCTCTCCTTAGACGAATCTAGCACTCCGTGGAGATGTAGGAGGCACTCCATCTCTGACCTAGTTCTTGTTTGATAAGTACTTAGTGTTCTTCGGCGCTCGTGTGGACCTTTGTAGAGGTGCATATCTACTTCTGTGCTAACTCCTTCAGACGAGTTTGTCGATCTCGACAGAGGCTCAGAACAAGCATAAAGAGGACGTAGATTGTGAATCCGATTCTGGTAAGCTTTTAACTGGAGCAGTCCGATCAAGTCTCTACTCGATTCCGCACAGGTAATTTATTCATGGTTTGAGCAAGATCCTATTTTCTCTCTTTTGGGTTGTTCTCGAATATTCCGTTGCGCACATATGATGTGTCTACTTCATAGGAAAACCCAACATCATCGTTGATTTTCATCACACGATTAACCGTTGATTTCCATCGCACGATTCACCGTTAATTTTCTTTGTGCGATTAGCCGTTATTTTCCTTCCCGCGATTCACAGCTATTTTCGACCGCATGATTTCAACATTATTTTTCACCACGCGATTCGTTGTTGTTTTTAACTGCAAAATTCAACATTATTTTTCAACTCGCGATTCATCATTGATTTCAACCGCACGGTTCGTCGTTAATTTTAAAGTGAGATTCAACGTTATTTGTCACTGCACGATTCGTCGGTATTTCCTGTCGCGTGATTCACTGTTATTTTCAACCACACTACTTTAATATTATTTCCTGCCACAATTCGTCGTTAATTTCGATCACACAAATCAACATCTTTTACGTATGATAATTCTGCGCCTCAAAACTCGTGGAGAGTGGCCATAAAAGCCCACCCTATTTGGGTCTACCTCGCCAAGGCACTGCACGGGCGGCGCCGCGCGAAATAGCACCCGCGTGCGGGGTTCCTCCCCTGGGCGTGCCGGCGCGCAGAACTTCTCCTGCGCATGTGTGGGCGCACGGGATCCCTCCCGCATGTGCGCGTTCGCAAAAGCACGTGGGGTCCTTCCTGCGTGCATGAGTACGCCACACCCCTCACGTGCTTCCTTTTCCGCCTTGTCATCGCAATTGTTGCAGAATTCTGACGTGCTCGTCACCGTTGCCGCCAGTCTTGCCCAAGCCCGAACTGCCCAGGGGCAAGATCGTCATATCCGCAAAATAGCAATTTGAGTGCCCTCGATCAAGAGTTTCTATTCGCCCGTCCGGTGGTTATGACGACACAATTACCAAGATGCCCACAGAAGCTATAAAAAGGGGTATGACCCTCATTTGAATATAGATTGCATTCCCCATCAAAGAAAGCTCCTTCGAAAATTTCTCAGAGTTTACCTTTGGTGTTTTAAGATTGCCACGAATATCACCTTCGGTGCTTGAAGATCTACTCCAACCCTTGAAGATCATCTCGAAGATCTCCTTCAACTTTCGAATATCTCTTCGAAAGCGACTCACAAATCTTACTCAGCTTCGAGCTCCGAGCCCAGAACTCCAATTGCTTCATTCATCAATCTAGACTGCTTCAGAGTGCGATTCTCTGCGCTCCACCTCTGACAACTTTAGTGCTTCTTGAAATTTCATTGTAACGAGCGGTGGTCTGTCACGCTCAAGACTGCAACTTGTAAAACTATGACTCCGTTTGGCGGGGCGGATCCGCGTCGGTCGTGCGGACGAAACTGCCCGGCTGCAGTTTTCGCCTGCTTGGCGGGGCCATGGTCGGGTAGTGGGACTCCGCCCCGCTGGAAGAAACCGCGAGATTTCCGCGTCGAGGGTTGTGCGACGCGGATGAATTCTGCGGAAATTCAACTGACGCGCCAAACGAGGCCAAGGAAGACTAGTGAATATTGGTCGGCACCAATCATGCCCCAGGATTTTTTCCTTTCCGGATTTTTCCACGTAAAAAGCCTTGTTGTAAACTGTTGGTTCATTCTATGATCGTTTGCGCGTCCGGCTCACTCTCGAGCTGAGACGGTTCAATTCGATCAGACCGTGAGAGCTTCGAGCGACCCTCAACAGCCGCGATGAAGAAAAATGTCTAAACAAATGTCTCATGTATACGTGAAGTTTGAGATTGGAATCGTGAAGTAGAAAACTTTAGAGGTCGTTCTGTTGGACGAAATTGAAGGTTCTGGAGTTAATTCTGTGGGAACTATTGCGGGTCGCTCGGGTGCTCTGGTAGACCGGTCGAATTGAACCACCTTAGCTCGGAAGAGAACCGAGCGCGCAAACAGTCAATTAGAGATTCGTTGAATACACTGAGACTTTTTAACGTGGAAAACCCGGAAAGGGTGAAAAACCACGCGGTCGGAGCTGTGCCGACCAACTTCTACTATCTTCTGAGAGGTTACAATATGAAACTTAGAATTCGAGCGCGACAGGCCGCCGCTCGTTGCAATAATAGAGAGAGAGAGAGAGAGTTCCGAGGGTGACATGCCACCTCTCGGAAAACTAAGTCTTTTTCCTTCTGAGAGCTGTGGGGAACAAAAGTGAGAATGCTCCGGAGAACGAAAGTAAGAATGCTGAGTCGTCATTCGGGAAGAAGGAAATCTTCAAGTCCACGAAGGAGATCTTCAAGCGCCGAAGGAGAATTCCGTGGAAATCTTCCAAGGAGCTCTCTCGGGTCCAGAAGGCAAGGTCCCCTCAAATGAAGGCTCTGGGCTCCTTTTATAGCTTTGGCCGGGGGTAGCCCGGTAATTTCGCCGTTGCATGTAACCACCGTGTAACACCCTGCCAGTACGAAAAGTATAACAGCGGGTCCGGCCGGGACCCCACGCCATACAAACCACACTAGCTAGGAGTTAAAAGGTGATAAACAGAAAAGAATACAACTACACGAGAGTACAAAACGTAAGCGGAAGCATTTGATTAAAAACATTACATTTAGAACTGTCCACTATCGTAGGAATGAAACCATAAAGTAGAGTTACGGCCTTAAGGCCTTACATTTAACCAAATGTAATAAAACTCCTTAAACATACATCGGCACGCAGGCCGGCAATACATGGAAAACAGAAAAGAGGCTGGCCTTCGAGGGCCAACTCAACAAAAGGGTCACCGCCCGCTATTTTCCGCTAGGCTCACCTGCACCTGCATAAGAACATTCCACCAAGCGGTGGCAAACAAGGTAACGGTCAGCAAAGCTGACCAAATTATAACAACCCTACCCCTTTCCCGGGGTGGCGGAGCTTCTACCCTGCAAGCAAGCCAAACTAGCAACAAGTACTAATAAAAAGAAAGTGCAAACTACACAAGGTGAGGTTTCAAGCACAATCAATCTTCTAGGTTGAGCATCAAAAGAGAGGGGAACCTAGGTGTGCACATGATATTGGTTGGGTTCACCCGAAGGTTCCCCACAACCGCCTAAGCAATCGCATGAGGCTAATCATAATATCAATTCCACAACACTCCACCCTAAGGGTCACAACCTTAGGTGGGAACAAGAGCTTTTGGTCGGTTTAGGTATGACACCTTCCACGACCTCTCCCATGATCACACGGCTTTCATGAGGAAGGGACCTCTTACCGATCTGCATGGAAACGGGTTCGGTTTAGCTTTGCCCGTGCTCTAACCGTCGCGATCTATCGCACGACGCGGGTACGGCTTCACCTCGGCCCGTAAGGGTTTAGCACTTTCAAGTGCTACACTAATTATACGCTACGCACCTAACCCCTTCACAAGGATCTAGGCTTCGCGAATACTCAACAAGGGAGGTGCAATACGCTCCGCATCAATTTCGTGGTGAAGGTTTGCCTTCAACCAATCTCAAAGCATGGGGCTTTCGTTAGCATCTTCACAAGACGCCTATACTTATTTCCCGCACTGCTATAGATGATTTCACGGAGTCATTCTCCGGCACGCATTCTAGGCCTAACCTAAGTGCAACGTCGCAAATCAAGCATCACCGATTCGGGCTCACGGCCACGAATAGGCTTCACACAAAATGCCTAAATCCGCACGACTACCGGATTTTCTACATGCAATAATGCCGGGGACGGACACAATCTACCCGGAGTTCCGAAGAACTTGAGGAAATCCTACACTTCACCCATTTGGTGAAAGGGATTCCTCATGCAAGCATAGAAAGAGGAATGAAAGGACAAATACAAGTCCAAAGTTTGGGAGGAAGAATCGTTACCCTAGAAGCGTTCTTCTTAGCCATGGATCCAAGATTTCACACGGAGGGAAAGGACCGCACCGGGCTGCACTCTCCAAATCTGGAAACGGCTCGCGAAACGGAGCTCCGGAGCTCCGTCAATGGCGGGATCTCTCCTTCTTCTTCCTTGCCTCCTTCTTCTTTCTCTAGGTTTGGAGAGAGAAAGGCTTAGAGATTATGAGGATTCAACTCCTCTCATCATCCCTAAAGACCTCCAGCATCTAATCCTAGCCATTGGATCGGATTCCAAAGGATTTGGACGGACCGATCTTCTTCTCCGCTCAAAATCGCGGAGCAGAATAAACAGGGCGCACGATCACAGGCGCACGGTCAGTGGTCGTGCGCGAAGAGGGAAATGGTCGTGCGCACTGTCCGGGACAGAACTCGATTCTCTTCTGAATTAACGCACGATCGCTGGCGCACGATCACCGGTCGTGCGCGATGAGGCCACTGATCGTGCGCTAAGAGCAGAAAGGGAAAATTTAGCCTGCTTCAAGTGCAGCACTACCACTCCGCCTACTTCGCTGAACTATGATTTTTGGGGTGTTATAACTCCACCCCCCTTAAAAGAATTTCGTCCCGAAATTTATAAAATAGAAATAGCAAGAATTACAGCTATATATTACCTGAGAGAAATAGCTCGGGGTACTCCGCAAGCATCGTTTGCTCTCTCTCCCAAGAGAGCTCCTCTCGACCGCAATTATCCCACCGGACTTTTACCATCCGAATGGACTTGTTCCGCAGCTGCTTTACTTCGGTATCTTCGATGCGTAAGGGCTTGACTTTCGTCGACAACCCACTATCAACCGGAACTTTGCCGACCGCAACGATATGAGTAGGCTCTTGCACTGCCTTCCTCAACACTGAAATGTGAAACACGTCGTGCAGACCGCTCAGCTCTGCAGATTGTGCAAGCCGATAAGCCGCATCACCAACACGCTCCACGATCTCAAACGGTCCTAAGTACCTTGGACTGATCTTTTTCAAGCGTCGGATCCTTGATACCCCTTTGAACGGTTTGATCTTCAAGTAAACCCGGTCACCGACGGCAAACTCTAGGTTCCTATGCTTGGCGTTGAAATATTTTGCTTGCCTATCCTGGGCAACCAATAGCCTTTCACGTATAGTCCGGATCGTCGAAGTTGCTTCCTCAACATCCTTTCGCTTTAATAGCTTAGTATCGCCCGTTTCCGCCCAAGACAACGGCGTACGACACTTCTTACCATAGAGGGCTTCGAAGGGAGCCATCTTTATACTGGTTTGGTAGCTATTATTCTAGGCGAACTCGATCATATAGAGATGATCTTCCCACCTCTTTCTAAAATCTAGAGCGCACATTCGGAGCATATCTTCCATAGTCCTGTTGGTTCTCTCGTTCTGTCCATCCGTTTGCGGGTGGAAGGCCGTGCTGAACTTCAATTTCGTGCCCAACAGTTCATGGATAAGCCTCCAATCTTTCGATGTGAAACGCCCGTCACGATCGCTGACGATGCTACGAGGGACACCGTGCAGTCTCACAATACTATCAACATAGAGCTTTGCTAGCTTCTCTACAGAATCATCCTTCCGGTTCGGAATGAAGTGTGATACCTTTGTTAAACGGTCCACGATCACCCAGACGGCGTCGTTTCCATGTTGCGATCTCGGCAATCCGTGCACGAAATCCATCGAAATATCATCAAACTTCCATTCCGGAATCGGCAAGGACTTCAGAAACCCACCGGGACGTTGACATTCCGCTTTCACCAACGCGCAAGTATGACACTTGGCCACGTAAAGGGCAATGTCTTTCTTCATACCCGGCCACCAGAAAAGCTTCTTCATATCCATATACATTTTAGTGCTCCCCGGGTGGATTGAGTACTTGGTATGATGAGCCTCGTACATCAACTCCGCCCGTAGAGTGCCAACGTTTGGGATGCACAACCTTTCCTGTTTCCACATAAGGTCGTCTTCGAAGGAGAAATCAACGTTTAACCCCTCAACGGTTTCCGCCTTATAGCGTTTCATGCTCTCGTCCAGCTCCAATGCTTGTCGAACTCGGTCGGCAAGGTCGTATTGAACCTCCGTCCAGTTCAAGCATGCTGAAGTAGACGTTCTCCTATCAATGCAAATGATCTCCATTTCTTCCAGCTCGCGGATTAGACGCTCATCGTGCATCAAAATCCAATTTGCTTGAGCGGGAGCCCGACGACTCAGCGCGTCCGCTACTACGTTTCCCTTACCGGGAGTATAATTGATGTCGAAGGTGTAGTCCCCAAGGAACTCCATCCACCTCCTTTGACGCATATTCAACTCCCTTTGATCCAGCAAGTACTTGAGGCTCTTGTGGTCGGTAAAGATATCGATCTTCACGCCATATAAATAATGCCTCCAAAGCTTAAGAGCAAATACCACGGCCGCTAGCTCCAAATCATGGACCGGGTAATTCCTCTCATGAACCTTCAGTTGCCGGGAGCCGTAGGCAATCACCTTCCCGAACTGCACTAGGACACAACCCAAACCACTTCCTGAGGCGTCGCTATAAATTTCGTAGCCTTCCGTACCTTGTGGCGAGCATAGAATGGGCGCCGTGGTCAGACGGCTCTTCAGCTCTTCAAAAGCTCGTGCGCACTCGGGCGACCAAACGAACTTATGATCCTTCCTAGTCAGTTTTGTGAGAGGAAGTGCGATCCTCGAGAAGTTTTCCACAAAGCGCCTATAATAGCCGGCAAGTCCTAAGAAACTTCGGACTTCCGCTACGTTTTTCAACAAAGGCCACGCTCGGATCGCTTCTATCTTCGACGGATCAACTGCAATTCCTTCTCCACTAACGACATGACCAAGGAATGCTACTGACGGTAGCCAAAACTCGCACTTGGAGAATTTGGCATATAGCTGACTCCTCCTCAAGGTGCTCAGAACTGCGTGCAGATGCCCTACATGCTCCTCTTCCGACTGAGAGTATACCAAAATGTCGTCGATGAAGACGATCACAAATTGATCCAAATACTCTCGGAACGTCCTATTCATTAAGTCCATGAATACCGACGGTGCATTGGACAGACCGAACGACATCACCGTGAACTCATAGTGCCCAAAGCGGGTACTGAACGCTGTTTTTGGAATGTCACATTCCCTTATCCACAGTTGGTAATAGCCGGACCTTAGGTCCAGCTTGGAGTAAACCGTCGACCCCACCAGTTGGTCGAATATATCATCGATTCATGGAATCGGATATCGGTTCTTCTCGATCAACTTGTTTAGCTCTCGATAATCAATACATAGACGCAAGCTCCCGTCCTTCTTTTTCACAAAGAGGACCGGTGCACTCCAAGGCGATGAACTTGGACGTACGTAGCCTTGCTCTAGCAGCTCTTGCAATTGAACCTTCAGCTCTGCCAATTCCTTTGGCGCTATCCGGTACGGTGAGCGGGCCACAGGTTTGGCACCTGGCACCAACTCGATACAGAAATCGATCTCTCGCTGAGGCGGAGCCCCAGGGAGTTCGTTAGGAAACACGTCGGCGTACTCCGCTACAACTGGGACATCACATAACCTGGGCATTGGCTCTGAAGCCTCCAACAAGGTGAAGAACAACTCGGCGCCTTTTCTCACCGCCTTAACCACCTGGAGAGCAGACATCAGCGTCTTGCTCGCTCCTCGCATACCGGCAAACATGGTTTCTCCTTCGGTGTTCCTTCCCAGAGTGATCTCCTTTGTATTGCAATCTATGCATGCCCGCTGATCCGAGAGCCAGTCCATGCCGAAGATCACATCAAATTCAGCTAACGGTAATAACGACGCTTCCAAGTTGAAATCCTGACTTCGGATCCGCACCTTCACACGGCTCTTCCTATCCGCACTCATTCGAGATCCATTGGGTAGCACTACTTCCAATCTATCCTCTACGAAGGTAGACGGCACTCCGATTCGCACAACGAAGTCCTCGGACAGAAAAGAGTGCGATGCACCCGTATCAAATAGAGCTCTCGCCGGATAGTTGAAAATTAGGACGAAACCTAATTGCACACAAATAAAGCATATAGTCGTACAACAGTATGAATTATATATATAGCTGTAAAAGCTAACTTCTAATTCGTACCTGTGACGACATCAGTTTGTCGTATAGCTTCTTGTTGGCCAAGCGAATAGACTCTCGGCTGAGTCGGAATGTGCTGGGAAGCCGAAGACTCCGCAGCTTTACCCTTTTCCGCAGCACGAGCATAATCCACCGCTCGATTACCAGCCTTCGGGGGACCACTTCGACACACCGCAGCTTTGTGTCCCACCTTCCCGCAGGTGAAACACGTAATAGGAGTCCGCGCGGTCGTGGCTCCCGAAACATTTGAAGGAGTTGGTTCCGCCTGTTTGAACTTCCTTTTGTTCCTTCTGAAATCCGACTTGGACTGAGAGGTCGGCGCATGAAACTCAGGTTTCTTTACAACACCCCTTGCTTGTACCCTCTTCATGTCCAACTCCAAAGATCTGGCAGTTTGCACCATCACTTGGAAGCCAAACGTCATAGGGCCTGCAAGGAGCAGCCTCAACTCGTCCTGAAGCCCTTCATAGAACTTATTTGTCTTTGTCTCCTCATCCTCCACCAAGGACCCCGCATAGCGACTCAGTCTGGTAAACTCATGCAAGTAATCGTCAATGGAGCGATCACCTTGTGTCAACCTCAAGAACTGGTTTTGTAACGCAATGCGCTGGGCAGAGGGGATAAACCTTTGGAGGAACGACTTTGAAAACTCAGCCATTGTGATTTCAGTAATATCTCTACCGCAGAACTTATGCAACTCCTGCTCTTCCCACCACAGCACAGCCTCTCCATCAAGAAGGAAAGTGGCTAAGGTGACCATCATGGCTTCGTCCGTCGCTGTCGCCCTCAGAGTTCTTCTAACTCTTGACAACCAGTCTTCTGCCTCCGTTGGGGACTCAGATCCCGAGAAGGTAGGAGGATTAAAGCTCAGGAAATGCTTTAATTGTTGGTCACGCGCTCGCCCCGCAACTACTTGCGCAACTTGGCGTTCCACCCTCGGCGTTACCGCAGGTTCTACTGCAGCTAAAGGCACAGGGGCCTCCACCCTTGGTTCCGCGGCAGGTTCCACTGCAGCAACAGCCTCAGGGGCCACATCCAGAGTAGGAGTAGCAGGCTGGACCAGCCTTTGGGGTTGAGCGTTGATCATCGCGAAGACAGCCTCTGCGACTAATTTGATCATTTCAGCAGAAGGAGTGGTCGCTGGCACTTCAGCCGACCCACTACTTTCAGCGGTGTTACGGGGTCGAGACTGCCCCGCAGCACTTCTAGTCACCTATAATCATGCAAAACACAATTTAGTGACCCAAAACATATCAAACATCAATCATGGAACGCTCAGGTTCCGCAAACAAGTATGTTTTTTCATTCCTAAGTGGACATTCTTATTAGTTTTTGTCGTTTTAGGTGAATGCACAACCCGTGCGCACCACCCCTTAAAAGGAATTCGTCCCGAATTCGCTAAACTACGGATCGACGCCTTAGGCTCTGATACCAAATTGTAACACCCTGCCAGTACGAAAAGTATAACAGCGGGTCCGGCCGGGACCCCACGCCATACAAACCACACTAGCTAGGAGTTAAAAGGTGATAAACAGAAAAGAATACAACTACGCGAGAGTACAAAACGTAAGCGGAAGCATTTGATTAAAAACATTACATTTAGAACTGTCCACTATCGTAGGAATGAAACCATAAAGTAGAGTTACGGCCTTAAGGCCTTACATTTAACCAAATGTAATAAAACTCCTTAAACATACATCGGCACGCAGGCCGGCAATACATGGAAAACAGAAAAGAGGCTGGCCTTCGAGGGCCAACTCAGCAAAAGGGTCACCGCCCGCTATTTTCCGCTAGGCTCACCTGCACCTGCATAAGAACATTCCACAAAGCGGTGGCAAACAAGGTAACGGTCAGCAAAGCTGACCAAATTATAACGACCCCACCCCTTTCCCGGGGTGGCGGAGCTTCTACCCTGCAAGCAAGCCAAACTAGCAACAAGTACTAATAAAAAGAAAGTGCAAACTACACAAGGTGAGGTTTCAAGCACAATCAATCTTCTAGGTTGAGCATCAAAAGAGAGGGGAACCTAGGTATGCACATGATGTTGGTTGGGTTCACCCGAAGGTTCCCCACAACCGCCTAAGCAATCGCATGAGGCTAATCATAATATCAATTCCACAACACTCCACCCTAAGGGTCACAGCCTTAGGTGGGAACAAGAGTTTTTGGTCGGTTTAGGTATGACACCTTCCACGACCTCTCCCATGATCACACGGCTTTCATGAGGAAGGGACCTCTTACCGATCTGCATGGAAACGGGTTCGGTTTAGCTTTGCCCGTGCTCTAACCGTCGCGATCTATCACACGACGCGGGTACGGCTTCACCTCGGCCCGTAAGGGTTTAGCACTTTCAAGTGCTACACTAATTATACGCTACACACCTAACCCCTTCACAAGGATCTAGGCTTCGCGAATACTCAACAAGGGAGGTGCAATACGCTCCGCATCAATTTCGTGGTGAAGGTTTACCTTCAACCAATCTCAAAGCATGAGGATTTCGTTAGCATCTTCACAAGACGCCGATACTTATTTCCCGCTGTTGAAACCAGTTTCCCGGTCTCAGCGTTCGAAAGGGGGTTGCGACTAACCCTTACTTGTTCTAAGCCTAGACCCTTGACCGATCACTAAGAACCGAAAGACTTGGACTTGTTGAACTCTTGAATCCACAAATGGACCCCTTAAGCTGCAGCGCGGAGGTCCCACCACGTACCCGGAAGATCTTAGAGCGCTTCCCCTCCCAAGCCAATGCTGAGCCTGGGCACCTTGGAGGGCACTAAGGAACACCTCACCGACCACCTTCAACGTCAAGGGGAGGGGAGGGATAGTGCTTGCTCACACGCGAGAGAGGGGGTCAGAACCAACCTTTCCCAAGGTGCCCATGGGGGTCTATTTATAGACTTTCCCAAAAATGGACTGCGAATAGCAAAAATCGGACTGCGGATAGTAAAAACACCCCAAAATAAGAGGGGGCGACCTAAACCCCCTTGCCTACGCGAGTGGACTTCGACCCACTCTTCAAGCTTGGCCGCGAGTGGAAGGCCTTCCACTCGCCCCAGGGGCGGGCGAGTGGGGCTGCTCCCCACTCGCCCCTTTAGGCGGGCGAGTGGGGCTGCTCCCCACTTGCCCCTTTAGGCGGGCGAGTGGGGCTGCTCCCCACTCGCCCCTTTAGGCGGGCGAGTGGGGCTGCTCCCCACTCGCCCCCTTACGCGGGCGAGTGGGGCTGCTCCCCACTCGCCCCCTTAAGCGGGCGAGTGGGGCTGCTCCCCACTCGCCCCTACCCTTAGGCGGGCGAGTGGGGCTGCTCCCCACTCGCCCCCTTAGGCGGGCGAGTGGGGCTGCTCCCCACTCGCCCCTTTAGGCGGGCGAGTGGGGCTGCTCCCCACTCGCCCCCTTAAGCGGGCGAGTGGGGCTGCTCCCCACTCGCCCCCTTAGGCGGGCGAGTGGGGTTGCTGCCCACTCGCCCCTTTAGGCGGGCGAGTGGGGGCAGTTCCTCCACTCTCCCGAATCTGCCAAGCCTTAGTCGGTTTCGTCGTCTCCACGCGGTTGTTTTGGTTTCGCCCGGGACGGGTCACACCGACTCGAGAAATATGAGGGTTGTACACAATCCCCGCTCTTTGCGAGCTTGACTCAAGCTCGGAAAGAAAGTCCAACCCACCTATTGAACGAGTGGGTGGGACCCGGAGAGAATCTTTGGAGGGCTCCACCTGATGGCTATATATAAAACCCCTCGGAGAGGGGAGGAAGAGCATCCTTCCAGAGCGCTTCCCCCACTCCCTCTTCGAACGAGATGGATCCGCCTCGAGACTTTAGGGCTCGCTTCAAAGGTTTCGCTGGGAAGGGTTCGTCTGACGTGACAGAGCTTAAGGCTCTGGTCCATGGTCCTTCATCTTCTCCTACCCGTCCCGCGGTGCGATCACCTCGGAAGAAGCCCCGCCCTGAGTTGGTGAAGGAGGCTGCGTCGTCATCCTCTCATGGGGTGACCGAATTTGCCCGTGGCTTGGATATGGATATGGTATTGGTTCTTCCCTTCTTCCTGCTTCGCCTTTGCGGTTACACCTGCCCATGACAACGTGTTTCTTCATTGTTCACAGCTCCTCGCGGAGGATCTCGAAGGGATCCGAGGAGTGGCAGAGGGAACGGGTGCTGATGCTCGGGTGAATCCTATCTCTCTCGTCCAGGAACCTGCCGTCCTTTCGACCGCTCACGAGGACTCATCTGCTGGAGGGGACAAGACTTCGACGGATCAGTCGAGTCGGAAGGACGTCTCGGTGCCACCCCACTCTCCTACTGCAATTACGGAGCCCGTCGGGGACCTACCCGACGTCTTCGTCCGTCTGAGCCGCTTGGAGACTCTTACCCAGGAGCTGCGGGAGGGGAGGTTATCTTCCGGACCCGACCCTCTCGCCCGCGTTTGCGTGCTGGAGCGTCGGGTAGAGAGGCTGGAGGCTGAACTAAATCTCCTACGAGGGGAGGTCCGGCTCGCGTTTGGAGGCATGACGACACCGTTCGAGGATCACTTCCGCCGGGTGGAAGCCTCCGTGCGAACCGTGACTGAGGAGCTCTCCTCAGCCAAGGCATGCTTCGAATCCACGCGCGGAGGGGTCCCCTTCACCCAAGACCAGGGCTTCTGGAAGTGGACGGCGCGTTAGCCACCCCTTTCCTTTGGGATGTACTATTTGTTATGTAATAATAAGGATCGAATCGTCGCAGCAGCTCGCCTGCTTCGCGGCCGAGCAAATTGTTTTATCATGTTTATGTTATGCTTATTTTAATGATCCTGCCGAGTTATGCTTCATTTGAGCCGTTATCAGTTGACTAACTATCATGCCAGATGAGCGCAGCAGCATTGGAACAGTGGAATAATAGGCGGGGAATAGAGACCTCGGGTGAATGGTCCGAGGGTGAAGCAGTTGGGTGGTGTGTCAGGGGAGAAGCGTAGGCGAAGAGACCCTTCGGTCCGCATCGCTACTCCAGGGGGAAGGCCGCGAGGCACTCCCTCCTCCGCCGGGCGAGTGGACCATGAGGTCTACTTCCGTGCACCGGGCGAGTGGACCTCGCGGTCCACTCGCCTATGCTCGGGGCGAGTGGACCTTGCGGTCCGCTTGCCCGGGGCGAGTGGACCACCTGGCCCACTCCCCCTCCATACCCTTGGGCGAGTGGGTCTCACGAACCACTCGCCTCCCCCTTTTACCCCTCCCTTATAAATACGCCCTCCTTCCTTCTTTGGATATTCACCTTCATTTCCTCCCTTGCCCTGCCTTCCTCCAAGAGCTAGCTCTACCCCTTTCTTTCCACTCCTGCGCGATGACATCTAACCGTTCAGCTGTCAAGAGGAATGGTCGGGAGCAAAACGCGGCCAACTTCTCGGAGAGTTCTTTCCCCGTAGGGAAAGTGTCCAAGGAAGAGCTCTCCGCCTTCAGGACTTCCTACCTCCCTGAAGGGTGGAAATGCCGATGCCCATCAGGGGGTGAGACTGTCAACTCTTTTTACGATAATTGGCTTGCATTTCCTCTCCTTCACTTCGAGGCTGGGCTACAACTGCCCTTGTGGCCTGAGGTGAAAGAGTTCTTGAACTACTTTGGCGTAGTCCCGGCTCAGGTTAATACAAATGCGATCTCGATGCTAACAGCTTACGCGTGTTATTTGCGGGAGGAGAAGGTGATGTTCGACCTGAACGTGTTCCGCAAGATCTTCACCTTCCGAGCGACCGCTGACGGGGTGTGTTTTCTGACCGGCACACACATGGAGGTGCTCGAGACCCTCAACAAGGTCCACCACTGGAACGAGTCGTTTGTGTTCGTTCGGGGTGACCTGGACGGCATCCCCTTCTCCCCCACACAGAGGCCCGAGAAGGTCTGCAAACCCCCCTCGCTGCGTGGGGAGGCTGCTGAGCTGCACCGCTTTCTTAAGGGTGCGAGATTTGAGGTTGATCACCTCCGGAAGAACATTAATCAACTTGCCTACGTGGAACCGGGGGCAGGTACTTGGACCTTAACAACTTGCCTTCCTTAGG